>VXBQ01013748.1:0-33596 GCA_013400175.1 Phainopepla nitens
GGATTCACATGCAAATTGAGATTTTAAAAAGTCTCCCATGCAGAAAAGAATGAATAGCAATATCTGATGTAAGATCTTTCTAATTACTAATAAATGTTTTGACTATGTCTTATTTCACTACTCTTTAATTCTTAATCCAGATCAGTACTGATACAAGTTGGATGGGGTATCATTGAAAAAGGTTGCTTACCTAATATCTTTCACATGCCTGGAAGCAGAAATTATTTTTAATATGTAAAATGCTGTTTCCAGCACTTTTCTTCTTCTTCTCTGTTTAAATCTGGTCGTGTTACACCAGAAAAAAACTGAACCACTGTGTAATCTATGAGGAAATAAATCAGTGAGCAAAATTTTTTCTGCTGGCACTGAAAGTATCAGGTAAGGCTGGCAATGAGCTCTCAAACAGACATCCATTTATATACTACACTATAGAGCAGAAACTGTCTAAGGAAAGTCATTATTTACTTTTTTCTTTCTAATACATAAACCTGATTCTTAATCCCACCTCTGTTATGGTGTGTTCAGGAGATGTGGATTAATAATAGCTCTGAAGCCTCATATACCTCTACGTTTATGAATTTAAAATTAACATATGGAGAGTAACACTAAATCTAGTGCTGCTTTAACAGTGTTCCTCCCCATGACCTCAAACATTATGATACCCAAACCCAAAAAAATTTCATAAATAAAAAAGGCAAAGTACTAGAAAAGTTAAATGCCATTTCCAGTGAATTTAAAGAATGTAAATAGGAAAATAAGAATAAACCAGAAGATTGAGACTCTTTTTCTCTTAGACTACTGAAAGTTTATTCAGCTGTTTCTGATGTCTCTAAACTAATTTTTCCTTCAACCATCTGTTCTAACTTTTTTCTTCTATGAAAATAGACCTCTCCTGAATGCCACACTTTGGTGAAATACTTATTTTAACGTCTTGTTGATTTCATGCAAAGAGAATGCAGGCTTTATATGAAATAAGCATATCAACATATTCTTCCCTGGCATATCACTGTTCAAAGGCTTTCTTTTCTAAAACTGTTTTCTTTACCCCTTCAGAGCTGAAAATATTACTCCTCCACAAGCACCATTTAAGACCCAAGTGTCAATGAACCAGGCAGCAAAATGACAGTTACTTAAACAGCACATGATTCAAGACAGTTTTAGGAAATTCCTAACACTTTGCGTCCTATTTCTTTCCTGGATACAAAGGGACAGATTGTGCCTGACCTTGGGTGATGTACAAGAGGCGAGGTGGGAGTGGGGGGAGGCCAACAGGCACATGGTGCTTTCCATTTTGCTTTTCCTTCTCTTCCATGCATGTTATTCCCTTGCTGAGCAGCTGGGTATGGTCTTTTTTCTTCAGTTGTGAACACAGACTGTCTGCATTCAAGTGATGAAAAGTAGTGTAACTTTGCCACTGAGTACAACTGGGCCCTATTGCATCATAAGCACAGAAATGGTAAAAAAGATAAGGAAAAAATTAATTGATAAGTCTATCCGGTCAAATTTCCTTCTGATACATCCTGGATATGTCTGCTATCAACTCTTCATTAATTATCTCCATGAAATGCTTGGACTGGAGAACTCAACCTATGGACAATCCTACAGTCAGGACAAAACCCTTTTAACCATGAGGAGTAAGGAGAAGCTGGCTCTTGGATTGGTGACTAAGAAATTCAGGAGGACGGGACAGGTTTTAGGTTTATCTGTCAAACGCAAAGGAAGAACATTTGAGATCCTTTACTTCTGTCTTACCTTAGGGAGGAATTTTTTTAATTCAAAGTGTATCCTTTACCTCTCTCATTTTTCAGCTATCACAAAGTTCCCATTCACTCTGAATACACCAAAACCACATACATCCTGGAACTGGTTTTTTAAGATATATGTTTTTCTCTTGGCTGTTAAAGGATGGCTTTGGCTTGACACAGAGGTGAAGAAAAAATCCTGCCCACTGTTAGTTAGCTGTGTTCAATACCTTTGGATACCTCAGTGGTCCCTTTTGGTTCAGAAATTAGGGGGGCAGGGCGATGAGCAGCAGGTGTTTCACTTGTGCTTGCAATGTCATCTTGCTGCAATTTGAGCCCTATACATAGATTGCAATATTTCCTGTATGCAATACATGCCAGTTTTCTGTTATTCCTTTACTCATTGCAGCTGAATCAGGGTCTAGTGGAAATTGGTCCACAAATACTATGGGTGTGAAAGGTGGTAAAAAATTATTTTCTCCCAGGCACAACTCAGTTCCCTAGTACATTGTGTAAACTTCTACTGCAGTCACTACATATGGGATACACCTGAAGTTTATAGAAAAGTACAACTGATACAAAACTTGTATCACTTCTTAAACTTTTATGGTTTTTGCCTTGTAGGCAGTTACTTTACCTTTTCTTTACAGGGTTTGCTCTTTTTTCTGCCTAGCAGCTTTTTCCATTTACCTGTTTTTCTGGATGGCACGTGGTGCCAGACAAATGGCACATTAAGGGCAGTTCAGTATATAATATATGGGCTTTGTCCTCCTCCACATTTGCCTGTGAGAACTGTGAGCTTTGTCCTTTCACACTTGATGTAGTGTGGCTTGAGTCCCCCCTGCTTGAGCTAAGATGTCGGTGCCACATCAGCTGCAAGGTCTGCCTTGGGGATGTCAGGGTGAGGCACCACATTTGTTGTGGTTCATCTCCATGAGGAGATTGTTGGCTGTGGAGTTACCTTGCTTTTCTTATGTTAGGAGATTCAAGGTGAAGTTCTGAGGTGTTTTTCTTTTGGGGAGAGAGGTAGTTATTAAAAGAATTTATTTTTTTTTTTTTTTGGTGAGAGATGGATATTCTGGCAGTTTGTCCTTATATTGCTAAGTGCAGGGACAGAGCTTTCCTCTGGTTCTGTTAGTGGTGTTTTGAGACTTAGAAGGAATCTCAGTCCTCAGATAATGGGGATTTGTATTCTCCACTGTTCAGACAAATACAGGTAGTGTGAATTTAACAGTCAGCAAGGAGGTTGGCTCCTACCCAAGGTTTTTTCTTTTGCTGTGGGAACACTGAGTGAAAATTGTCTCCCCTGATTGGCCATAAGCCAGTCCAAAATACATACAGAAAAGTCTTTGATGATTTAATGTATGGGAAAGGACTTTAAAGCCTTAGAATTTGCTATGAATTCACTCTGCCTTGAAGGTCTAGTAATGAAAGGGGAACATGCTTTGATTTAAACACTGCCTTTAAAACACTCGGCTTTGTATTTAGATGCAATTAGGACCACAGCATGCTCCCCATCCAGTTTTCCCTGTAATTATTATCTTAAAGACAGGACTGTCTGCCCTTTTGTTTAAGACTGCTGATATGATTTCCAGGATGCTGCAGGTGTGCACCTTCCCCAGCAGCAGCTGATAACTATGTACATTTGCTCTGCTGCATCACAGTTTCCAAAACAGTTAGCCTTCTTTCCTGAGTATTTAGTATTTGGTAATTCATGGTTTGGTTTCTTTTATGGAAAATGAAGTCAAATATTTACAAAAATGATCATATACATGTAGGAGCCAACAAATAAATTAGCCTTCTGGTTCCTGCTAATCCACTGAAGTGCCTAAGGATCTGAAATAAATCCTTCTTTTTTTTTCCACACAAGCTTCATAAAGTTGGCCTGGTTGCTTATCTAAAAGAGATGGGTCTAAGATGCTGACTCCCCCACCCCAAGACATAGCACTGCTATCAGTCTCCCTGAAGTAACTCTCCAGTCATCACACTTGTAACTGAGAAATTAATAATGAATGAGTGTTCTGAAGGAAAAAAGTAATTGTTCACACTTCAGCTTGGTCTTACTTTTGGCTTACTTATGACTGGAAGTACAACGCCTGAGAACTCTAAAGTTTTAATCTAAAGCATTATTAGTTGGAAGTTCTCTCTAATGTATACAATGAAGTATAACAATGAATTATTTGAGTAGAGTCATTTCAGGTGACTGGGGTGCTTGTGTGGCTGAGTAGTGAGTCCTGGAGGGCTGCAGTGAAGCTTCAAGGCAGGTCATCAGAGAAAAAGATGTGAAAGGAGATGATGAAGGAAAGGTGGAGAGAATGGATATGATGATGCCCAAGATGCTAAGTGAAAGGTGGACTAATGTCTCATTGGTTGCAAGGAAAGAGGAAAGGCACACCACAGAATTTCATACAACAGTTTTAGTCCGTACAGGTCTTGCCACGCTGCACATCTTTACACACACTGAAAGTACCTTTTAATTTATCTTGCCCTCACAGAAACATGGTCCCTCAGGTTTGTCTGTATGAAGCAGCCTAGGACTGTGTAAAAAACTCCTGTTAAAGGAGCATCCAGATAACAGGAGTATCTATATAGGGCAGCACAGAGATTCTGACTTAGCTGTGTTCCTATGTCAGAACACCATCGCTGCCCTTGGGGAAAATATTCTTGCTATGCTTTTTCTACCTTGTTTGCAGATCTCTACATAGCACTGCCTTTCAGCATGAACATGAACCTCTGCATTCCTACTACAGCCCTTGAATTCTGTCTTTTACAGCCTTTTCCCAGAAGAACAAATGGCACAGACCAGCTCCTCACTGATCATCAGACACCATATATTGTGAGATCTGGCTTACTGTTGAGAATGACGTGCTGAGATGTTGACATCTGTACGATATTGGGCTCGATTCAGATCTTCTTAAGGGCTGACTAATTCTATTGACATTGGTGGAATAGTTAAACAGTGAGATCAGACTGTGGACCATTATTAAGGCTTTTTTGGACTAACAGTTTACTCACTTAATTTTGGACTAATAATAGTGCTGCCTCGGAGGCATGTTAGCAGATGCTAGTTGGAGAATTACATTACTGCTACATTTCGTACTTGAGACCAGCTCTGGCAGAAGTGTCCTTGGCTTCTTCATGGGCAATATGCCCATCAGTTGACTTCTGACCTGAACTTGGAGGGGCAGAAGTGATCCTCTCTCCAGTCGGAAGACATTAACTTTCTCTGAGAATCTGGCTCCTAGCTTTCAGCTACTGAGCCTGATGAATCAATGCACCACAGTTTTCTAATCCAGACTGCTGTTCTCTCAGGAGTGGAACAGAAGCTACTCATTTAACAGAGGACTTGAGATTCAGCTGAAACCTGGATCCCAGAGGAACAAAGCCAGTACTCTATTCAACATGTCACTCACCCTCTTCCCATGCGCTATATCATTACAGCAGGAGCACTATGGCTGCTGTCTTCAATTTCTCAGTAAAACAAGACCCAAACCTGCTGTGTGGCAGAGGAATGTCAGTCTATTTTGATGCTAAGAACCAAAAAGTCATGGATGAAAGAGCATGCCAAGATTTACAGTCGTGCTTTTAATTTACCTCAAAGTGCTGATTATCAGCAGTACTAAATCAAGTTCTGTGGCCTGTCTGGACAGGGAACACCTGGGAAAGACAACCTTGATCTGCAGCGTGGCAGGGCAGGGTGGGAGGACACAGTAGCCCTGCAGAAGTCCTGCAGATGGCTGCACCCCAGCTGCTGCTGGAGGCATGGGGGAGTTGGTGGCCCAGTTATCAGCAGGCTCTTATCCCTCAGCAGGCTCTTATCCCTCAGTGACACAGATGCAGTAATGACCTGAGAGGATGATCGCTGACCTTTGTTTTAAAAACACAGATACTTTAAAAATACAAAGCTGCAGACAGCCTGCAAAAGCTGTCTACATCCCAGAACAATGCTATTGCACAATAAAAATCCCATTTTGTTTAAAGAAAACAAACAAAAAATTCTAGCCCAGTTACTCAACAACTCCAGGGACTGCCAAATAGTTTTGGGGAAAAAAAGAATAAATTTTAGGCCGGAGCAAAGGACCTACCTAGATGTTGCTTCTATGGTTACTTTGCGAGCCCATTTCCAATATCCCCCCTATCCATGACAGTGTGCTGTCATAGTATGACAGAGGCCATACTATGATAAAAGCAGAGTGAGTCAGAGGAAAGAGGGGCTCTGAGTGACATTCCTGTTCCTCAGTACCAACCCAGAGCCCATTCTGGCACTCGGCCTGGGAACTGTCTTTGAATGCTTTGATTATTTGTATTCACACATCTCTATTTGCCTGTAGTCTGTTGAAGCATTGCTCTCTGGAAACTGGTGGTGCAGTTACCAGATCTGAGAGCTCCTTCATGAGTCTCAGCCTTCCTGCCCTGCCCCCCCGGGATGCTCCAGAACTGCAGTAATTGAGTGAGCAACTTAAGGGAAATGAAAAGAAACCAAAGATATTGCTAAGGCTAAGATGAGCTTTTTCAGTGCTAGACACAGAATAGAAATACATTTAACAAACCATAATTTTTTTCCTGCATCTTTATGGGTCAGTTCTTTCATTCCCAGAAGTCAAAACAAGGCCAGTTATGACCTTTGCTACCTAGAGGAGACCTCAGGCCGTAACATTCAGCTGACTTGAAACGTGAACACAATGCAGGGAACTTGGGGAGCTAGTTTAGACTGGTGGTCTAGTTTGATCCCTCATGTTAGGCAGCATAGAGTAATTGCTTCTCAACTGAACCTAAACTTGCCCAAGCTAGAGGGAAGCCAGCATCCAGCTTCATCACAATCAATATGCTCCTCCAACTTTTGACAAGCTTTTGGCAAGCTTAACCTCCTAGTGAGCCTCCAAAATGTTCACAGACAGTACATACAACATGACAAAATAATGATAGGCAATTTAATAAAGAAAATTGCGGTGGGCTTGAATTCTCACAGGATCTGCATGCATTTGTTTGTAAGCTTTCTCACCTGATCTAGCTCTCCTCCAGATTTTGGAGATTTCAAGGACTTTTTTTTTGCAGAGAACCATTTGAAAGTGGTGATGAATGTAAAAAGGACACCTCCCTTTTAATTCACTTGTTCTCCAACAGCTGTGTCACCAAAGCAGCAGAATTTCAGAGGTTTTCATTCCCTGTTTTGACCTTACAAGTCAGCCTTTGGATCTTTCAATGTAGGAAACTGAAGAAAAGACATGAAAGACAAATCTGTTCATTCACATAACCAAATATTTCTGAATTAGGAGATAACCTAAACAGAGCTATTGAAAATGGAAGTGATTTCCCTACCACTGCTCTCTGTGGTAGCAGAATTTGTAAGACCTGTATAACTATGTGTTGGGATAGACTGGAAAGCCAATGGCTCAGTCAGCCATTTGCAAGAGCAGTGGATGCTTTGTTGATGATGTTCAAGGTTACACATTCAGAGGACATGAACACCATAAGATGATCACGACAGATCAACCTTTGTTTTGCCAAGAGCTGGGGTTTGAGCCACACAAAAGAAGAAGCCAATAAGAAGCAAACCCTTAGAGGTAGGGTAGTGCTTTTTATTATCATGTCAATGTTCTGCCTTGTACAACTGGCCTGGTTGTAAGACTCCCCTCTGGAAAAGGGATCAGGGCATTCACACTATTCATTCCTTCTGATGGAACATAACTTGTTCAGTTGTAAAACTTTCTCCCACAACCACTGCATGTTGTTTTAAAATTGCCAAGTACCTGATCCTACCTTGATGTTTTAAAGTTTGCAAGTAAAAGTTTATTATTGAACATCCTGAGAATTTTTTTATTTCTCTCACACCCCACCCAGAATGAATCCAGCAACCTTTTCCCCTAAGCCAACTGAGTGGATCAGCACATAATATATATACAAATAAATCATCATCAATTTGTCTGACCATCCTGCTTAAATATACGCGGCAATCTCCTTTTTCAGGAAAGATGGAATTCTGACCTACTTTTAAATCAAGGATTAGGTTTTGTACAGTTCTTAATTACTTATAATTTCTTCATCTTTTACCAAGTAAGAACTCTGGTGATGATTTCTTTCCAGCAAGATCTCTCATATGATGTCTCCTCAAAATGAAAAGGGAAGATTGGCCACAAAACACTGGTAATATTAAAAAAGAAAAATACTTGATACTCATTTGAGCTATGTTGATATATACAATTTGTAAGAACTTCATAGTCTAAATATCCCAAAGAAAAAACATTTTTGTGGTATTTCTGTTGGAAGAAGCTCAGCAACAAATAATGTGGCAATATTTCTAGTTGCAATAGTGCAAGGAGGCATTTCTAGTTGGGATAGTAGAAATAACATGAATTCTTTGGCCTAAAATATCTTTCTGGTATTCCTTCTGTTGTAAAGCAGTAGGTGGGAACATTTTAATGGGAGATGTGGGAATTTCCCCATAGTCAGCCTTCAGGGGTATAAACTTCCCTAAAATATATATGGGTTAAAACTTGATCTTACAAACTTCTCTTCCATGCAGTTCATTAATCTCAATGTAGGCCACATCTTCTTCCCAAGGAGTGAGTTACATTTAGATGAGTTCTCTATATGCTTAGTAGATGCACTCAAAGCAGATATGAAAACACACAAAGAGCCACTGTCAACATCACAAAAACTCTTACAAAAATACTCAAGAAACCATCATCAATAATGTAAAAAATCTATATAGAAATATTTAGACCCATTTTAAAATATTCTCAGTGGTGTGTTTGACCTGACCAGTCTTTATCCATAGGGTTGCAGGTGAGGTTGAAGACTCCTTCAAAGCTCCCTTGGAAACTGATTTTGCACTGAAACATACTGGAGTGGCATCCACAATGATGCACATTAGCTCCCTCTCCTCTGCTGTAAATAGCAAAAACTCATTCATTTCTATGAGTCCTAACAAATGAGGCTGAAAGAAAGACAACCAAACTGCTCAAAATCAACTAAAACTTTACTGGGTTTACAACCTAAGCAAGGCTGCTCATAAGCTATCAGTTTCTCTTTGCTGGAGCCCCTTTACAGTATTGGCCTTGGGCACACTGAGGCCAAAGGAGAATCTTCCATTGACAGAAATGGGGAAAAATCAGACTTTGAGCCAGAAAGACATGCACACATGATCCCTCTCTCTTTTTATTTCTGATTGCTGAGGTGAAATATCTGTTAGTTTGCTTTTTGTTTTTATTTTTTATTATAAATTTCCAAGGTGTGGTTTGGGCTGACTTCCCTCAAGTTTAGTTTCTACACACAGTATTGGTAAGTACAGTTTACCGGTGGTTACAATGCATTGTTTGTCTGTAAAACATCAAGAATATAGTCTAAGCCCATCTGACAGCGAAAGCTTTAGCTGGACACTAGTGAAATGCTTACTGTGAAAAATGCCTTGGAAGGAAGGGCTGAAATGAAGAAAATGCAGACATTTGGCACAAAATAGCAAGCAAAAAGACATAGTTTTTACAGGAAAAATAGTAAAGCCAGGAAAGAAAACAAAACAAATATTTAGCTATGGATGAGTCAGGTATTGCACCGGTCAGGGAATCAGACAATGTGAAGAAGTTTTTGATAAGAAGGTCACATGTTGTATAAGAATTTACCAGAATCTGCAGGGGGAGTTTAAAAAAGAGAAGGGACAAGGGCTTGATTTGTTTGGGAGTAAATTTGGTTTAGCAGGATTTTGTACACACCAGAGAGAAGCATGATGAGATGCAAAGGTCAAATTGGCAGAAGGTGGAGTAGATGAGGCAAAAGATTACCAAAGCATGTGCAGTGCAGTTGTGATTAAAGTCAAACATTCTAATTTATTAGATATTTCAGAAATATGAAATACCTATAAGCTTCTGTACCAACTTATTAAAAAGGAAGTGAAAAATATGTTCAATATGGTATTAATGTCTTGCCTGCCCAAGGATGGTCTGGAAAACAAAGGTGAATTTAGTAAACGGATGAACTCAATACACAGTGAGTCTCTCCATGGTAGGGCTTGTTTAGAAATAGAGTGATTTTAGCTGTCATATGTTTAACCAGCTTCTGATGGAGGGAAAGAATGTTCTTTGACAGTAGCTATAAAGTGACAGGGGCCATACAGCCCCTAACTACTGGTGAACAATCAAAAACCGTTACTCAGCCCTCCAGAGAGGTGAAGTGGGAGATACAGAGGCACCAACAGAGTACATGTGCCTGTATGTCCCTTGTCTCCACCAGGGCTCCAGCTGGTTTTATACAAGTGACACAAACAGGATTCCACCCAACACTCTGCAGTACAGGTGAGATATATCTGCTGATAGCACTGATAAGGACAGATTCCCTATCCCGTCTGAAAAGCAACTGTTACACCAGGTCTTATACTGTGGCTCTCTTAGGGAAGTCCCTTGTTTGCTAAAGTTGGAGCTGCGGGAAGGGAATATCTTCAAGTAGCAGAATTTCTCTTTATAAAAATAGGGTGTATCTTGAAATTCTTTGAAAACTGTGAAGCCAGAAGAAAGTTTTGAGCACACCCACTGCATCTACTGTACGTTGCGAAATCTGACTTGGTTCAAATTATGCTTTCTGCTTCTTAACTTTCTCTTGCAGAATTTTCCTTAGTCTTCTTCAATTAAAGCCTGCACTAAATTCCAAAACCAAGGTACTGTGTGTGTACCTTGGATCATCTGGGTCTGATCATTATTGGAGAGCTGCTAAGTGATTATGCTGTGGCAAACATAAAATGAAGGCTACCCTAGCACACTGAGCAGGAAAATATGAGACAAACAATCCACAGGTCTGAGAACAGTTGCTTTCCTAGGAGGTGATTAATGGAAACTCAGAGTCACACAAAGTTAGTAAGAATGATGATCCTTTGCTACAACAGTTATAGAAAAGCCTTACAAGATAGATTTTACAAGGAACAGCAAGGACTCTATTTCCCAGTCATTTGGCGTATGCCACTTGAGTTCTTGTACTAATCTTTTTTTTTTTTAATCAAATATTCAACGACATGAAAGATTTCAGCTCAAACTTCTTTAAAAGTCAGCATCCCTTCCAAGTGCAGAGAGTATCTAATGGTTTGCTTGACATGAAAAGGCATTTCTCTGACATAGGAAAGCAGAGAAAGAAGAGTAGAAAACTGTTGGAGGGGGCTTGTGCAGTGGTCACTCTTTGTTTGGCTGTAGACAATTTAAGTAATGTTTCAAATCTGGCTGTAGAGTACAAACATTAGGGCATTTAGTTTGAATACCAGAACTTAACCTATGATACCACTTAGCTTGACCTATACAAAATGCCAAGGTTCTCATTTTTTAAAGTCTACAGTGCAAACTGGGAAAAAAACCAGCAGCATGACTCAACTGCAGGATGCTTGCTCACCTGAAATGAAGCCAAAAGTTAAAATTATTTGAACTTAAATTTCTGTACCTTAATTTTCACTTTGGATTACAACTAAATGACTCAGTCACGATGAATTGAATGCTCTATCCAGTTCCTGTCTATCTGCCCTCCTTTTTCTTTCAACAACTTGTCTGTGATATGGCTAGTTTTCTGGAAATTATTCACAAGTCGTTTAAAAAAAAATTATTGTTATCCTTTAGCTTGTCCATAAAAGTTTCCTTGGAAATTTTTCTTCTATCTAAAAAGATTTATTAGGAAAAATATGTAAATATAGTAGATAGGCAAAATTTTTTTCTTTTTCTTGCTATCTTACGATCTTCTAATTTAGATACCAGGATAATCAGTCTTAAGGGCATGGACACACTTTAAGGGAATGTTAATTATTAGTACAGTTATTGAGCTAGTTATCAGATTGCTGAGTTACGGGAAGACCCAGGCTATCCTCTGTTGATTTACTTTTGCAGCACAGTTGTTGAGAGAATAACAATGATGTATTCAGACAACTTCAGCCTGTCACTGCAAATCTGAGAATATACTTGCCAAAAGGACCTGATAAGCTTGTAATGGAATACCCTGGAGGCATCTGGAGTGACTGTCAGGGATGAGTGAGGTAGGAAGGAAGCTACTTGCCTCTCCCAAGCTTCCCTGGTGATATGTTTTGGATAAGACTGAAATACTTGCAGACTAGCAGTGGAAAGGTGTTCCCCTTCACTTTGCCCCACCCAGACTATAAAAATCATCTACACCTTTCTATTTAGGAGGCTGTGTGTTCCCCCACTTAGCTATGGGAGTCAGCTGTAGCTAGGTAGCTCACCTGGGAGAGGGGCTTCTCTTGGAAAGGCAACAGATCCTGCAGGCCTTGCGGACACCTCCTGAGCTGTGAATGTCAGCATCTCTAACCTGTCCTGGAGGGAAAGGGAAGGAAGCCACTGCACCACCAGTGGCTTTGCCTGCAGGAAACCCCTAGCCATGACCCCATTTGGGGGATAGAATATTTGGGTCATGGGAGTTTATATCTGAAATTTGAAGGTCTGTTAGTAGGCACTGGTAGTGAGTGCTGTGACTTTGGTCATTCTCCCATAATTTTCCAATATGGGGTCTACTAGTACATATTCAACCATAAACCTTTATGGAGAGTTTTTTCAGGTTTTTATATTTCATATGAATTTTAATCACACTAATGATATGGCCCAAGATGATTGTTACAAGATAAAGAACAAACTATAATTCATTATCTTGCAATTTAGAGGTGAGACGTCTTGTAGTGAAAAAGTAACTGATTAACAAAATTTCCTCCAGACCCTTTGGCCAGTATAACAATTTTTTTTAGTTTAACACATTTTTTCCTTTCAGCACAGACACCAAAAGCCTTTGAATGTTTTTCCTGGTGTGATGTCTTCTTGACTGCTGTGCTCAGGGAAGCTAGAAAGGATCAGAATTACACTATTAGATGATCTCAAGGGTTTTACTTCTATTTTCATTTCATTTGGCTAATTCCTGACAGCTTCAATAATGTACTGAAATAAGTCCCATCAAAATAATGTTGGACACCTGGGAAAAAAACACCCAAAAACATAGATCTGACTTTCATCAGTGATTGCATACATGTTTTTAAAACTGCTTCCAAGTGATAGTGTAGGCAGTAATGCTCCATGCTAATTTGGTACATCACCACATGACATAATGGAGCAATCAGGATTTAGGAATTTTAACCACATGGAGAATTCTCCATCATTTTCAGAAATAATTTTCTTCTTTCAGTGAGAACTTGAAGGAAACAACTGTATCCCGAGGGGTTGGTTTAATATGAAGATATATTTAAGCTCTGTGTAATGTTCTTGTCTTTCACTTGTTTTTGAAGTAATAAATACTTTTAAAATGCTCCTCTCTATAGCATTAATATAGTATACTATTAGTGTAGTGTCACATGCACAGGTTTTTCAGTCAGATAATGGACCAATAGTAAAAGAGAACTTTTGCTCAGTTCTATATTAGGTTATGATTTGATGTAAATAATTTAACAATTTTTGCAGGTTTTTTTTTTATTAGGACATATCTAGGATCCTTCAGAAAGCAGTAGTTGCTAAAATGTCAAATTTCCAATCATAGTTTTTTACACAGAAAGCAGAAATGCAGTTTAGGTCTCTGCAGACTTCTTGGTGAATGCTAAGGTAACTATTAAGAAATAAAGTATTAATAAATGGCAAGATGAAAAAAAACATGCACATGGAAATGTTTTAGAATTTTTATGAAGTTCATATAAATAAGTAATTATTAGCTCTGTTGTGTGTACTGCTAAAGACATTTTATTTACAAACCTTACTTTAAAAACACTACATTCTAATGCAGTTTAAATCCCTGAGTTATAACAGAGTAGATAAGGCTTCTAAATTGACTTAATTGGACAAAAAACTCTTCTTTTCTTTGGTGTGGAGGATGGTCTCAGAACAGTTTTGAGACTGATTTCAAAATGTTCACCACTGCTTGGTCTTTGGGCATGCCCTTGAGGTGGTCCTGAGCCAGCAAGAGGTAATGTGAGTTTTCCTAATAAGTTCAGGCTTCTTGGCAGAGAGGCCCCTGCCAGTCCCAGGCTCCTGAGCCGCTGAGGAGCTCCTCCTGGCACACAGGGTGACTGGGCACAGGATACACAGCCCTTTAGTCAGGGCAAAGCTGGTCTGCACTTCTTGGAGCGCAGGAGCACCGAGCTGCTGACCACCAATCCTGGGAAATGCAGCACACTTTGCCCAGGATGCTGGGGCTCCCTGGCACTGGTTACCTGCAGCTGGGATCCACTGGGGCTGGCTCACTCCAAGTTTGCACGGCCAGTGTGGCACGGCATGCAATCCATCCTCCTTTTCCTGTTTCTGGGAGGTTTTTGACATCTGAAAGCTTCCAGTTTTGTTACTGGAGAGCCCCAGCTGATTTCCTCCTTCATGCATGTTCCTCTACGTCTCGTTTCATGGCTGTGTTGTGTTTATTTGAAACCAGGGCTTTTATATCCATTTTCAATGGGTAATTTCTTCCTCTTTCATTTGCAGTTCAAGAAACTGTTCTTAAGAATAATCCCAAAATCCATCTACTTAAAAGGCATGGGATCAAAAGTCTTCCTAATATTTCTAAAGCCAAATATTTCCTCATACTGCATTACTCCAGAGGAACAAGAGCACAGGTATGGATATGTTTAAGAAAAACCTAATACTAACTAATTTTGTGCCACATGTAGGGGTTGTGCCCCACAATGCTATTTAAAATTGACCTTGCGAGTAGTGAGGTAGGGATGTTTTTTCTTGCAAAGATTTATCTCCATGTTTGTTCCCAGGGTTTTGCAGAGCTGTCTGTCTAGAATTTCCACATTACAAATGGCTCTTGTTTTGGTAAAGTTTGAATTATTTTCATTAGCTGGTCACCTGGGGCCTGACCAGAGTCAGGCTAAAAACTTCAGACAAGCACTGCAGCTTTTGCAATCAGTCTCAGTCTCTCTCTCCTGTCATCCCCAAGGAAATGAAAGGCAGAAACGTTTATGCTTCAGGTTAATGTTTTAGAAGTGTTTGAGGCAGGAAGCAAATGGACTTATTCATAAGTTGCTTGAGGATGTTTTGTTTCAGTCATGAGGGCTGAAACTTGCCTGAAAAAAGGCCAGTCAGCAAGAAGTGACCAGGGGCAGGGTCTGCCTTTGGGATGCACTCCAAGACCTGGGCACCTGGAGGGGATTCACCTTTGAGAGCCTTTCTGACAATCTTTCTGACTTTGGGAGGACAGTCATAGAGGTGACTCGTACAAGTCTCAAACTTAAGTTAGACTAGGAGGAACTGAAAATATCTAGAGCAATAAAAAAATAATCATAGATATGTGAAAGGAAGGAGCTTAGAAGAAGCCTCTTATTTACCCTAAGGAAGAACCATATAATTTAATTGCTTGCATAAATAAGGATCCTTCTGGAGGGTGCCTAATTTTGAATATCACGTATCACATACTTTTGAATATCACATATTTAGCAATAGACCTATCTTAAACACCCAGCTTGCTCACTATTTTTTCTTTGGGAAATCAAATAATTTCTTCTTTCTGGGTCCTTGACAGTGTTCACACTGACAGTGACAACCCTGAGCAGAAGTCATCAGGGACCAATTGAGGACAGTTGAAAATATGCAACATCTATCTGGTGAGAAGGTAGCTTTTGAGTCCCTGAAACTATTAGTGTGCTGTAATTTTTGGGAGCAAATGCAAAGACTGAAATTTACTCCAATGGTCTATAAAAGGTGTTCTTAAAACTTCTTTCCATTAATGATCTAGAAGGCAGGCTTTGCATTTTAGGAGATAATGCCAGAATATTGATTATATTGACTGAACTTTATCTGCCTGTGCATAGAATATTATGGCAAATAATACAGGTTTTCAATAAGAAACTTGTTTCACTTCTGACTCCATAATATGTTTGGTGTGCTCCTCTCTCTTTTTCTGTTGTTCTGGTCATGTGTTGGTCTTGCAGATTCTAATTCTCTAAGACATTTCTCTTGTTAAACGAAGAAAGAGTCAGCAAAGTAAGGTCAAAACAAAGTTTTGCTTTTTTCTTTTTTTTTTCTGCTATATCTATTTGCAGTTATAATGAGCCCTCTCAATTTCTACAATGAATCTTCATTGAAATTAGAGTTGAATTAAAATTTCTAACACCAAAAAAGTGCTTCATGACTGCTTTCTTATTGTGTGTCATGTGTGTGCCAAAGCGAAATGTAGGAGAGCAAGGGGTACATATTGCATAAGGAGCCCATATGAGGGAGCCCTGCAGCTTTCTCAGAAACCATTTTGTCACTACTTTCCTTGGAAGACTTCTTTTTTACATGTTTACCCTTTACAATATTTTGTGGGTTGACCTCTGATGTCTAAGTTTGGTTCTGCTTTGTATCGCTTGTCTCTTTGTGTATTGCTTTCTGTGTCTGCTCCTCTGCTTTAGTTGTTTTCCCTGTTAATTTTGCACTAAGGCACCAATAGTATTGTTTTGGTCTGTAGGGCTATGATCCAAGGCAAGGGCAATACACAGAACTAAGCACCTGAAGCACTATGAAAATATAACCCTTAGTGGAACAGTCACGACTTACTTTCTTAAAACACCCTCTAGTATTAAAATCTCATTACCACAGGGGGCTTCTGGTCACAAATTCATGGTTTCAAAGAGAAGAACTTGCACTTTTGGAGAAAATTTTTTTATGGTTGGTTGACACACACTTTCCTTCTGGATTGTCGAACACCTCAGTGTCCTCCCATGGCACCAGTAGCACAATGCTTTTCTTCCACATAGTGACACATAAACATAAAACTAGTATTTTTTTTCAAAATGTGTGTCTATCCAAGCTGTCCCCAGTCAAGGCAATGTTCTTAATGGGTCACCATTGCCACCTTTCCTCTGCTATTGTAGTGCGAATAATCCATAAAGTGAAAATCCATCATTTATGTGAAATCTCTTGGTGTGTCAGAGATAAATTGAAACTCTCCAAGTTATTTGCAGGATCAGGATCAATTTCATCAAGGAAAGAAAAAGTCCAGTTTAGCTTCAAATCTAATGATAAGCCACATAAAAAGTCAATCATAATTTTAATTTTCCACAACAATAAAAAATAGATCTTAATGAGAGGCAATTTCTGAAGCTCCCACTTGGTGGAGGATGTGTTTTGTCTGCATGGAACCATTCATTGAGTATCAGTAGATCTGGAGGCTGGCGAGGCAGAGCCTCCAGCTCTGCTGTCTTCATAGGTGCACCACGATTCTGATGCCTTTGATAGAAAAGACATGGCAGAATCTCATCAAGGATGGTGGAAACAGGGGGATATGCCTTCACTCCAACTTCTCTCTTCTTCAGTTGGTTAAATGAAGTCCTGAGCAACAGCTGGCATGCACCCCCTCCTTCCCTCAGAAGACCCAACACATCATCTACAACAGTACATGGAATCCTTCCAATCTGCTCTAGCACATGGTTCCACCATCCTGCCTGCCTGCGCCCAGCTCTGACCTCCCGGTTTGCATGGCAGCATGTAGCAGCTGAGACTGCCCAGCCAGCTGGCTGGGGTGAATCAACAAGCTGGAACTGACAAAACATTTTTCCTGGCATATTTAAAATATTTCACTGGGAAGAAATCTCTTGAGATTCAACATCTGATTCTTCAGGCTGTCCTGGGAGATTAAAATAAAGGAGAAGGCAACATTAAGTCATGCATATTGCGATTGAAAACAAACACAATGGGTCAGATTCCATCCTCGATTGCAGCCACACTGAAGTCTCTGTGGTTAAATAAGAGTAAGTGAGGACAGAGTTTGACCTGGTGCCTTGAAACTAAAATAATATAAATGATAGACAAGGACAACCTTATCTGAAAAGTAGCAGAGTATTCCATCTGAGGAAGCTTGAGAGAGACAAAGATCTTATATCAAGAGGGACTTAATTCTGCCAGGATGAAGTAAGATAAAAAAGAATTATTTGCAAAAATAGTTTAGGCTGACTGAATAAGGTGGATTTTTGTCTTCTGACAGCTATGCATACTGTGTGGCAAACGATTAAATAAACAGATTGCTGCTCAAGCAACTTGCTTTCAATTTAAGATGCCAAAGCCACTAGAATAATCTCTACCCACTAAAAGAAAATCACTTGGTCGCTCTGTGGCCACACAGAAGGCCCTAATCATCAGCAGGGTTTGCCTGCAACATGGCCTTTTTTGTGGAAGAAACATCTTCCACACCTGCTCAGTGCAAACACTGAGCTGACTGAAGGCATGCAGACCTCTGCTTACTCAAAGGGGTTTTGAGGGGTTGATGAAATGAGAAGAAATTTCATGCATGCTTTTTTCTCTCTAATCATTCTGCCTTCTGTCCTGAAGCTCTGACAGTAGTTGGATTTTAAAAATCCTGCCTTCTGCGTACACAAAAACTGTTTTATAGCAATCGTTCCTAGCAATCCAGCCCCAGAGAGGTGTGCAAATCACACATGCTGATGCCAAGAAGTGGAAACCATAGAAACAACACGAAAATTTATTCATTATTGTCTTATAAAATTTATTCATTATTGTGACCTGAGTGGGCTCATCCTGAAACTTCTGTGCCATCTCTTGCCTGTTTATGTCCATACCCATCTGTTAGCATGGCACTGCACCCACTCACCAGACAGTCCATCATGTCCACTAGAGCTGATGAAGGATCTGAAATGGCAGCCTGCATGACTTTATAAAAGACTGTGATTTAGTGCATGTCTGCACATGTAGTGTCTTTGGAGCTCTGTGTAGTATCATCCTATCTGCTTAATCTCACTGTCCAAGGGTTAGGATTTTTTTGTTTTGTTTTGTGCTTTCTAAGCGCCTGCTCTGTCATCTGCGTACCACATTGCACTTCATATTCATCAAAGATATTTAGCACTCCACAGGGCGAGTGTTCTAGGACTCTAAGATTTCTATCAAAACCATCACACTTTCTAAAGCAAGATCTTGTATTTGCCTCATGCATAAAAATTGAGGGTTTTTTCAGAGTCTGCCAGTTCAGAAAATGTAGCTGATAACTTTTTCTTTTTAGTTCAGAGCCTTGTTTTATCCTTACTAACAGACTTCAGAATTGTACTTAATGAAGAGAGAAGTAAATATATATTTACTCTATAGTAAATGAGGAAAAAACCTCACTTGCAAGGAAACTTCTCTAAAAAATTTTTGTGCACAAGGAGAAGAGACTCCACGAGCTCTGCAGGGAGGAAGTTTTATGTTTGGTCTTCGAATATCTGCTTTGGTTTCAACGTGGCTCCGTGCACAGTCTTAGCCTTTGGCATGTTTCCATCATCACCAAAATATATGGTTTCAGAAGGAAGCTGAAGCTTTTGCTCTGGATTATTTTACATGTGCTATTAGCTGGTTTCTGAGAGCAGCATAGGGTGCTAGCCTGAACTGGACCATCCTAGAGCTTGTATTTAATTTTCTCTCATATGATACTGCAGATGCATTTAAGATATAAAGTTCAAGCCTTATGATTTTTCATTTTCCTCACCAGACAGCAGACAGATGTATAAAGCACAGAGGAGAAGTCTCTCCAGAGCTGCAGCCAAACTCACCACGGCTCTGGGGACCATCAGCAGCGGTCAGACCTCTGCTCTACCAACTAACAATGCAGCCAGTGGCACAGAGACAAAATCTCTTCCCAGGAATGCTACACAAATAACACCTGAGATTTAAACTCTGTAAACTTGTTTGCACACTTCATGCACACAAGAAATTGGAGAAATGGAGGATAATTAGTGATGTTTTCTTTATTCCATGAGGAGCAGTGGGGAAGTGGCTGCAAGACCCTTTTCAGAACCTGTTTCTAGGGGGTATCTTTGCATTTCCAGTCACTTGGGCAACTATCTATAGAAGAGGCCATATAAGTACAGCTACTTCTTTTATGCCAGACCAGCACTGAAAACTCTAGTTCTGAGACAAGAAAACAAAAGATAGTAAAATACAAAGCACTCTGTTAAAGGACCACTATCATATGAAAGAAATCCCAAAATTTCTGTTAAATGTTCATTTTAATTAAAAAAAAAAAAAGAGATAGCAACTGCTGTATAACTTTTGAAACAGCTGCTGTGCACACATATTTCCTATTTTCTTATTGTAATGATAGGATTCTATTGCATCCCACTCATATTCTCAGCTGGGAAGCATACCACTGGCCCAAGATTTTCTGCAAAAGCCTATATGTATTTGGTTTTTCTTATACCTTGCGCTCCCTGTAAAAGCATATGTGAACAAGAGCAGTAAAATCATGGCCAGAGTATCCTGCCTATTCTTAAGGATAGATAAGAAGCAAAAAAAATAGCATTTGTGTTTAAATCAAAAGAAATCTGGGTTTAATGTCAGGACAAGCAGATGTACTGGTGTCTCTTCACAGTAAAGGAAAAAGATGAATAGCCAAACCTGGTCTATATGATTACAATTGTTTTTTCATGATCCTGAAAGCTGATGAAATCTCTCTGCACCACTCACTCAAGTGTTGAATCTAGATAAAAATAATGGAATGGATAGTTGAGAATTACCTTTCAATAGCTAAATACCAATAATCTGTCAAGTAAATATCGAGATTATCTCTGGGAGAGTCATCTAGGCTTCTCAGGTGGGAGGAAGTCACACATTCTCCTCACCATTTGTTCCTCACTGGTCTCTCATGGTCTCTCATAAGTCTTTGATTACAACCTGGATGACGTATCCTCACAGCATGTACAAGTCCTGGGTGTCTCAGTCCTTGAAAGCTGTGCCATAGCTCTGTGGTGAAGTTTTAAACATCAGTTCTCAAACTTCAGAGTCTCATGCTTCAGAATCTACACAAATGTTGCCTATTGAAACAGAGCTAGGCCCATTTTGTTTATTAACACTGATTGTAATAATGAAAAGTCATTGGTATGATGTCAAAAGAAATGAAATTTGCTGTCCTACAGATCTAGGTCAGATTTAGGTGGGATATTTACAGCACATCTTTTCTCTGTAACCAGATCTCTCTTCACAGGACTTCTATGAAATAAATCTTTCTCTTAAAGATCAAAATTTTTTTCATGAATCTTGATAGAAATGGGAATTAGGAACAAGAGAGAAAAACAGGTAGATAGCATAGTCATTTCTACAGGAAACCAGGTTAAAATGGTTCACTGAAACTTGCTTAGTAGTGTGGTTATATTGCCATTTCTTGCCCAAGGACCAAAATGCCAAGCCTTAGTGATCTTTTTCCTTTTGTTTGTGATTTGTCTTCTTAACAATATTGATTTCCATGAAAATATATCAGGAGGCTGAGGAGTTTCTCAGATGATGCACCAAGAATCAAGACAGCCTGTTTCAGTAGCATGAGTACTACTTTCTCTGGTGTGACTTTTGTCAGTGGAGCCCATCTCTCTCTTGGATGTGGCAACAAAGGCAAACAAGCTTCCTCCTGCCAGTAAGTGGAGAGCAGAGGCTGATAAAGGGGATCATGTGCTGGGAAGGGAATGAGTTTTAAAGCAATCTGGGCAATGACAGGCTTGAGGGCTCTGCAGCTTGTAAGCAGCATGGACACTCACTGACCTCACTTTCTTTGCCTCATTTCACCTGATAAATGAGTGTGGTGCACTGGGAGTTCAGGTCTCCCCGCCCACGGCAGTGCAAATCACTTCAGTGAAGGGATAATTGAGTAAGTGAGAGGATTTGCTGAGAGACCTTTCACATGGTTGCAGTTGCAGAGGGCAATCACTTCCCCAGTCTGTCTGGGCTCTGAAAGGTAAGTCAAGTGGAGATCAATACCAGCACTGACAGAATGACTAGAACTGAAAGGAGAACACCCCACAATGAACAGGCAGACCCACAGCTGAAGTCAGCTGTGCTCTGGGGCTGGCCTCAGCCCCCAGCACGCTGGTCAAATATGTGGTCACACACCCTCGACATGGTGCAAGTGCATGTAGATACAGCTCCTATTCCTTTGTCCAGGAAATCCCAGGCAGAACACAGCAGCTCGCTGAAGCTGCTGCACCTGCACTGTACAGATGGCCAGCACATGTGCAATAGGCACGTCAGGCTTGCTGGGCATATGCAGATAACTCTGTGTCAGAGCTGGATGTTTGGCTGCATTAGGAAGTATGAAGGAGTGGAGAAAGAGAGAGAGATGACAACTCTCCTACCCGTCTCTGTAAATCAATGGTGTGCTATAATCACATCCATCTGCTATAGAGCCCAGCCCTAAAGCATATGTTTACCATTTACATACATTTTCATAAGAACCCAATCACCTGCTAACTACAGATTTTGTCTAGAAACAACTTTAAATTGTTCTAGGACTGCATGTTTGCTGTCACAGCAGAGCAAAATGGAGCTCCCACGTGGGCGCGGTGACGGGTGCCTCCTCCTGCTCAGCCAGCCTGGACTCAAAAGCCAAGGCTTGTGCCCACACACACCAGTCATGCTCCTTGGCCATGTGGGTGTAAGGGGGCATTTCCCAAGGGCCTCTGAGTGGTGTGAAGGCTGTGCAACACCCAAGGGTCCAGAGTCAAGAAAGTGCTGAAGTTCGCACTTATTAATTGGACAAAAGCCCTCAGGTTTAATTTTTCTCCTTTGAAGTTTTGAATTGTGCAGGGTTTTGGGTTATGTTTTCTTACAAGGGTGAAAGAAAAAAAATAAAAATGAGAAGCTGTCTTGCACTCTACTCCATTCATTTGGGAAAGGTAATTTCAGGATTTTTACAAGATTTGAGGTGATGTGGAAGTAAAATAAGAAATGTTACTTGGTATCCTCACTGAACAGTTCAGGTTACAGTACAACAACAGGCAATTCAATGTGAAACCAAAACAACTGTTAAACCTTGAAAGCTGCATAAAGCGAAATTGTCATCATCCAGTCAGTTTTTATTCTAAGCAACTTGGCTCTGAGAGAAGTCAATAAGAAATGAAGGTGCTAAGCTGTTACAGTAAAGGACACATTCTGCACAGACTGCTGGCTGTGGCCATTCCTCATGGCAATCATTAATTATATTCAAATGTAAATTAAACCTGTGCCAGAAATTTTGGAGAGACTAATCCTTGGAGAACTAGGCTCAGGACCAAATCTCTAAATTAACAATAATCCTTTAGAATAAAATATTGTTAAATTATTGAACTAAAATATTTGTTTCAGACTGAGTATATGTCTCTTCTTGGTTGTCACCTCTTAGAGAAAAGGGTGAAATTTAAGTTTCATGGGCATAAATGCAAGTAATTCAATACTATAACGATAGCAAGCCTGTACTGTTACAGCTAGTGAAAACTCATGATGAAAGAGTAGCACGTCCAGACACAGGTTTTATTAAGGATCTGGTTCTGCACACACATTTTTCCAAGTAAGTAACTTTTAATCTTTTGATAGCTCTAAAGAAATCAGTAACTCTGTTCACAAAGCAGAATGGATTTGTGTGCACTGCATATTTGCAGATGACAAGGGATAATTTAGTGTTTGTGCTAATCTATAGAATTTAGGCATACCTCTGGATTAAAAAAATTCTCAAGAGTTATTTGTCAGTTTTCAATATGTCACCTTTCTTGTAAACTCTGTAATATCAAATATAGAGTCATAAAGAGAAATGTAGCTCTGAAGACTGAAAAACAACTACTGATCTCTCTCAAAACTGTCAATTGTTCCAGAGATTTAGACCTTAAAAATGTCAGAAAAATGTCATGCTCTCCACTAATCATTATATAGAGTGAAGTAATTATTTTACTAGTTTATTAGCATTGCCTTAAAATTAATAATTTGCTGTGACTGAAAAAAATAAAGCCATTTAGCTGATTGATGAAAATAAAATTATCATATTGAAACATTATGAATAATGTGGCTGTTGTGCAGCTATCTGTGCCAGTGCTGTGTGATAACAGACCGGGCAGTGGGGAGAACATCTGACTGTACAAATCCTGCCTTTGACCCAGTGTCGTGCTGCTGCTCATCTCAGCCTGGATGGTGAACAGCCTCGATCCACAGCTTCTCTGCCTCGGCTGCTGCTGCAGCCTTGCAGCACAGGGCTGTTATTCAGAATAAACTCAGGTCTGGATTCAGTAAAAATACTGCCTGCATCCCTTCTGTGAAGCATGTTGAGAAACTTATCTGAGGGCTTCAGCTTTAGGTGAACCAATTGATAAGTTTTCCTGCTTGCTTGGCAGTTTTCCCATGCAGGATGCTGAACTGTGAGTTTCAGACCAAAAAACTGGGACCCTAAGCAGGCTGAATCCTTCTGACTCTATTCAGCTTGAAACCTTTTCCCCCCTCACTGTACCTCACATCCCAACAGCCTGAGATGTTTCTTAGAAAACTCAGTCCTTTTCTTAGAAAACTCAGTCCTTTTCTTAGACAGGCCTCTTCTTTCACATGTAGTCAGCTAAAACAGTTTCTTTCAGATTAGGGTCATACTTTGTCCATGATGCTATTTCTGACCATCAGTTAATTTTTCTTTGTGCATTGTAAAAACAAAATAAAAGAAGAAAGAAAGAAGGTTTTGGGTGAGTTCGTGGTTTAGGGTTTTTTTTCCCTGTAGATTAAGATGCTAAGTTGGTAACATCCTCTTTGATAGTCTTTATAGAGTACATGTCACCTTCACCCAGGCAGCAATTTTTGGTTAGAACTTGTTTGTATAAAAATTCAATAAATATATTAACAGCAATCTTTACTGGTCCTCTGGCTTACTATTATCAGTTAGTATGCTCCAGGCATCACAGAACTCATGAATATTAAAGAGCAATTGTTAACATTTTGATGTTTTGTCAGCACTTTGTGTCAAAACATCTTTCTACTGGGATGCAATGTGATGACACTGTGTCAAAACAGAATATCATCACCCCATGCGAAAATGCTGCAATGTGATGACATTTAGATCTGCATGCTCTGAGAGCTATTTGTACCACAGAGGAAAACCTTTCTTAAACTGGTGGTGGCACCTGGCTGGAGAACAAATCTGTGAGGTAAAGATGTGGCATATAAACTGTATGTAAGAAAGGCAGACAGCAAGATCTGGTACACAAATTCAGGAGACAAGATTTTTAGCACTGCATAATAGGCATTAAAATATCCATAATTATTTGAAAGGTAGGGTAAAATCAACTGTTTCCACATTGTCCCTTATTATCAGTAGCAATTATTCCCTGGATAGTCCCATTTAGTTCTTGAAAAACTGATTCTAAAAGTGTAACTTTCATTAAAAAGTTACTTTTGAATGAGAAAGCAAATTCATGAGATTCCTTTACTTCTATTTCTTTTCTTTGTACTATCAACCCCTTCATTAACTGAAACAAACTGAAAATTTAAAACAATGCCCTGAATGTTTTAAACTTAGCATTGGAAGAGAGTAGGATATCAGACTATGGAAAACAAAATTTCTGAATGAAAAACATGAAAAGCTTCAGATTCCAAAGGTCAATTTTAAATCAAGAAACTATAAACGTCTAGTTGTTGTTGAAAACCAAACTAAAATACTCTGAAGAGATGGTGTGAAAATATAAACTACAATATTCTAAGAACATTTGAGGGACTGTAAATATTTGCCTGTTCTTTAAAATATTTTTGTGTCATATTTTAATTAAAATACTTGGGAAGTTCTGACTGATGAAAAAAAAGAGATATAGGTCTACCCTTTCATCAGGAGCTTAGTTTTTTATAATTTTATATTTTAGAGAATTACTGATCATTCTAGATCATTAATTCAGAAAACAAATAAGTATACAGTCTTAAAGTCCTCTGTTAGGACCGAGCTGTGAGAGTTCTGTATATGTCTCTGATTTTAATGCTTCTAAAGAAACTTCTCCAAACATGTGCCAGACTAAAGTGACAATAACAAATCCTTTAGCTTCTAGTGCTGCACTTCCACTTCCTAGTTAAGTCACTGGGAACTGCAGCTGCCATGACCCTCTTTAGGACTGGACTCCCTTTTCTTCACACAAAGAAATTTCCTGAAGCAACAAAGAAGTCTTAAGATTAAGTAATCAACATATGTCATATTATTTGAACATGACTTTTGTGCATCCATTTCAAAGGCAGACTGGAGATTCAGCCAATGATGCAGCTGGCCCTTTTCCAACCTAAACAGCTTGGTCTCTTCAGCTTTACCATTCTTGAAGGCTGTAGCAGATTTTGGAGGTAATGTGCAACCAGGTACCTGAGACCATATCACATATTGGCAAATTTCTCCTCATGGAAAAGGAAAATATTATAGTCATAGGACATTATAGTTATTTTCAATGTGGTTAAATTTAGAGTGAATTAATCCCCAGTGTAATTCTATTGATTTGAACAGAGTTGTACAGGAATGAATGTGGTCTCAGAGAATTACATCCATAAATATACTAAGTTACAGAGTTGCTTTTTCTGTATATTAAATTCTGATCCTTATTTCGGCTCTCACCTATACATTTAACTTTGAAACTACTCTACAAGCACTAATTACTCCTAATGAAATACCTGGGTAAATAAGACAAAACATCTAGCTTTAAAATTAGAGCTGTGTTCCTATGAGAGTATTTGGCCCACATCCCACACAACTGCCATCATCTAGCTCCCTGAGAAGTACTCAATGGCTGCCAATAAAGTTCAGGGCTTTGCAGCAGTGTGATTGCCAGTTTGGCAGAAGAGAAGGAGGAGGGAATGAATACATCCATGGTGCCATGGAGGCGCTCCAAATTTGGATCTGGGATGTACTCCTGATTCCTACAGTACAAAAATAGCCAAATACACAAGCCTTTGCCCTCCCACCTGTTTGACAACACTGCTTAATGGGAATGATGTGTTTGTTTCCTGATCTTCATGGAAGAAGCTATTGGACAGCTTTGGTCTGCACAACTTATTTTTGTAAGAAATGTTTGGAAATTTAGGCTACTCTCTTAAGCTCCTGACATCCTAGTTAATGATGGTATAAGTATAGACTGTTGTTAAGGAAAGACAAATGCTGAAGCACAATTAACCTTTAGCAACAAAAATTATTAATGCACAAATCCCGAGTACAGTGTTTAAAAATCCACGCTCAGGATGCCCACCAACTTTCTATTCCATGGAATTATTATACTGTTTTCCAAGACATGTTTCATTGGGACTATTATTTTAGCTTGAAAAAAATCGCCCTCTCCAATCCCACCTCCACAAGCAGAAAATGAAACCTCCTGTGAGAAATAACCTGGCAGGGCATTACTGGAAACAGATGATATCCATGAGGTCTTGGACACATCTCTGTGTGAGCAAAGATTTCTTTGCTGCCATCTCATTCAGGGACCAGCAGGGAATATTCCAGATAATGCCTTCATGGGCTGTCACCATGCCTTTCCATTTTCTTATCTTCCACGTGCATGTCCAGTACCACTGCAAACTAAGCTGAATATAATTTACTAGTGATAAAGCTTCTAATAGAAAGTAAGAAAGAGCAGAAGAGATTTGTTAGTTAGAGTTGATGAAAGGAGAGATAAAAGAAAGGAAAAAAAGACTAAGGATGATAGACCTAAGTGATAAAAAGCTATATAACAGTATTCCCAGATATTTTTTAGATATGGGATACTCTACCGAGTAGCATATAAATGAAAAAGTATTGATAGTAATCATCTATTTCATTGTCCCATGGCTCCAATAAAGTTATTAAGAAGTTGATTACTCACCCACATGTTTTGGAGAGCCTCAAATTAGATGATATAGGGAAGGAGGGGTTTTAGTGATTTATTTTGTGTGCTGTATGTTTTTACATGAATCAGAGCTGAGTTTGCCATTCTGTGTGTGTTCAGTCATCGTGAAAGAAAACATAAACTAAATGCATGCCCATAGCCGTCCCATCCCTTTGTGAAAATGTGCAAACTAAACAATGTGTTGGGGGTTTTTTGTGCATATTATCCTTTTTCTGTGGGGGAAGCTGGAGAAAAACAACATGCGTCTTCTCACTTTCCTCTCAGATTTGAAGATCTCTTTTTATGTATCTGTAAAGCTGTGGAAACATTTCTTCTACTTGCTAAGTACACAACTTGACAAGAGACCTGTGAACTGGATCAGGCGATTCAATACAGGCAGTTCTCAGAGGTCCTGAACTTTGTGTTCTGAGGAGCTGAACAGCACCTGAAGGAGATGAGAATGGCATTATAGGAAGCAAATGATGGCCAGAAGCTCTTGGGCATGTCCTCATGTGAGTACTTGCCCTGGCATATGCGACCATATGCCCAAGGGGAAACTGAGGCTGTTCTGGGAAGAAGCAGCATTGGCTGTACCAATGCCCAGGCTGGTAGTGGTATCCAAAACCAAGCATCTGATAAACAAAATTAACATATGGACTCCCATTACCCTCTTTGCACTGTTAAGTTGTGGTGGAATGACTGACAAAGTGAGGTTCCCAGTTTGTTCTCCTCCTTGGTGATAGAGTGAATTCTGGTCCTGGTAAATTCTAGTACTCTTTGTATCTTACATCTCCCCTCTGCAGACATATTCCTGAAGGGTACCATTTACAGGCTTCTTATAGTCAAGAACAGAGAAAAATATATAATATATACGATACATAATAACAGAGAAACACATCACCTGTAGAAGCATAGAACACAGTTAATAAATTGTAAACTCCAGCACAATAGATCAGAGAAGGGTAGTAATAAAAATAAAGTAATTTTTGGTGGGATTCATCTCTTCTAACCTTCACTTTCTGAAAGTGGGGCATTTCGGTGACATTTTTCTGGATTATTGACTTCTTCAGTAGACTTTTTTTTTTTGTTCACAGTATGCACATAGTGCGCATGCCTCTGTACATGCTTGTGTGTGTCTGCATGCATTTGAGGGAGCCCCAACACATAAATTGATATCTGATGTCAGTCTTCTGTGGCCCTGCACAAGTCCAGCTGCTCTAGTTTTCTGCTGAAGTTTGGCAAGGTTTCACCCCACAGGTGGACAGTAGCAGATTTCGATTTTTCCTCAGTTGTCTCATTGCTACTCATCCCCACTTTCCAAGAAAGACGTTGTTACTACTTAACTATCAGCTTTTTTTTTGGTGGAAAGCACCCAAATTAAGTATTAACTACACTCTTCCATTGATTTTGTAATGATCTGCAATTTGTCAAATCATTTATTCCTCTGCTGTAAGCAAAAAGAAGTAAGAGATCTCCTCCCAGACAGCGTTTCTCCTGAAGGGCTTGGTATTCAGGAGGTGGACCTGCAGTGCCTGTAGTGAACAACGAGTTATTTAATCACTGAAAATTTACATTCCTGCTTCTGCTTTTTCTCCAGCATCTGGAGAATATTTTACAAACTGTGACGAGGGAGGAGGCATTTTTAAATCACATCCATTTTAACAATTTAGAATATTTTAATCCAGCTACTGACCTTGCCAGAACACTGATCAGAACACTCCAGAGCATTAGTAAAATATATATGCAGAGATGATTTTTGCAACATGAGGTCATCCATAATGCTAAACTTCCCACCACCAGCACAAATATACAAGTACAAGCAGACAAATGCATACTTACATTTTTGTATGCTATATGTATTTTCATACTTTTTAAATAACAACTTGGGGAAGATTTCAGGGAATAGAGAAGCAGCTAGTCTGGATAAATCATTAAGGTGTAACTCACAGACTGTGGATTAGAATGTATATTCTACCAAAATGACTTGTTGTTTTGATGGCTGAAATAGTTTGCTGCTGGTTTGGGAGAGAGCAAGAAAGTAGTGGCACAGGGTGCTCATTTGAATAATGCCTTAAATCAGTCCCATATGTTGACCCTGTGACCAATCCTTGCTGGCAAAAAAATTCAAACAAATCAGTGGTATTTTTCAAATGGCTTCCAAGCAAGAGTCTGCATTCACCTAGCCCAGGCTATACACACACACACAGAGCACTTTGCACCTGCATAAATAAGGCATTTTCCTTTATTGATAGCAAGGAAAAAAATCCTCTGTTTTGATTCATGCATAGAAAAATAATAGTATATATAATTAATACGGCTTGACCAAAGCATTAGACATGGCTGTACAGACACCCTCCTTTTTTTCTACCTCTAACAAATAGAGCATTATATAAGGCTGCAATCTTATTCCATGTGTGCTTTGGAGGAGATTGAGAAAGTCTGGCATTTAGCTACTACCTTTGCTGAATACTCATCTCCCACCTAAAATGAACTAAAATACATTGAAGTTCAGTGTATAATTACTGAACAGGAACTGAGCAAGCTTCAAAATTGGTTACTTATTCATGGATGTTTCTATGTGTGCAGATGGTGCCAGTTCAAGGTTCCTCAAGCAGCACAGCAAGAACACAGTTTCTCTTTGCCAAGGCTAAGGCCGAGGAAACTTCTGCCAGGGAAAATAAAGTGAGGTATGGAGAAAACACCAGTGTGGTGAAGAACCAGGAATGACTCCTCAAGAGCTGAGCTTGCTGCTTCTGGTACATGGAGAGACCACAGTCGATGGAAGCAGAGGACATGACTGCCAGGAGATGCTGCCACCACACACGCTGCTGCCCCTGTTCCTGCTAACCTGCTTGTAAGGCCTTGTCATGGGTAAGTAGGCTTGGCTACAGATTGTTTATCTTTCCTGGGAGCCCCTAGGAAAATTGAGCTTCTGTCTAGAGCTAGATCTGCATTTTGAGGCATTTTCTTGTAGCTACAGTCAAGGATTATAGCACAGTAAAACCATCACATTAACTGCAGGGCACAAAACTACAGAACAGTAAAGGCTGCTATGAGGACCTCACAGTCTGCAAGCAGTGGCCACAGATAAATACAATTTACATCTGGGAAGGTTATAAGGGGACAACAAAATAGCTGTGGTCAATATAACCACTACAGGCTTCTGCAGTCTTCTGTTGGCATTGCCACAAAGGTGAGGGTTTGAGGAAGTTGAAGGAACAATGAGTTTTTTTGGAGAGTCTATCACTGATTAAGAGAGAGGACATCCTCACACTTTTCACCTGTGGCAAAGAACAACTCTAGGAAATTGTGGCCTGATATAACCCCAGGGGATAGAAATAGTCATCAATCTACAAAGAGTTTAGATGGCACCTGAAAGCAAGAATTAAAATATGAAGCACAGTCTGAAGGAAATTCTTTGTCTCTCTTCACTTGGGAGGGAGGCCTCCTAAAACTACAGCTGGGCTAATTTCATCTGTAGGGTTTACAGCTGGTTTGGTTCCCAAACAAAAGATTGCATTTCTCTCTATTGACGAGATGGATATTTTACATCACCTTCATAAGTGCTCTAGAATGCTTCCAAATTTAGCACCACTCCAGCTTAAGGAACATGAACACAGTATTTCAAGATATAAAAGCAAATTAAATCAGAACTATTGTTTTCAGAACCTCTCTTTACATTTGTAGATGCTGAGTGTGACTGGTCATTATTTCGGGAGTAAAAATGGTAATTCTCATGTGATCTGAGTGTGTCTGTAAATTTCACCCTTCCCTGTTGAAGCTTTCAGCACTCCCCTAACAATCCTATGCTTAGTCATATTTCTGCAAACCTAGTAATTCTTTCATGCTCCACACCTCTGCCATTCTATGTTGCTTTATTCCAGTGAGACTTTGCTGGAATTTTAAAACTACTATTTGAAAAATATTCTTGTTAACATTTTCCAATAACACTTCCAACTACAATAAGGGTTTCCCTTGGAATTCCCTCATCAGAGAAATCTGTGATGCACACACAGAAAACCTGATGCACCCAGGCTGCATCAGACCAGTCATGTTTGCCCAATGTTTGACCGATAAGTGCAGTGAATCTGCCATGGGCAGGTGAGCAGCTCTGCCCAGGTGGTTCACCTGAGCCTGTGCAGTAAGCCTGACACCTCCAGCCTGCACTGGGCCTGTTGAAAATTTTCCCTGTATGCAGAAAGCCCTCTTGTACCCAGCAGCACCTTCTGATCACTGGTAATTTTGGCAGGGATGAAAAATTTTGTCTAACACTGTTGATGTTTCCTTTCTGAATAAATTTTGGACTAGAAGAAGATGCGTATATAGAATACAGAAACCTGTAGAAACTACAGACCTGTAGAAACACAGGTCTGGGTGTAACTGCACAATGAGAGATTGATCCAGGCTTGGTTCCTCTTCAGGAGTGTACAGCTTCGCAGGCTGTTTGCTGGGGTCACTGAAGAGCACAGCTTCTGCTCCGGCTAATGGGTGACAAACCAACGGACAGCCGTCCCCAGTCAATAGCTGCCCATATGCCATAGAGCAACACAGTTCGTTTTTTTTCTAGAAATGCTCCTCTGCATATCCTTAACTGGGTCAAATGCCTGCTGGATACGCCTGTCTTCTTCACTGAGGGTAGAAGTGACCAAGACAAGTAATTTAGACTAGACGTACAACTTTGAAGTGCTTAAGGACATTAATCCCTTCATTGTTTCCTAAGAAACTGGGTCATACACATTCAGTTCCTCTCTCCATTTGTTTCTATATGTGTCTGTCATTTCTCCTGGTGCCTATTGGTTAACTCCAAGCAAATTTGACAGGATAGAAGTTTCAAACAAAATTACATTTCTGCAAACTTTGTGGAATCAGTGGCTTGGTAGTGGAGGTTAGCCCAGTTCAAGGACTAAGCAAAAAGCTGCAGTGTAAGAGTAGTAATTATCTACTTGGTTTGGTCTGCCAGCTGGCCAGTTGGGACACATGCATGGACTGGCCAGTCAGCATTGGAACTGATACAGCCCATACTTCAGCTTCTTTAACCAAAATCCAGTAGACAGAGAGGCATGGGAAAATAGGTGGCAGGGAAGAAAACTGCATATATTGCAGAAGTTTGAAGTCATAGGTAATCTCAGGTTACTGCAGTGAAAGTGCACAGACAGACATACCTGATAAATGCATATGGCCTTATTAACAGTTCGACACAGAGCAATTTGTACATGAATACTGTGACACACAAAAGCCACACATATACACATATACACATTCTGTATATGCTGCATAAATATACACAATATGTTACAGCTAGCATCATACATCTGAACTCAATGCAGTAATTCACCACATAGTATACAGTATACTATGCCACTATAATACCCCACTACATATGTATAATATAGGCTGCCATGGTATTGATCTCTGCTCTTTGAATCAAATACATAAACCTGTTTCCTAGACTTCAAATCAATGAAAGGGGGGGGAGGGGAATGGATGTTTTGAAAATATTTTTCTTTTTTATGCTCAATGTAGTCAATGGCTGATAGAAAAGTAAAGAGAATAATGAGGAAGAGAAGACAAACATTCGTATCCCAAATACAGATAGATCCAACATGTTTGTAATGATCTCTAAATGGTATGATTCTAAACAGGGTGTCCAGCTTTCCTCAGATGGAGGAAAATGATGCTGGTGATCTCAGTAGAAAGCAGAAGCAAGACAGGCCTTAGTGCTCTGGAAAAATCCAGCCTTTGGATGTCATTGGCTCAGGTGTGGAGGGTCACCATAGCTGCCTCAAAGCCAGGCATGGGATATATACCTGGCAGGTGCTGAGAGCCCACCAGAAAGGAGAGAGGAACTGTTACCTCTGAAATTCTGCTTCTGGGTATGATGGAATAAATATAGAGTTGTGTCCTGGTGCTTTAGGTGTTCTTTCCCCAGGAAACTCTTCACTGCAGGATGAGAGATGCTTCCCTGTGGCTGCCAGGCAGAGGTAACAAAAAGCTCTGCATACTCAAATAGATGTGCTCTCCTAGGTGAAGCAGCTCTCTAATGTTACCCTTTAATGTTATCCTCTGCTGCAATGTGAGTCAGATCAGGTCTGGCTGGTTATCAGCTGCTGACCGTGAAGGAAGGGTGGAGAGGGTTTGAGAGAGTCTCAGCCTGCTGCCTGTGGCATGTCTGTCCAGGAAACAAGCCAGGATGCATTTGAAGGAAACTATTGAGTTTGGTACTTGCTGGGTGGTCCAATAAGTTTGACATTTTTCATGCACCTTATTTCTACTATAACTGGGTGGGGGTTTTTTCCTTCAATACAATAATTTTGTGTTCCAATTTAAGAATTGTTATGAAGAATCTT
>VXBQ01013748.1:37918-124272 GCA_013400175.1 Phainopepla nitens
TGGGGGGTGGGGGGAAGGGAGGGGAGGAAGAAAAAGCACAAACTATAAAAAAAAGTTAAAATACAAGAAGAAATATTGCTGAAATCTAAGATGCCAGGAAATGTGTTTCAAAAATCAGATGTTTTTATAATGCATAGTGATCTTTGCAAAAAGTAATCCCCACTGCTCATAAAAATGATGAAATGATACAGTTGCAGAGAGTTTGCACACCCTCTTCCTGCCTGCCCATGATTGCATATTTAACCTCAGCATTAAAAAATGTGAGAGTTAGAGGAATTTTTTTTCATTCTATTGCTGTTTGGGCAAACAAGCCATTTCCAAGATATATTTGTATTATGAAGGCTAGTTCCAATGTGCTCAAGGTCCACAGCAGGGTTCAGATATTCAGAAGAGCAAAAACCACATTTTCCACTACCTCAGTGGAAGGCAGTGGGTACTCAATAGTCCTGGAAATCTGGCCAGTCTGTTTAAATAACTAATTTAGGTAACTGAGTATTGGTGCCGAGTCCTTTTGCAGAGCTCTCTTACCAGGACAAACAAATTAAAAATAGAACTTGCATATTGAATTCTATGTGCATTTCTTTGTCCCCATTTCTGAAATAAAAGAGTAAAAAGAGAAAAATATGTCAGAAATGACAGCAATGTGCAAAATTAAGCATCGACTTCTATAGAATGAGCTAGATTAAGAGTATCTGTCTTGGAAAAGAGAAATATAAAAGGATACATGATAAAGAAATAAAATGTCATGAACAATATAGAGAAGATGAACAGTGAAGGATTATTCACTGTTTTTCACAGCACAAGGACTAGAAAGTGTCAGATTACATAAATTACTGGGAGAAAAAAGTCTATCAAGGATTATTATGCGCAAAGGTGCAGCTTTTTATTTAAGAGGTCATTAAACTGCAAACTGATGAAAACTGTGAAATATACTGGGAAAAAGATCACACTAAACTTGTTCTGGTTTTCCTTAAGTTTCTGTGACTTGCTACTGGCAGAGAAGTGGTAGCGGCCTTCATGGACTTTTGGCTGGACCCAGTGCAGCAGTTCTAGTTCTTATAAATGGTTGGGCAATTCAAATAGCAAGGAACCAGACCCATGATGCAAGAGGTCATTTCATCTTTCTGCAGTTCATAGCTGAATAAACAGATCAGTGAGTAGGAGTTGAGAGGTAAATTAACTTTTGTATTCAGCACTGGCAGAAAGATAGTACAGCATCATATCCACTTCTGGTAACTGTGGTATTTAGAGGGTGTCAGGAACTTGGAGAGAATACAAAAAAAGAGGCACCAGAAAGACCTGGACTTCCCAAGGAGTCAAGCAGAAAGTTTTATCCACATTTTGGAACAAGAAAATTAAAGAAAGAAAATTGGTCACTGAAAGGTTTTTTAATCTACTGAGAAAATAAAGATGAGCTGAAAATTAAATCCACAAAAAATTCAGACTGGAAATAAGGCAGACAGGGGGGAAGGGAGGTGTTATTTGGTTGTTTCAGTTTGGTTTAATTTGGTTTGGTTTGGAATGGGTTGGGTTTTTCCCCTTCCCAAGGGAAGGGAATGTTAAACCATTAAAGAAAATTACAAAAGAAGTAGTGTATTTTCCATTTCTTAATATCTTCAAATAAATACTATTTTTCCAGTCAAGCATGGTGTTGTATTTTATTCAGGGTTAACAGGTTAAAAAAAGCCTACTACACACAAAATAGGATTTCTTCTAACAGTCCAGACTAGTATTTTTGGATCCCTTCTCCTGTGTGCATTCCCCTCAATGTCTCCTTCCAGTGACATACAGCCTATGTCTGTCCACGTATCCCGAACAGCAAACATACATCTTTAAACCCCAGGTTCTGTTGGATGGGTTTGTAAAATCTTCACAAACAGCTTTCTTAATGCAGCTACCTTTGTTGGTTGTTTCTGGAAGTGATGAACTTCCATAAGTCATAGGTTAATCACAAGAACCTTGTAAAATCTCAAGGTCCTCTTCAAGAGGTCTCAGAAGATTGTACTTTTCTACTTCATTTTAGAAATGGACTGTACAAACTATATATTTAATTTCTAGCAGATATATGTCTGAAGGCCTCAAGTTACAGAGGCTCTGGAACCTCCCGGCACTTAATGTCCTTGCCATGAATATTTATTTTGAAAGCATCTTCTTCCATTTGGGAAGCAAAAAAAGACCGGTTCCTTTCAAGAGATTTAAGCTGCTGCTTTCTGAACCCTCTCCTGTAGGTCCATATCCTCTTTAGAGTACAGCTGTAGACTGGAGTCCAGCAAAGGTCTTTCAAACCTGAATGGAATTGAAGGATCGTATGACATCACTCTAAGGCTCTTATGCAAGTTTATACCCCTCAGGGTGACATTCAAAATTTTCAGCAGGCATGTTCATCTTCCAATTATTCTTTCTTTTTTCTTTTTTTTTTTCCTGTAGATCTGCTGTCTAGTCAATTTCTCCCCATCAGGAACATGTTTTTCTACCAAAGTGTAAAAACTGGTACTTCTGCTTATTGTCTTCATGTAGAATTACTGTAATTCTGTAATAATTACTGCATTAGAACACTTCTCCAGTTACTCCATTTTGTTTTTTGTTTTATTCCTGCCTCCAGCAGATGTATGCTCTTTCTAATTATTATATCCTCTAAAAATGTGGTAACTCAGTTTTATCAACCATCCAGCTTACTTACAACAGCACTGAAAGGCATGTGGCCCGGACACAGTCCAGTTGCAAACTTTCTTTATTCATTCTACCCATGGAAGTGTAAAAAATTATGAGTCTCTTGGAAAATTTATCTCAGCATCTTCCACAGACTCTCCAGGCTACACTTTCCTACCCACTTGCTCAGTGCCCATAGAACAGTGTCAAAAGTCTTCAGTCAAGATGTGTGTTTCTGTACCTGCTGGTACTACACCGTCTTAAATGTTTATTACTATTGTTTGTACTAAAGTTAAACTGTTCTTCCATGATGAATCTGTACTGTTTGTTACTCAATTCATACTGGAAAAAGAAAAGAAAAAGACTTTTAATCAATCAATTGTTCAGAAGTGTAGAAAACTGAAAATGCAGCAAATATTTTCCAGTACCAGGGAATCCTTGCTGAGTACGTGACTGTAGTGATTTATACTCTTTAAATCACTGTCAGAAAATGTAATTCTCTCTTCTGTATCATTTGGAAATAAAAACTAAAAGATCTCTTTACTTTTTCAAAAGCCCTAATGTAACAATGTTGAACAGAAGTAAAAAATATTTAGACGGCTTTATGGAATAAGAGTTATAGCCCTTGCTGCTAGACTGAGATGTGTTCACAGGGACCTTGCTCCTAAACAGAGAGAAGTTTTTTTCTGTGCACCCGTTCTTTTCATTGAATTATTTCTCTCTCTCAAATTAATTCATCTTCTCAAAACATTTCCTATATTCACATGATTCACCTTTGGGTCTGCCCATTTTTGGAGGTGGCCATGATGGAGAAATGTGTGCTTTCTGCACTCACTGCCCACTGTGGTGAGGGATGTCGAGATGCAAAATGAGCCAGAGTTCAGCTGGCATAATTCAACAGCAGAAGTTTTGAAATCAGTGGATGTCTACTGGTTTGTATCAGCTGTTCAAAAACTGAGGCAAAAGCACAGATTCCAGATAGCTGAATTTTGGAGATGTTGTCTAGTGTCAAGCTTTGCAACTCAAGTTTGTCTCTATCAGCTTCACAAAGTGAGGGAGGGAAGTGAGATAAAACAGTTAAATGTGAAGCTCATCCCAGTGCAACTCATTTGTAATTCTAAAGAACATTCTCTTGTGGTCTTTCCAGAAAGTAGTTTACCAGCATTTTACAACTGCAGGTAGTGCATGTGATAAAGTAACAAACGTATTATAGATTGCTTAAGGAAATTTGGGCAAAGAAAACACAAAAGAGCTAAATAATAAATCCAAAATCCACAAAGACTGGCATCTGAAAAACACAGACCTGTTGGAAAAGCCTGGGCAACTGGCTGAGATCAGTCATATCACACAATATCTGCTTTCTACCCAAGCAGCACTGGTGAGGTTTTTTACAGTTCTCCCCATCCCTGCCAGCTCTCCTGCACATGCCTGGATAAATCCATGCCTGGGTGGTGATCCAGAAAAGTTTTTTGGTTTTTTTGGTTTTTGTAGTCACTGAGACTCAAATTCAGATCTGGCCGGCTCATGGGAAACTATGATATAAAGAAAGGGCAAGCACTCTTAAAATGCAGCTGATTTGGTGAACACAGCAATATCAAGAGCAGGGAAACCTGGAATAGATCTGGAAGATAGCTTTTGGACCCTGGTGTCATTATTGCTACTTAATAACAGGGTGTTGAGTCTGATGCTTTTGTCCCTGTGAAGAGGGAGTTTGAAGCTGTATTTTACCCCACAATTAAATTCAGTCTTGTAAGGGCCCTGATAATTACATATTTGCCAGACTGACCTGGGTAGGAGGCACCAATGTGGTTTATAGTGCATTCAAGTCTATGACTTGTATATTTGTGTTCCTTATGTTAAAATTATTTCAAAATTGATGTTAGTTGTTTCATGAAAGTACTAGGAATGATATTCCCACCTACAAGAGTCAACTAAAACAGATATTTTCAGGACAGTTTAAACTCAGATTTGGAGTACAGGTTACCTATCCAATTCTTGTGGTCTCTTCAGCAAAATCTGTCACATTGTAAGAAGGAGCCAAAATCCTGCTGTTCAGTGCTGTTTAGATTTCCATAAAATAAAAAGTTCACAGTCTCACCTGCACATAAGTGAAGGATCAGGCTAATGAGATATGACCATGGTTGCACTTAGCCTGGACACTGAGGGGTGAGGAAGGTCCTGATCATCCACTGGGAGAACAGAGATGCAGAACTGCAGAAGTTCTCCAGGCCACCCTAAAAGCAGGGGTAACATTGCCTGCGATATTCCTGACAGATGTCCATCAAACTTACACCTACAGATTGCTGCTAGTGAATGGTCCACCACTTCCCCAGACAAGATATTCCACAGGTTCCTTTCCTAAGAGCTATGAAATTTATCAAGCTGGAAGAAATAATTTTAAAATGCTCCTACAGCTTTAGAAGCCTTTTGATTATAGTACTGTCCTGTCTCATCTGGCAGGCAAGAAACTGGAGTGATGGATAAGAAATCCAACTTCCAATGATTAACTGTTTGACCCTGGGAACATGGATTTGACCAGTTCAAGCAGAAAAAAGGGAAAAAAGCATGCAGTGGTCTGGCTTTTTCAGTCCCCACAAATGAAAGTGAGAAGACACGATGGATAAAGAGTAGACATTTATTATTATATTATTCCTGTACCAGGAAGAGTACAGAGCAGGATATAGTCAAACCTAAAAAAGGGTTGAGATCGGGAAGAAGTCATGAAAGTCTTTTCTCCAGTGACATTTTTTTGCTGTAGCAAACTGAGTTGTCCATAAAAAAAAAAAAATCTTGATGATCAGTGGCAGAAATCACTTTCATTCTTTGCACACAGGAAGATGAGTCCCCTGAGCATGGTTCTGGAAAAACAAGCCATTGGCTGACACCTTTTCTTACCCATTGTGAATCAGGAAGGTGGGAGGGGATACAGCATATCTTGGCCAACAGATCATCTTCTGCTATTTTATGAAACCAGCTTGTGGTAAGAACGCCTTCATTCATTGAATGTCCAGTGATGGCTTTTTCTGGGCAAACTTTGTCTTTTAGTCTGCTCACAAGTTAATTGCATCTCCCTGTGTGGGTCTTTGCTATTGTTTTTGGTGCTCCTTGACTGGCCTCCCACATCACTGTGCAATATTAATTTTTGTGTTGAAAACCTTTTTGTCCATCTCACTGAATCGTGAACACCACAAGGCATTCAACCAGTTTACTACGACTTTGTGGAGTTTCAACACAGAGCTATGCCACTGTAATTTACATGCCAAGGAGCTGCAAAACAGTTCTGCTGGAAAACAACTGGCAGATGTCTGCAAGGTGAAGCAACCAGTCTGTTTTTGTCCCACCACACAGCTCCCAGTACACCCCAGACTGGCTCTTAATGGATACCAGCCCCATCTTACACCAAAAGCCATTAGTGACTTTGTGAAAACTCTTTCTAAACATAAAAATGGCAAAGTTATTTCTTCATCACAACCTGAGTGAATCCAATGGGCTGAGGGAGACCCTTCTGTTCAGGCCTTGTAGCTTTGGTGGCTGATCTGTATAGCTCCTATGCAGCAGAGCAGTTTTAGAGCTGCCCATGCCCCCAAATAGACCCGAGTCCTTTCTCCTGCATCATGCTCAAGGTTGTTGTCAAAGACATGCCTAGTAACAAGAGCTTTTGTGCCAGAAATCAGGTACAAAAATTGAACCATGTACTTACCCGCAGTGTCAGCCTCACTGATGGGTGGGATTTGTCTGGGAAGCTGGGGCTGTGCCCCCTCAGGCCCCCCACTCACCAGCCGGACACCGACTCCCATTGCCACCCACTGCGGCCACTTCCTACCGCTCCACAGCAAACCACCAGCGTCTGAATGGCACATTCGGCACCACATCTGTTAGCGTTTAGCCTCCGTGTTGGCTGTCCTTCCTAATAATTCATCCCGAACAGGCTAAAGCAACAAGCGGGCATTCGTTCTCCTGCTCTCTTTTTTTTCTCCATTGTGCCATTCAACAGCCTCCAAAGCTGCTAAAGCCACAAAAATGTTAGAGTGATTGTTGGCCAATGTCAAACTTATTTTGGAGTGGTTGTCTTATATTGGGTGACATATTATTTACCTTTCTTATCTAAGCTTAATAGAGTTAAACAAATCAACGCTTCCTGACAGGAGGCTGCTAGAATGTGATTGAATGAACAGTGTTGTTAGGAGAGCATATGTGCTTGAGCTCGTAGATTCTAACAGCTAAACTCTAGTGCTTCTGTTGTGACATTTTATTTCTAGCTTTCCTGTTATCTTAATACCCTCTGGTGTTGGGGAATTAAAAAAATAATGAATGCAAACACAATTTGCAAATTTTAATATATCTCTGTAGGTTTCAGTACTTGTAATTCATGAGGATTTGTAGAATATGTAGAGCGGACTCAAAATCTCAGAGGCTGAAAGTTAAAAAAAAAAATTTAACTCTCAGGTGCTTTAAAGCAAGTTTTTCACAAAGTCAGCAAAACCTTCAGCTAAAGACAAGTGTGTGTTGGATTAACACAAAAGAGGCAACAGGGATAATTGAATTATATCTCTCCTTCATATTATGAAGAACATACTTTTAGAAAAGTATAATGGAGAGTTTCACAACAGGAGCTTTATATTTGAGTTTAGCCCTCTAAAAACCTGTGCCCAAAGGTAGTGAGTTGGAAAATGCCAGAGATCAAAACCATACTGACAGAAGGCTCTCCTTATCTGCCAGAGCAGAGCAAACTCATCAGTGTGCTATCTGAAATCCTCACCATACAGCAACTCAAAAGGACTGGGATGGCCCCTAAGAGACAAGTATTCTCTTTTGCCAAGGACCTTTGGCTTTAAAGAAATGAATAGTGATTAGCCCAAGCAAGAGCCAAAGCAGGGCTAAATTGCAAAGGAGTAGCAGCAGTTGGAGACAAACCTCAGTATCTGCCCAGCATTGCTGCCTCTGTGTTTCTGAGGTCTTGCTGAGGTTGACTGCCACCCCCTCACCCACGCCCCAGCACACCAAGAGCCCAGTGTTGGGCAGCACAATGGATGAAATCTCGCCCATCCTCCCACCAAGCACGGCAGCAGCTGTGACTGAGTGCCAGCTCCCAAGCAGATATTCTGGCTCACCTTCTCTGGCCCAAAGCATCCCTCTCTGGGGCAGGTCTCTGTGGCCTGGCTGCCCAGGAGAGGAGAAGCTCACTCAGAGCCCTTTCTCTGCTCCTAGCTGGGGTGACAGACACATGTGGGCAGGCTGCCTGCCTTAGCCTTCCAGCAGTGCAAAATAAGTGCTCCCAGCCCTTGGTTGCTGCTGATCCTCTGCTGAGTATCTGCTGATGCAATCTCCACAACTCTGGAAGTCTCAGTGATGTCTTGATGGTAGAAACGATTTTTTCCAAGGCTCCCTCTTTGTTTAGCAGTGTCCCAGCTTTCCCAAGTCTTGTGGCCATCACAGAGCCATTTAGCAAGGCAGGGTTTGGAGGCATTCTTGGGCCACTAGTATGGTCCATGGATCCCTGCAGCAGCCTGGATAGAGGTGTCACAGGCTCCATCCTGCATTAATGGTGAAGAAAGGGATGATATGTATGTCTGCATGCATACAGGAAGAATGCTTAGGCTTTTCATGGGTAAAGTGGACTTAGGTTGTGAAGGCCACTTTAGTAGGTGCAAACTTAGAGACATCTACCTTGAAAGATCTTTATTTTGATCAGTGCTGAGCCTGATATCTTTGGTGATGCTTTTATTTATTACATGATAATCTGGCAGGGAATTGGTAGGCCACTTGCAAAAATGATTAATCAGAAATACCAATCTTGTTCTGATTTGCAGCATAACAGAAAACAGCAGCTCTGTCCTGTGCTACTCCCCAGTGATTTACATCAGTATGTGCCAATGATGGAAAACATGGCCTGCCTGTAAAGCTACAATTAGGGCTAGTTTCCATGGACGTAATCAGTTGAATGTAGGAAAAAAAAGAAGAAAGAAATCTAATAAAGGGAACAATATAAAGTAACCATTATAAAATAATTAAGGACTTTACATGCCAGAGTATGAATTACGTTAAGATATATGTTTCTACTGGCAATTTTTGTACTTTTTTTAAAAATGCTTTACGAGACTATCCAAGTTGAAAAGTTCACATTTATACAGGAATAAAAGAAAAATCTGAAGAAGTCTGGAGTTTATAAATAAAAGGCATGATACATTAATATGCAGTTTCCAAGAGTGTTCTACTTCACCATCTTCTACTTTAGATAAGCAGAGTTACACTCGAAGGAAGTACTATCAAATAAATACAGGAATAAACAGCTGAGAAAGGCAGAATATTAACAAAGATCCAAAAGCTGATGACACTACATCAAGAGAGGGAACATTTTGACAACTTTATTCATGCCAATAATCACAAGTTGCTTTTTTCAACATTCAGGATACTAAAGTTGCCCTTTTTTTGCTTATTAACCACTACATAAAAATGAAATAAGATTTCACAATAATGAAAAAAGTTTTGATTCCCAATATCAGACACCCCTAAATTTGAAAACTTTGCTGTTCTTCTGCTAACAATCCCTGATATATCAGAATTTTTACCTCCTAGGTTGTATGCCCAAGCCTGAAAAGAGCTGAGTCATCTCATGCTGGCTTTAGGTACCATCAGTCTTCTATTACAGCAAAGTGGAAGTGTCAATATGATGTTTCAACATGGCAAGAGATATTCTCATTGCCATTGTTGTGGGTATTTAGAGTCACACACTGTGCTACCAGTGCTGTTTCTTAGATTTCTGTTCTCCTCTACCCTTGCTAGCAAAAGTAAAGTAAGAATGTATCTCAATAACCTCTTTCCTTTGGCAAGCTGGCATAGGGAGAGCTGTGTTGGTCTTGGTAATTTTTTTTTTCAAACCCTGAACTCCTGTGGGATATTTCCTATTCTTGGTATTACAAGGTTAGACTGTTGTGTGTCTCCAGTCAAGCAGCTGTAGATTTCTAACCAACTAAAACTAGCACATCTTAACTGTAAGTGTTCTTGGGAAGGAAACATGCAATATAAAAATATTGCTAATGATTCAACTGTACCCTGTACAATACTGTATTACTCCGTGTTAAGGTACAGCAGTGCTGAGCCAGGTTTTTACGTTTTGTGTCTGCCAGCTCTCTTTATTCAGGTAAAACCGTGTATGAAGGGACAGACTCACAAAATAGGGCATAACCAACAAAACACCCCACAAGATGGTTATGTATTGGATAGGGCACATAAGAAATAACTAGGAAGTGAGATGGAAAGAATTAGCATTAGGTATGAGGCTAAACATCACCACGCTCCCCACGCCCAACAAACACCCTGCAGGACGTTGCTCACCAGGCCAGTATCCATCAGGTGAAAAGTATCAGATCTTGCTTCTGCTTTTGGGAGCAGGCTAGTCCTTGGTGTCACTGAGGTGCTATCTTCCAGTTCACTGTCTTTTCCAGCGAGACTTTATAACTTTCCTTGTCAGTGTTTTTCTCCTTGAAAGTTTCATTTGTTACCCATGCCACTGATCTTACCTCTACCTTCGATTCTGCATTCAAATTTGGCTGATTCTAGTCTACATACTTTCTCACAGCTCTTTCTCATAACTCAGTATTTTCCTTAAAGTTTGAGCTAAGGTTGCACAGCTGGGCTGTATCAAAACTAAGCCTAGGATCACAGGCAGCTGAACTCCTAGAAGGAGAATCATGAGGTGGGAGAGGAGGGAGAAAAAGCCCTGTATTGATGGGATTGTACCATACAACTTTCCAAGGTCTTGAGGGGACCTCTGGTTCTAAGCTGGAGATGACGATGACAGTGCTTGTTAAACTTTGCCAAGCCAAATATCTAGGAGATAGATCTCTGCAGTCAAGTAGATAAAATTTTCCAGGCACCTACAGTCAGCTATTTTTCTAAAAGTAAAGGATGAATGAATGCTCACAAATGCTCACTGCACATCCAACCCACAAACCCAGAAATACAGTAAAGTCAATGCTACAGAATTTTAAATTTTGATAAGTATTCTTGTAGAGCTGAGGAGAAAGCCAAACCAGGTCAGTTTGAGGTAACTGCAGGACATGTAGAGTTCATATTCAGCTCCTGGCTCTTACGCAGACCTTCCTGTGGAGCTTTAAGGCAAGATATGTAAGTGCCAAACTAGGACTTGAAGATGGGTATATGATCCTAGTAAAACCAATTTATGCATACAGGGCTCCAAACTAGTTCATAAAAGGTTATAAAATCTAGGGGAAGAAAAAGAATCCAGAAAGTTTAAGTGCTGGCTAAAGTCAAGTCCAGGCACATACCCTTCTCCAAAGCCTTGCTGTTCACATCAGTGCCAGATGACTTTCTTTCATGAAAGCAAGTCACCACTTCCCAGTCTTCTTCTCAAAAAGAAATGGGCAAATTTCACTTATGTGCCTACTGGTTTCACTACTCACCCATAAAGGGGAAACCTGGAGTCTTGTCTCTCCAGTGTTTTCTGAGATTGAACCCATGGAATGTATATCCCATTTTTAAGGCAATACTGCCCCTATTGCTACAGCTGAACTGTTGTGACAAGTAAGAATATGGGAATCATGGTCCAGAGAGGCAAGTTGTCCAAATGCTTCTTGAACTCAGATAGGCTTGGTGCAGTGACCACTTCCCTGGGGGAGCCTGGACCAGTGCTCAACCACCCTCTGGGTGGAAAGTGGTTTCCTGGCATCCAGTCTAATCCTCCCCTAATTCAGCTTCATGCCATTTCCTTAAGTCCTGTCACTCGTCACAGAAGTGAAAAGATTGGTACTTCCTATTTGCCCCTTCACTTCCCCTGGTGAAGGAATTGTAGATTGCAATGAGGTCTCCCCTCAGTCTCCTCTTCTCCAGGCTGAGCTGACCAAGTGACCCCAGCTGCTCCTCATATAGCTTCCCCTCCAGATCCTTCATCATCTTTGTGGCCCTCCCTTGGATGTTCTCTAATAGTTCAATATCTTTTTCATATTGTGGTGCCCAAAACTGTACCCAAGTGAGGCTGTCCCAGTGCAGAGCAGAGTGGAACAATTCCCTCTCTTGCCCGGCTGCAATGCTGTGCCTGATGTCCCCCAGGACAAGCCTGGCCCTCCTGGCTGCCAGGGCACTGCTGGCTCATGTTCACCTTGCCATTGACCAGGACCCCCAGGTCCCTTTCCACAGTGTTTCCCTCCAGCCTTGCATTCCACAGTCTATATGCAGAACCCGGATTACTCCATCCCAGATACAGAATTCATCCCTTGATCTTGCTCAAGTTCGTTTCTTTCATGATTGCCCATCTCTCTAATTTGTCAAGGTCTCTCTGCAGGACCCCTCTGCCCTCCAGGAAGGTGGCAACTCCTCCCCATTTTGTATTATCTGCAAACTTGCTTAGTATCCGTTCAAGTTGTGCTTCTAAGTAACTTCTGAAGATGCTGAAGGGCACAAGGCCTAAGACAGAGCCCTGTGGCACCCCACAAGCGACCAGCGGCCAGCCTGATGTCACCACATTCTCTGCAACACTCTGTGCCCAGCTCGTGAGCCAGTCGCTCACCCATTGCGTCATGTGTTTGTGATCAGTCATGGTCACTGCGGTCCAGACTTCTGATGCATTTTTCAGTATATGGTCATTTGCTAAAATACAGGAATAGTTCAGAGAGTACATTGTTGTGTAGACTAATGTATAACATGAAATCTGAGTGCCACCACTGTTGGCCATAATTTAAACTAAAAGAGTGAGACAACCACATATTGCTAAATGAGGTGATTTTGATACGATGGTTTAAAAAAGAGGGCTTGGGTTATTGAATTCAGTCCCACACAGGCTAAAGATGAGTGTCAAGCCTGCTGAATAAGGGAGATGCCAGCATTCCCAAATGAATGGTCTAGGCATGTCCCCGCTCAGTTAGTGGCTGGTTGTGAATACCAGCTGACGCATTTGCCATGTGAGGAAGTGTTCAAATCCTTTCCAGATACAGTCCAAAACATTTGTTAACTATTATTTTTTCAGACTGTCACTTCAAGAATTAGCTGCTGCAACTTTACCATCAAGCCATATCATCTGACTTGCACTATTTCTCTGCAGGTTACAGCAGGCTCACCAATGGCACCTAAATGTGTGCCTTAGAAACCTATTTAGGAACCTAACCCTCATTAATTGAAATGGGCGCTGTACTCCTCAGTGACCATTAGGCAAGACTCTGTTTCAAGGATCTGGATGCAGACAGCAAGTTAGATGTAGTGAAGTCATGCCTGAATTCCCTTGTAGAGCTAGTCTTAAATTTATAAACAGAGGGAGTAGAAAGAATTGAGGTCAGGCTACAGACCAGAGCAGACCTAACAATAAAATCACTGATAACATGTGGAGTGATTTCACCTCAGCACTAATGTTTTTGACATTAATTAATATGTTAGAATGTGGAGAACTTTTTTTTTCGTTTCCTGAACAACAGATGAATCTTACTGAAGTCTTACATGCCATGGAAGAGCAATAAAGCATATGCAAGGCATGTTTTTTATTCTACCTGCTTTTCCCAGAGTGCATTGGGTCCCTGCTGAGAATACCCAGATTTAAAATACTGCTACACTTTATGACTGTTGTTCTACACTTTACGACTGTTACTCTAAATCATATGCAATTAAAGCAACCACAAATATTATATTTATTAGCCCAAATATTTCCTTCAAAGCTAGTCTGGGGATTTCTGTATTCCATAGATGGGGGGGAAGAGTGAACAACTGACACAGAAGTAAACTGAAAAGGCACCTTTCTGTCTTTGCCCTACTTAAAAAAAAAAAAAATCCCCCAACACAAACAAACTAAAAGGTCTTCATGTGAGAATGTTTGTGTTTAAATATTTACTCCTCTTGCGCAATCTGTATTAATCACAAGAGAGAAGAAAGGGAGAAAATCAGATGTATAAAAAACCTGTGAAACTCAGTGGAACAAATGGGATAATTTCCAATTTCTTTACTAGGTGTTAGATCAGGCCCAAAGGATTTACCAGCTGAGATCCAGTCAGCCAGCAACAAACTCATACCAGGGTTTCAAGCAGTTCATCGACATCGAGCACCACTGCACGCCCCATGGAGAGAAAATATTTTCAAAGGTCTCCAAGGGAAGAGCCTACTTGCCTGCCCCAATATACCTTATCTTCTTCTGGGAGCTCTCCAAGATGCTGCCTCCTCTCTCATTAGCAGAGTCAAGAGATTTCTTTTCTACCATCACTGCAATGAACACTGAATTAGATGCCAAAGCAAGGTGATCTCTCTCTCCCCGTGAGTAACTTGCATGAAAATTGCTCTTACCAGTATTACAGGTGCTCTGCGTGGGTGGCACCGCTGTCAGATTGAACTTCCACACAGAGATGTGCAGGGACTGACTACAAAATCTTATGGAGAAATAGATGTGACCTTCTAGCCACCAACATACCAAGGTCCACACTCAAAATTTTAATGTAAACATGCATACATAAAGAAGGTTAAAGACCTGGTGAAGCCAGAAAGGTAAAGCACATCATTCTCTCAAACTGCTCACCAGCTGATGATGTGCTATTTTCCACAACATTTGCTGCATTTCACTTAACAAAAGAGGGATCCAGATTTTCGTATATTTGTACCGGTTCTTACGTTACTTTTACAGATGTTACTTTTACTTTTGCTTATTTCCTGGCATTTAGTGGGAGAACACCTCCAAAGGAACAGCTGAAGTACATGTTGCAGATAGGATGCTGGCCCTCTCATGAGAAAAATATCAATAACATAACAGATGAATCACATTTCTAACATGTTAATAAACTCCTACAAACTTCTCAATACTCTTCCAGGCCCAATCCCAAGAAACTTTAAACTCACATGCAAATACACACACACACTCAGTTGTGGCAGATCTCCAGCTGTCCACTTGCCCTTGCTGCTCCTTCTAGCCCACTGATATCTCCACAGATTGGGGCTCATCACTGGGGTGGGCTCCCATGCCTCCTGCCTGTTCTCCAGGTGCTGACTCCTCCATGGTGAGCCAGCTCGGCCTGTCCTGTCAGAGGTCAAGGTGCTGCAATGTGTCCACAGGGGGCACATCAGGTTTTGACTACTTTTCACATCACAATCTCCACCCCCATTACAAATTGAGATCCTTCTTTTATGTTTCCCCTCAAGCTTATTCCTTCTTTGTTTCAAAAGTTGATGTAACTACTTCCTAGGTATTTACTCTGGTTTGTGGTCATCTACCTCTTTAACTCTGTGAGTTTTGTGGTGGTTTTGTGCATTTGATCCAGACATGCTGTTTACAGCCACATACTTATCTTAGTAGGTGGGGTTATCCAGGTGCTTTTCCAAGGGTGGGCTGTGCAAGCACCCCCACAGTGGGCCAAGGATCATTTCAAGCAGACAGTTTGGGATGCAGTCATCCCATTCTGGAGGGCAAGAGCAGTTAACAACGTGGACACAAGCTCTTACATGTGGGTTGAGCTCAGTGCCAGAGAACTATTCCAAGTACCTTTAATTTACCAATACAGACAGACCCAAGATGATTCTCATGGGAAGTGAGCAAGCAAACTTTAAGCTACATGCAAGATGCAGAGTCAAGGTCTTGATCTGGGAGATAACTCTCCTCCAACACTCAGCGAGCCGGGATTTTTGTTCACTCCAGCACACCAATAGAAAACGGCCATAAATTTCAGAGCTTAATTCTGACTTTAGGTTCTGATTCTTTGTACTCTGAAATGGGGCTCAGAGATAATGCCTTGGTTCAACACCAGCTCTAAAACATTGCATTAGCTTGATGTCACATGAAAAAAAAGGTAAATGTCTTTTGATCTTGGTTGGCAGCCAGGTCATCGGAGCTTCCCTCCCCAGTCTCTCGGGCCTGTACAAAGGCTGACTGACTGTGGAGCTGAATGCAAGATCTGGTTTCTTGCTCCAACCTGGTAAGTTTCTTTCTAAAGCCTTTCTTAAAGAGATAAATGGAGACATTGAAACTAGGAGGACCAATTTTTTTCTCCCTTGGTCTTTGTCTATTGCAGTCACTTCTCTGAAAAACAGTAGAGGACAACTGATGTCAGAGTGGGCAGGGTAGAGGAGGTATACTATCAAATTTTTATAGAAGCCTCAAGTATTTTGCATCCTGTTTTCTCAATATTGGAAACATCTGTTGTGGTTTAGGAATGGTATTCTCCAATTTAGTGTTCCCTCTGAAGCACTCCAAAGCAGGTGCTGCTCTCTCGCTGCTGCCTCCCATGTGGCAGGATGGAGAGGAGAATTTGAGGCTGAAAAGGTGAAGATCACAGGTTGAGATAAGAGCAATTTACTGGAAACTGCAATGGAACAGGAAAAACAAACCATAACAGCTACAGTATCGGTAACAGAAGGAAGCAGCACTATCTGACTGCTCGCTTCACACTAGGCTTACTCCACCAGAAGGGACCCACTCCCCCATTCCTGGAAAATTACATGATGTGGTAGAGAATACCCTCCAGATCCTGGCCATGAAATCCTCCTGGCTACCACAAAAGTTAGTCCTGTCCTGGCTCTTGCAGGGCAACCTCCCAACAACATAGGATGAGATCAAGCCTGAGATGTTGTTCTTGTTACTGGCCCTGTCCCCACCACTTTTTCCTTTCAAGTGCTTCAGAGATTTGTCTCTTACTTACACTTTGGTGCATCATGAGAGAAAAATCGCCTTGAATTGTGCTTTCATGAAGTGGAGCACAGACTCCTAAGGATTTTATTATATTTGTAGTAGTCCCAGAAGATTACGGATTGGCCCAGGTAATCCAACAGGGTGAATGTCAGCATCTAAAGTGGAAAACACTTCCCTTTCTAAGTAAGCCACAAGACAAAGTTGTTGTGATCAGAGACTACATTACTACAAATTACTGAGAAAATAAACTCTTCCATTCCTCATTCCTTCACATTCCTTTTTATGAATAAAAGTCATTCCAAGTAAAAGCTACTCTGTTTTCAAATCCATATTAAAATGAGAAAGCACCCCCCAACACAGTAACTTTAGTGTCAACTTTAGGAATTAAAGAAAAGCTGAAAAGGCACACTGAGTAGCAAGAGAAAAAGCAACACAGGACTGTGGGAATCCACGGTCAGGAGAAAGTACCTGGAATAGACGGAGAGGCCAGATCAAATGAAGGGAGTAGCAGAGTAGGAAAATCAGGTATGAGCTAAAGACTTCAAATTTTATTTATTCTCTGGGACTGAATCAGAGAAACATGGGGGCTTGATAGCATACACATGAAAAGATGATATTCTAGGAGCTGATATTTCAAGTGGAGGTCACATAGGTGGCTGCCTGGTACCTTTGACAAACAGCATCTTTTAAGAAAAAAGAATAATCTGTTTTGTGGAGATAAACAGTCTAACAAGGAGTTAAATGCAGTATCATCCATTCGCTGTTTGTCTATGCAACTTGCCAGCAGTTGCAACACTACATTCTCTGGAAAGTAAGAAAAAAAAGAAAAATCCCTGCAGTATTTTTTTCTCATAATGTGCAGAGCATGATGTCAGCCTGGCAGGGGAATTTAAAAATAAACAATTACACACATTTTTACCAAACAGAAAAGTATCACTTGCAAAGGCAATAAAATAAAGGGTGTAATATGTTTTGTCTCTTACTTTCTTCATGACTGAAGGAGCAAGCACTAGCAAAGAATACACTTTCTGCAGGACTGTGTAGTACATTTATTTTGAACAGTCTTTGCATTGGCATGATCTCTTTTCCCAGCACAGAAGACAGGCAGTCCTCTTAAAGATGTTCCCATGTGGATGGAAAAAATGCCACAGAGGGAGCAGCGCGGCTGTCTCCCCAGCTCTGCCTCCACATTTTATACTTCTCCCCAGTGATGGAATAAGCTACTTTATGCTGTATTTCAGTAGACAACAACTTCTGGTTTTGTGAGGGGAAGAACACAGCTGAATTTTTTTCAACTCATAGAATTGCATCTTTTTAAAGCAATCTAACTGGGAAACGTTCACAAAGCTGAAGCTTTGACGAAATCTTGCTCTTTCATTGGTGTCTTTTTTGGAGTAATATTGGCTTCTGTAAAGTGTTCATGAAAGGTAATTTTTTTTCCGATAGAGGTTTGAAGGAGAATTTTAGACATTAAATGCCTGGTTTGGGTATACATGCTTGTTTAGCAGGCGCCTCCATGTGAATTAATTATTTGTGCACTCTAATTGATGAAGACAGAGCAAAATTAAAGCGTGAATTTTTCTCTACCTGATGGGGAATGAAAAAGATTTCAGAACCTAGAAATTTTTGTACATGAATTAGGTTAATAGAGGACTTGAAATAAATCCAGGTTTCAGGTATGTATTGAACATTAACAATGGAGTCTCAGTGCCGCATCACTTTTAAAGAGTGGACATGGATCCTAAGACAAATGTCTTGACACAGTGGCACAATTATGACAAGCTAATTGCACCCCAGAGACACTCACTTTCTGCCTAAACCCACATCTCATTATAGAGGGAGCCAGTAGTTCACACGAAGGCATCTATTTTGTAGGTATCTAAAGTAGATTAAGTAAATTCCACACTCTCTTTCTCTCTCTCTCTCTTTCTCTCTCTCCCACCCCTCACTACTTGTTTTCAGTGATTTAGGTACCAGGATGGAGGACATAATTTTCTGCCTGAGCTGAGATGTTTTTACCTGATAAATCTACTCTAAATCGGGCATTGGAAAGACCTGACTATTTTGCACATCAAAACAATTAGATGAATTAACATTTTTGCCCTGAAAGCAAATATTTGCTATAGATCACTTTCCAGAATATTTTTTCACTATTTTGATATATCTCACTTTCCAGAAGATTTGGTTTTCATTCTATATAAGATGGAAATATCTTCAGAAAACTTCAAAGGAATGGTCAGCATACTCTGACCACCCCTTCTGTTGATTGCTTATCACAAAGCTGAATACTATTTGATTCTTCAGACCTTTTTTTCATTTCATAATGAATTTCATTAGCTGTTAAATCTTTGCTGTGAGAATATTTAAGATTTTTATTTCTTTAAATTGGAATCATATATGATTTTCTGATCTTACCCTTCTAAAGTGGAGAATTCTAAGGTTCAGAGGGATTCCTTCCACAAATCAATTTCTTCTCTTTCTTTGTTTTGGTTTTTTTTTTTGGTTTCTTACCCCTGGAGTTTTGGGATAAGGCTCCTAAGAAAGCTGTCTGATTTATGGTATAGATTTGAGAAGATGAATATTAGGCCAAAGCAATGTCTAAAATAAAGTGCCACAGGACAGACAATACATAACATAAGGAAACACTGTATCATAGAAAGAGGCTGATTCATTTCCCTTCTGTAGGGCAGCAGATCACCAGGCAAGTCATGAATTCCAGATTATCAACTTCATAAAAAAGGAACAGAAGTAAATTTTTAGCTCTGAAGAGATCTCAGATGGTTCCAAATTTCTCTGCTGCCTGGTCTGACTGTTCATCACTGCCAAATGCTAAATACTCTGAGTACCAGTCTTTGCCATCACTAAAAACATCCATGTGGTTCATTGCTTCCACCAACGTACTTCTCCTTGCTATTACAGAACATCCTTTATAGATCACCATCCATTATGGATCTCAATGCCTTTCTGCCATGCCAACTGTGTTGCAATACTCCTGCACCTCTGGCTAGTTTTGTCCTTCTGTATTTGGAGAAGTAATGTTAATAGAGCTCTGAAGAGAGAATGACATGATGTTAAAAAAAAAAAATCCCCAAATGACTTTCAGGACTGATGAAAAGAGAAAATTTTTATCACTTTCATATTTACTGTTACATCTGCTTTCTGCAGAGGAAAGCATCAATGCCAATAACAAGTATGCTAATTGCTATTTAGGCCATAGCTTCAAGTCTTTAAGTAATGTTGAAAAATTCTTTGGTTCAGTCAGGAAATTTGCTAAGACATATTTCTCCAAAATGCTGCCAAAGGCAATGTCTGTTTTTAATACTTGAAAAATAAACCATATTTGCACTTTAAATGACCACAATTTTACAGTTCCTTTTGGGCTCCAATGTGGCATTCTACTTTATGCCTCCTCATACTTTCTCCTTCCGGCCATCATCCTCACTCATCTCCACTTCAGCGTAATACTGAAGATCACAGATCTGGGAGAAAATTGCTGTACTGTTTTATTTACTTTGATTTAATGTAGCAGGAGGGTTGTTGGTGGTGGAGAAGCCATTCACTTTCAATGACTCTGTGCAAAATGTGAGTAAAGAAATGAAAAAATTTGACTGTGAAAGACAAATACAGAAGGTGGGGAATAATTTCTCTAACATACAGAAGAAATAACAGAGAACTTCATGCTTCTTATTGCCACTAATGTGTGATTAAGAAACAACATCACTTTGGGATTGAACAGACTGATTTCAGTCTGAAGTGAGGATCGCAGCAGAATGATGACATCCAATAAAATTACTTTTCTTTGTGATCTCATTCAGTTCTAACCAGTCAGTAAAAATCAAGAGATCATACTGATCTCTGTGTGTTCTTTGCTCTTCTCCAATTTTGGTGGAAGTCTTCAGTGCTGTCCTAAATTATTCACATCAGCTGCTGTTGTTAGGTAAAAAAATAGTCATGAAGTCATATTTATTTTAAAGATGAGTATATCAGAAGAAAAGGCAGGCTGCTTTGAAATACTGCCCTAACATATAGAAGACTACTTGAGGTTTTCTCAGGCAGGAAAGACCAGGTTGACGTGTTTCCTTGTGAATGAAGGGCTATACTTATTAAAGGCCACTTTTGGTCTTCCTAGACTGTTTTGGTGCTTTCTTTCTCAACAGTTTTCTCTTTTGAATAGTCCTATCTGCTGAAATCTGTAAAAAAAAGTGAATTTTTAAGGGACACCTTAACGACATATACCTTCAATTTTAAAACTGAGTCAGGAAATCTCACTTATGTATCTCATTCAAACTGCTATTTCAGAATTTTTCCTGAATGTGGCCAGTTCTTTCAAGTCTCAACTAAATGCAAGGTGGGCTTGTATTAACAGGTTTTTTTCAAAATTGTTAGTAATTTAAACAAACCCCACCAAGAATTCTCTGGAAATATTGATGGTGAATGCAAGGACATAAGAACCAAAGAATGGCCATACTGAGTCAAAGGTTCATCCAAACCAGCATCCTGTCACCAAGAATGATGGTAAAACATAAAGATACAGGGCTCCAGAAGTATTTCCCTGGAGTGTTCTCAGGGCCTTCCGTAACTAGTGGCTTAGGGACCTCCTGAGAGAATATAGAAATAATTTACTTGCTGTTCATGACTCTGAGTCATTGCGGAACTTCTCTTCCATACCTTTCTCCCTGGACTGGTAAGCTGTTACCATCTATCATGTCCTGTAGTAAGGAAAGTTAACCTGAGTATCCTGAGAAGGAGCACTCATTTATTGCTTATTTCAAATCTTCCAGCTGGGACAATTGGCACAGAAATGTTGTGAGCAAGAAGCATAAGCCGAAGTGTGTGATGACTTACAATGTCGTGGACTGTTATTGGCCTGTCAGAAGTTATTTCTCCAGAGCAGTTGGGAGACAATTTCTTTAGGTCACTTGCCATACTTGCATCTGCCCACACATTCAGCCTCTAGAGACTGCATCAAGACAGCAGTGCACAGACTGCAAATTTAAATTCCTTCTTGTGAACCACAATCATGTTGAGAGTAATGCTTTATCATAAACAGCATTTTATTTCCAGATCTGCAGAGCTCAGGAAACAAAAGCAAACATCAATATTTCTATCTTGTTTTCTTGTTCATAAATTTTTTAATGGTCTCATGTGAATCCAAAAGGCAAACCCCCATTTTTACAAGAGCCTCAAATCTGAGTGTTGTCCTGCTGGGCATCATTAATATATTCACGTTTTGCATATTTCCTTTTTTCAAAAGTCAAATCTCAATGAAGAAGGATATTAATGATAAAATTAAAATTCCAGGGAACAGAATTCCCTCTACTCAGCTTGACATTCCTACTTGCTCTGATACTCATGGATCAAAAGGGAAGTGTCTATACCTCTCGGCTGCCCAAGAAATCAAAGGCAATTGTCACCTCAAAGAAGGAGACATGCAGATCTGGTGCTTAGTGGTGCACCTGGCAGTGTTAGGTTGATGGTTGGTCTTGGTCTTAAAGGTGTTTTCCAACCTTAATGTTACTATGATTCTGTGATGAGTAGTTTGAAGGTCACTGCCCAATGGCTCTGCCCAATGGCAACATTTGAGGACATTATGTGCAACTTAAGAAAGGATTGTTTCCTTCGATGACAGGAAGGACGAGGTTCATCTGTTGTTCACATCGTGACAATATCTTATGCAGGCTGCTCTTCAAGTGTCTTCTTATTATGCTCTGCTCTTACTCCTGGCCTTTGTCTGCTTCTCGATTCTTACCTTTACTCTCCATAGATGTAACTTACTGGGGAGAATTTGGTTCAACCAGATATTTTTAAATAACAAAGTTGCATGACCATTATCAGATTTCAAGGCCAAAACCAAATTGTAACATTGGAAGAAAAAGAGGGAACTCTGTTGTGTGCAGGCATTTCATACAAAAGATTTCATTGACATGAAAAAACTCACCAGCATGCATGCACAAGTCTTTTGCAATCAAGGGGAACTGCACAGAGATACATGAAGACAAAATAAGAGCCCTTCTATTTATTTCAGATGCCACCAAAAAGAGCTGCAGGGGTGAGGATTGAGATCAGCTGGTAAGTTTACCAGTTTTAAAATGATGGAACAGTGAATTGAGAAAGTAACACTTTTCAAAATGTTTATTTAAAAAACATTCATTTTTTTAAAGTATTATACATTGTATACACTATTTTCAAGTGTGATTGCCTGAAAATATGAAGAGCCCAAAAGCCAGCTCAGCTGCCTTAATGTTTGATAAAGGTATTTAAGCTTTCAGTGCTTTACAAATTATATTAATTGAAAATACGCACTTACATGATTGAAACAAAAATATAAGGGGCTGCAGCTTTCTTTGACATAGAGCAACTGAGCGCTTCTGTAAGAACTAATATATAGACCAACTCTCATCACTCATTGTCACATAGATGTTTAAAAATGTTCTTTTTATTATTATTTCAGACTTCTCAAGTATTTGAACTACTTCCCCACACATACAGCTGGGACAGGCTGACTTTGTTCTTGTACCCCATTCAGTGTTTACTTTCTTATTTACTTACCAATTAATCCTTACTTCGGTCACAAGCAGTTGGTGGTCTGGAGTCCTACAGCCTCCATGTGCCACGTCTAAAATGTTCTGATATGTTCTGGACATTTCAGCATTTGAAAAATAACCTTTCACAGCTCTAGCTCTTCCAATACAAGCAGGTGAAGTTGATGTAGCAAGGGCAACTGTTGCCTGTTGAGATTTTATTGTGTTGAAAGAGAGTATGGGCCTCCAGTTACGTGTTTCTGTGACTGCTGCATATGGAAAGGGTGATAGGAAGAGAGAGTGAGACCTGAGAGGTAACATTCTTCCCTTTTGGTCACAAACACCTCTGTCTCCCACCCACACCAATATGACAGAGTGAAGACTGCAGGTTCTCTCACGCCAGTCTCCCCAAACAGTAGCTCATACTATATAACAAAAAACTGCAAGTCTAATTTAACAAAACATGCTGCCCCTGCCTGATCTAGCATGGAGGTAGAATCACCTCTCAGTTCTGCAGACAGAAAGACCTCCTATTTCTGGTAAACTGTGGGAGATATCTTGGCATGCAGCTGCTTGTACCTTCTCTACTCCAGAGAGAGTGCCCCAAACTCTACTGCTACCCCAGCCCAAATATAACAAAAAGCATTTGGTTCAATTTGTTGCAGACAAAGTAAAACTGGTTCAAAAGAAGCCAAACACACTTGTTACAGAAGCCCTAAGCACCTTGCAGCACCAGGAACTTACGTGGTCTCTGAGCATCTTCAGGTATGGCGCCTGGAAAATGTCACTTGCAGCCCTCACAGAGCCAGTAGCAAGTTTGGGGATGCTTTCCCTCTGTAATTTAAATTTTATTTAATGTCATTTAGTTTCAATGATGAAGAAATTTAAATAGAAGGCTAGTTAAATTTAGAAATGCACACATACATACACTTGGATAGTCAAAACTGTGGACTTTGCTATTGTTTTTTCCCATCTCTTGTCCTCCTGCTTTTTCTTATTGGAAATGGACCAAACTGTGCTCACATATGTATATGGAGATCAATGCATCCAAGTAAGCTAAAACTCCAAAATGAGGCTGAATTTCTGTATTTAGGCTCAAAGGCAGTTTAGAAATTTGGCACATTGCACATTGTTTTACCCCAGCCCTGTTTAGCATCAAGTCCAAGGAAAGCCACAGTGATTTTTTCTAAGGTTATACTTCTGCTTAAAGCTAAACAGGGCCTGTGAAGCAAGCTAAGAATCTTTGTGGTTTGCTTTCTTTTATATGGTGAAATAACCATGTAATTATATCATAATTGTGTGACAGTAACCTGAAGTTAGAGAAAAAAGTATTGCTGAATGACTGGATGCAATTATGCAACCTGACAGAGCTAGGAGAATTTGCTAAGATGGTGTGTCAATCTAGCAATTGCTCCTCCCTGGTAACAGTATAATTTCACTAAATTAAACTCCCAGCTTTGAGGACAGATTGATCATGTATTTATGTTGTAATGATACCTTAATAATTGCCACATCCACATATGGAAGGTACCGTGCAATCAGTTCTGAAGCCTTAGCAGACAAGACAGTTTACGATTGCTCATATAATACTGTTTTTCTGTAACTGAAACCAAGATTCTTTAAGTTTCTCACAGCTTCTAACATCTACCACATGTTTGGAAAGAAGGGACAACTTATTCCTTCTGCATAAGAAGACAATCTTGCCGTACATTACGAATCAGAAAAAGGCTACGCCCTCCAGATGTTATTGCATTTTAATTACTGCTGCCTTTGTATTTGAGTCAAATACAGGTGAGAGAATGTATGCAATTCACAAAATTCCCGAAGCCCATGAGTCTTCATAAAGATGTGCAAAACAAAATTTCTGTGCCCAGTACAACAGGGCAGAGTAATTTTCTAATTTTCTAATTTTAAGAAATTAGTATAAGAAATTAGGAATAAAAACCACAGGATGATGACGTGATACCTACCTCTTTGCATGAGCAGCTTCTCCTCCTTGGTCCTCTGCCCCCCTAGGCTCTGTTCCCTCACTCCTCACTACATTTCTATCACAGTCAGTGCTACATCTTACACCTGTGTGTGGAGCCAGTTTTCTGGATCACTGTAGCAGCAGAGGTGGTACCAGTAGACTGATACCACTGGAGCTACTCTTCACAGACCAGCCTGATGGATGCTGCTTTCACACAGCTTGTCCTGCAGATGCACTTGGATGCCCCACACCACAAGCCCTTCGGTGCAACAGGAGCATTTTGGCACTTTCCAAAGAATTTAACTTCATTGTGTTTGGCCTCTTGCCATGCAGACAAGAAACAGAGCCAGAATTCTCTTGCATTTTTTTCTATGACTTCTGTTCTTTAATTTGGCATAAAACCACATTTAGTCTCCTCACTTTTACATATCCAGCCTGAAATGATAAAGCCTACCTCTGTAAGGCATAAGAAGATAAGGCTACAATAGGAATATAACTTCTCAGTTTGGGCACTCTTTCTGCCAAAATGGGGATATTACTGACTTCCAATCAGATAGGAAAGACTTCCAACCATTGTCAAGGTCTGAGCCATTCTTTGTCTGTGTGTATAGGAATTGTATCTGGTCAAAACCTTACCTGTATTAGAAAATTGCTATTGGAATTATTACCACAAACAGTGGAAACAGTCCCAGAAATCACTGCATTTGCCAGGGAGAATATCTCCACAGAAGGTTCACGTACTGAGCAGTTAAAAGCTAAATTACAGTTCTAGGTGATTGTGAATTTCTTCACATAGTGAATCTTTTTCCTCAATAAACTATAACTTGCCCCAGAACTTGATGGTAGCATGAAAGATCTGTGAATTGCAAAGCAAGACCAGGCTATATCAGGGAAAGAGGTATAGTAAGAACATGAAATTTTAAAACACTTAGGAGAGCTATAATCCGAAGACCAGAAGGAAAGGCTCATCAATTTTAGAGAGAAGAGGAACTTCTGGAAGGTGAATTTAAGATGTGGGAAAAAGGTAAGAAACTGTGTGGGGGAAAGGATCTAAAAGATTACAGGCATGGATTTCCCTGTCACAAAAGTTTTCAAATTGTCCAATTTCCCTCTCCTCTGGACCTGCCAAATCCAAAATAAGACAACAGTAACCCTGACCTTTCCTGCCATTTTGATGCTGTGGTAGAGGCAGTCCTATCTACAGATTGTGAACTGAGAAATCTGGACTTTCAATGACCTAAGAGAAAAACTAACCTGAATATCCAAACAGAAATATGGATACAGAGGGAATTTGTTTTGTGAATGCTTGGTCTTTCTGGCTCAGGGTAACTCCTGTGCTCTTTATTTGGGTTCCTGAGTTACTGCTCTCTGCACAGAACTAAAAACCTCCAAGTTTTGCTCCCAACTGTGGTAATTATTTTTTTTTCATTTTGTGCCATTGATTTTATTTCCATTTCTCTACTCATGAAACTTCACTTAGATTAATTCCCAGCCTCCCAATTATGTTTCAGTGACATTTTTCACGTCAAAATGTCCGTCAGAAATCTTTTTTCTTTAACTATATGAGACATATTTTTGTGAATAACTGACCTCACACTAACTTTCTTATATTTTCTTTCTTTAACACATGGCAACGTATACTATCAAAAATTTAGGCCTCTATTGCTTTAAGTAGTTAGAAAACTGTATTAAATAACTGACTTTTCAATAAATAAAGGAAAATTTCTAAGATAACATTTTACCAAAGAAAGAAAGGACTTATTTCAGGTCTTATAACAACTCCAACACCAACATATCTCACACATTTTGAAATGTTTCTTCTGCAAACACTGTTAACAAGGGTGCAGAGAGATTATACATCTCTAAACATTCTAAAGGTGAAAAAGAATTTTTAGAAGTTGAAACATAGCAGCTACACACAACTTTTATGATAAATGTATACTTTTACTTCATGTATAATCATATAAAATAACTTGCAATTGTGTTAATGTGCTGGCGTTCCTTTCTTTTAGCAGGACAAATTAGTATGCATTTATTTAACCTGTCATTACATCATACTGAACATCAGTCACTGTGCAATTACAAAGGTAATGGTTACCATGTAATACTGACAAAGCCACTGTTTGGCTCTTGTAATTGGTAGCCACTAAAATGCATTTTCTGTATGATGAATGAAGTAGCCAGCAAAGCAGTCAATGCTGCATGAGATTTGCCAGAACAAAGATTAGTTTTAGAGTCCTGCATGAGCTTGAGCACACAATAGTGTGTCTGTTTCTCGTTTTTTCAGTTCTGTTACAACACTCAATAGAGTGAGTTCAGCAGGGGAGAGCAGTGAAGAGAAAAAGAGCATATTTGGGGGCAGAGAGGGGAGGAAAGTGAAGGAAAGAAACTTAAAGAATTTGCCATGTGTAAAGGTCAGCCCAAGACCCATATCAATCTTAAATCACATTATTTTAATTTAAACCCCTTCTCTTTCTGCAGCAATTCTGCAGTTCCTTGACAGAGACGGATGCTAGGACCAAAGTGAGCCACTAGGAAGCTGCAGGTGATGCTGTGGGCAGTCAGGATATCTTCCCACAGCTATACTTATCTCTCTTCCAGACAGATGAAGACATGCTACCTTTAACTGACACCTGAACTTGGCTGTCTTCCTCCTATCATCTCTTATGAATTTTCTCCTGCAAACAGATAAAGCCTCTTGGAATCAGTTACTTTGAGCGTTTGTGAGGGCCATATTCATACCTTTCCCACATACAAGTTGACTTACTGGGGAAATATTTTGATGCTGCAGGGAAGGATTTGGTCCTTTGTCTTGAGTTACATTGACTTAATTAGTTAAAATTATTGATGATGCATGTTTTGAAGAGTAATTTGTGTCAAGTTTCAGAAGTCTTTGGGAATCTGATTTCTACTTCAATGTATGCATTGTAAGCCTGGTTGGATAAGTGTTATTTTTACCTAAAATCCATGGGAGGGAAGCACATTGTGAAAAATCTGCTGCTCTGTGCCTCATTGAGCCCAGCACTTGTGTCACCTGCTGTGCCATTGGCAGTGAGGCGCTTGGAGACCTTTCGTGGGGTTCCCCTCAGCCGCCCAACAGAGCAGCTTCACCAAGGCATCAGAATCTTGAAGGTTTTAAAATAGGATCATGCTGGAAGCATGGAAGCTGGCATGATAACAAGAATGCTGCCTACTCCTGTGCTGCTGTGCTGCAAAAGCCTTCACACTCACTTCAAGGAGAAAAAGGCTAGGAAGTGTATTTCAGAGTTGCCTGACAGCATCAGTCACTTCACACACAGATGAACCATGGAGGCTACTTTTCTAATCCTCAGACTTTCTGTAGCATAAAACAGAGGACAAGTTCTAGTCCTAAAAGGATCAAAGGGGCAGAGATCAACTTTCCCCTTGCAGCAAGTTAAGCCTTCACTGGCTTTGTCAAACTGCAACCTGAGCTCTGTCCTTCAGGCCCCAGGCCACCCATAGCATTACCTCAATTAGGACCAAACTAAGCAACTAGGAAAAGAGAGACATCTCTCATATGTCCCCCCTCACAGAGCTGGTGGGTAGTGCCTGACTCTACAAGTTCTTTTTAATTGGCCTCTGCTTTCATCTCTCCCACTTTGCAGAAAAGCGAAGAATATGAACAGCTTTGGGGAAGGAAGGAGTTTGGAAGATTAAAACTCAGTGTTTGGATTTTGTTTAGAAGTAGTCCATATGGAGAGGGCTTTTTGAGTATGTATTCAGTGGTGTTTCAGTACTGTGTATCAAGACTCCATACCTACATGCACTCTGAAAACAACATGTCTTTAAACAACACCAAACCTAAACTGTAAGCTATTGGCAGTACCTCTTCTGAGCTATTTGCCTGAATTATTTCTGCAGTAAATCTCTAGAAATGTCCACTTAAACAGCAACAGTCATAAATATCTCATGGAAGCCATAAAATACAACAGAATTTTGGAAGTCATAATTTTAATGGATAAAACTGTGCTATAAAAGAAGGGCCTCTGAGACTGAGGCTAAAGTAAAATTTATCTAAGCGAGCTGTGATGCTAATCCGTCTGCAAGTGATAAATTATCCTATGTCCCAGGTGTGACATAATATCCAAAGGGTGCGTAGTGATTAAGGACACAAAGGTACAGATGTGGCAGGGGTCCAAAAAAGCCCTAAGCAATTAGTGGTGACTGGAAATTGTCAACAATTGCTCTGACTGTTTGATAGTTTCCTCTGTGCTCGGGTTTGCCAAGGCATACATTCCCCAGTGTCTGAGGCTGGGTTCTGAGGCATGGTGGCAGGGCCTGGCTGGAGTCTCATGAAGCTCTGATCAGGATGCTTGCAGTCTTTTCAACAAGGTACTAAGACACCCTTCCCAGGCTCCTGCTGAAGTCAGAGGGTCAGGCCAACACTTAGGGGAAACAAAACAAAACAAAACTAAACTAAACTAAACTAAACTAAACTAAACAAAAAACAAGGGAACGCTTATTTTAAAACACAATAACTAGAAATATTTCTGTTTGGTCAGAAACAGAAAAAAAAACACCCTTTAAAAAAAAAACTCTTTCTGTTCTAAAGAAAACAAAAGTAATTCTTGGAAATGCTGAATTGCATTGTGGTATCATTATAAACTGCTGTGATTCTGAGAGGTCTTTTGGAGAGGCCAGCAGAGTCCCCATAAATTTAAAGCAATAAAATGTTTAGACAGCAGGCAATCAGGGCGTGTTGGACTGGATACCCAAATCAGTCCATATTGTTATACAAACTGATTATGTTTCAAACAGCAAAAATGGCGAGCTGTTAACGGCAGCAAGAGTGTTTACATAACTCGGTGTCACTGGAGAAATTGGAGACAAACTCCTCAGATTCCCTTATTTGAAGGGAAGATGAACAGGATCCAGATGAACAGCTCACCCAGTGAAACCCCAAGCCCATGCACTGCAGAGGCCATGCTGCTCCCAGAGCAGGCTGCCGCCTGGCCAGACAACCTGGGTGAAAGCTTCCTCCGGCTGATGATACACTCATTTCTGGAAGAGGTTGACTGGATTACCAACAGTGGGAGAGGGTGAGCAGTGATGTTTGGAGTTGCTTTTGGCAGTTGAGAGTGTATGGCATGAAGAAGGATGATAGTGAATAAGAAGAAGCCTTGGGTTTGAAACTGGTGCTCTGCTTCACAGCCAAACCCACACTGCTGTACACAGCCAGGTCCCACACCAGCTCTGTGAAGCCTTCCCTGTTCACCACGGCCCCCAGGAGCCCACTCAGTGACACAGGCTGGGAGCAGCACCTCAACGCTCATCCCTACTTTTCCCCAGAGCCATTGCCTACTTCTGCCCACTAACTACAGCATGGGAGCAGGACAGCTGCAGCACTGCATGTGTGCATTGGCCCTTGCAGAGCATATTGCACAGGGGACTGTCTACAATTGGTCCTCACCACTTATGTTCCCAAATCTACCTCTAACTGAGATGTATAAGAACTACCCACTGTTTCTGGAACACACGAGAAGGGAAAGCTGAAGAACAGTGCACAGACAAGACATAGCATATGATATTATGAACACAGAAAGAGATAAAATTGCTTCACTATATGGCTAGATGGGGAGCTGGCTCCCAAACCAAACTGTGTCTGTTTTAACCCCTGCAATTTTTTGACTCTTGCTAAAGGATTCAGAAATCCCAGCAGACTTAGGATAACACAGTTAAACTGGAAGCCTCGTTTGACCTTTGAGTTTCCCTCTAACTGTTCATCAGCCAGTCACACCTCACAGTCCAGTGTCTCCTCGCCTAAATCCCTGAGATTAGGGGATCTCTTCAGACCCTACCTTACCCGTGTACAGGTGTGCTGACAGCACACTCAATGCCTGACTTACTGAAACTCTGGCAGTACCTATTCTTCACATACTTCTCTATTTGCTTTTTGCCTGAAATAGGTTGCTCCATATCTACACAGCAGGATGCTATATATCCAACTGGAAGGGTTTGGGGCTCTTTATCTGCTTGGCTATATCTTCCCAAACCAGGGTTCTCATTTCCATGCAATTACACATGGGCCCCTTCCCCAGGGAAAATGTTACCTATTGCATTGTTCCGCTCTTACACAAATAAAATGACCTAATGACCTAAAATTGTTAAATTACTAAAAGGTAATTCTCACAAAATGGACTTACCTGGCTGTTTCCCATCCTCCTGGGCTTTGACACCTTTGTGGTTGCTGATTTCCAGTAACTTACTGTGGATTAGTTCACCCCTAAAAAAAAATACCAGCATTTGAAAATGTGCTACCCTGGGCTGCATCAAAGGACTTGTGACCAGCAGTTTGAGGAAGGTTATTCTCACTCTGATCTTGTAAGACTCCACCTGGAGTGCTGCATCCAGCTCTGGAGATGCAAACATAAGAATGTGGATTTGTTGGAGCATGTCCAGAACAGGGCCATGAAGGTGATCAGAGGACAGGAGCACCTTTCTTATGAAGACAGGCTGAGAGAGTTGGAGTTGTTCAACCAAGAGAGAGAAGCCTCCAGGGAGACCTTGTTGTACCTTTGGGGGCCTATAAGATAGGTTGAGAGGGAGGACATGTACGGTAGGACAATGGAGAACAGCTTTAAACTGAAAGAAGGTAGGTTTACTTTGGATATTAGGAAGAAATTAATCACAATGAGGGTGGTGAGACACTGGAACTGGCTGCCCACAGAAGGTTTCCCATTCCTGGAATTGTTCAAGGCCGGGTTGGACAGGGGTCTGAGAAACCAAGTCTAATGCAAGGTGTCCTTTCCCACAGCAGGGGTGTTGGAACCAGGCGCTCTTTAAGGTCCCTTCCAACTGAAACCATTCTATAATTTTATGATTCGTATTCTATACCACACATTTTAAAAAGTCAAACATAATGTTTATTTCAATCCAGAAACTGAAAAGCTATGTGTAGATCTGAGTGAATGCATTTTTGACAAATATAAAATTTATCTGCTCTGTAATGCAGCTATAAACTGATAGACTTGCTCCACTCAAAAAGATGAAGAGATGTAGGCATTTCTAAAGTCTAAATGTTTTCTTTCAGTAGCTGTAAGAGAAGTGAGTCTAATTTGTCATTTCAGGACACCAATTTAATTTTGAAATTGGGCTACAATGTTAATTAAAAGAGATAGGAGTTTAATTGCCTTAAAGCAGAGTGGGGTTCTTTGTGTTCCCACAGAATAATTTCCTTGAGTTATTGAGGGGCTGGTTGGCTTTGACCAGTGACAGTGAACTTGTGCTGTGACTCAAGATCTGAGAAAATAGGTTTGCCTTCCCCAGATCTAATCTCTCCCAGGGGACTTTTCCTATGTCTCTCCTGCAGTTTCCCCCTGCATGTCTGGGTTGAGAGCTCCGTGGGGACGGGCACTGTTGTCAGACACCTACTCATGCAGCTCCTGGCATGCTAGAGTTTCTGTTTACATATGTGCTGCTGCAGTGATAGCACATTAATAAATGTCTCCCCTCTCATATAGACGTTATTATAACTGGTGAGTATTACAGAAAATCTCCCACCTGTCCTCTCCCAAGACTTTGAGAAAGAGAAAGGAAACACAAGCCAGTTGCAACTGGAGACCACAAAAGGTTTGATCAGAGTTCATCTCTGACATGGCAATACCAACTATGCTATTATAACCAATATTTGAACTTACAATGGTAAACAGAGCTGACACTTGTGCCCTGGAGAGGCTGCTAACATGTCATGCACACACGAGCCATGTGGGTGTTCCTTCAGATTCTCTCACGCTGGTCACAAAAGGCAAGTATCAAATCCAGGCTGACACTACCTCCCTGCTTCTGTCATGTAGATGTAGCAGGTGGCTGGTGTGGCTGGGTACGTAATGTTTGGATATCTTCAGTCCTCCAAAATTAGCCATGAGGCTTCACTAAAAGACTTCCTGAACTTTAACATAAAAATAAAATGTCATGCACATGCCATACTAAGAAGGAAACAAAAGAAAGGCTGTAGTTATAAACGTAATATGAGCTTACTGAGGTCCAGGCTGCCATAAGCATCAGTGCTGTAGGTTTTAATGTGCTCTGAAATAGAACCCATTAGCAACTCAGGTATAACAGTTCTAAATATACAGTGATTTTTAGTCTTACCACAGAGACCATGGTATAAACCATTAATGTATTTTAGCACACTTTAGAGGCAGTGGAAGAAGGAATTCAATGATCCTGCTCTCTGCCCCAATCCCCATTGCTACCATGATCCCCAGAAACACCATATAACAGAAACGAACATAAATGGGGCAGAAGAATCCAATCAAGTAGTTTTTACTCTTTTTTTTTTTCCTTTTTTTTTTTGGTTTGGTTTGGTTTTTTTTGACAACATATGACCCATCTCTCCTCCCAGAACAAAAGCACTGGCAACAGGGTCAACAACTGGGACACAAGTGTTTGAGGGGTCCCTTTCTCCCTGAGACCTCTTCACCTGCCTTTAGTATTTCAGCAAGCTGGAATTATATAGTCAGAGGGCTGTGTTTCAGTTCAAAAAATACTCTTGATGCCTGTGGTCCACTTTGCTGCTTCTCACAAAAGAGAGGAACTGAATAATCTGTCAGGCAGATCCAAAAATGTCCAGATCTGGTTCAAACTGATATACTCACCACTAAGAGTCAGTCTTCAAATCTGGTCCAGAACCGTGGGCTGTGAAAAATGTGATGTGATGGTTTGGAGGAATGACTGTCCTGAAACCAGAACTCCCATTCAAATCCCACCTAGGTGATAAAGTATCGAGACCACGGAACATGTCTTTTATTTGGCTACAAGACCCCAGGCAAATTTATTAAAAAACCTGGGAAAAAAAAATTGGTTGTGAGCTCTGCCATACCTATTTATTGAAGCTCAAATTTGGAACCTTTGTCAGAGAAAGTCAAGTTAGTGTGTGATATTAGATATCCTACATGATGAAAAACAGTGAAATGAGAAAACTTTGGGGGGTTAGTAGAGAACAGCTGTCACAAGAAGGAACAGAGACACTGTTCTTCCATATTTTTCCTTTGTTGAACATAAGCAGCCTTCTTCACATGTGGCATAACAGGATGAGGTTTTTCTGCAGAAACTCATTGAGATTTCAGGATCAGCTTTTTCCATAAACTCTTCCCATTTGCTACTTATGAACCTTTTGTCCACTTCTGCCATCACCATTCCCCATAACTCATCACCATAATGCCGTTAGGCTGATCTCCATCAAATCTCCTTCTCTTTCCCCAGCACAATTATGGACTGCATTCCACGGGCTCCTTTCTCATCTCCTCCAAACGCAGATGTCAGTTCCTTTTTCTTCTGTTCTTTCCACTCCTCACATCCACCCTTCAGTTTCTTTGCTTCTCCTGCACTGCACTGATTTTGGACTCTTCCCTTCGGCTGATGTCTGTAATTCCTAGGTCCTCTCCAAAAAGATTTCAGAGAATGAGTATGGCTTTATGCTGCTCTCTTCCTTGGTCATGTCCCTTGGATACCTGTATCCCCCTCTCTGCCCATCTATATCCCTTTCCCCTCCTGTCCTCAGGACAGCCATAGACAACATAGGGCATGTTCTCTCCTATGTGGGATATGCCCCTGTGCTTTAACCTCCGTGCAGCACTGCCGTGGGCTACTCCTTCTCTGCAGCTTCCTTCCACCTGCCCTTTTCTAGGTATGCACATATCTCACCCTCTGGCTTCTGGTTCTCTTTCATCCTCTCCAGCCATCCTGTTAAAGACACAAACAGGATTCTAGGGTGTCATTTCCTTCTGTGATTTCCTATTGTCCTCTGGCTCTGGTTTAAGTTCCTCACTTGCTGAGAGCAGCTAACCTACAATTTCTGCTGCACTTTATCAACCACAACACAAGCTTGGGTGCCTTTGAACAGTGCTAGACAACTACATTGATAATTTGAAAGAGAAATCACTGTTCAGCTCTCCAATCCAGTGCTGTCTTGGTATGTGATAGCTGAAGACCATTTGGTACAAGTCTGTTGCAACTGTCTTCTGTTTTGTTTCATGGTGTTTCAGCCAGTGGTGTCATGTAACAACACAGAGGGAAGCAGTACAGCACACAGTGAGTCTGGCATTCACACAGGTAAGTTGTGGGCCAGACTGCTACACATTGCATCAACTGTGCCTATCTGACGACTCCGAATGAGGTGTAAGTAAAAAATATACTCTGACTCTTCCCAGATAAATTATTTCTGTAATTTGTTAAACTGCATGTGCACGTAAGTCTGGAGAAGCATGAATATCTGAACTTAAAGACTTAAATAGAAGATTGCAAGGCTAGAAAAGGTAAAGTTGTCATGTGTAATGAAGATAAAGTACCTTTGTAATAAATTTATTATGCAATAAAATGCCAGTGTGGTGCGCAAGGAATTTGCTCAGGGTTCCCAAGGTAGGCTTTCACTCATTTTATCTTGCATTCTTGAGCATTAGCAGCCAGACTTACGAGAGAAAAGATTAAAGTATGTATACTATCTCCCTTCATTATTTGTCTTTTTAAAGTGTACCAGAGACAATATATATGATTTGGTTTAAGCAAACTCTCCAGTTTAAGAATGCAGAAGCTGAGAAGAATTTATTGAAAGTATTTAATGGTTTCTGCATAGCATATTAAAATATTACTTTTCAGATTCTTCAAATAAAAGTATTAGTGGTTTATGCGACTGTTTGCACACTTTTCCACAAACACATTGACCCATGTCTTTTGTACTCTGGTTCAGTAGTACAGATGTAGATCTACCAGATAATTTATCTGTGTGAGAAATCTGACTGTAAACTTGGTAATAATTCTTCTGTTTCATGTGTATTCAGTCAGCTGCTATGAACAGGATAATTGGGGAAGGGCCATGCAGCCTGTACCAAAACAAGATCATAACTGAAATGGATGTGATTTTCCCTATTTATGTGATTCTTAACCACAAGATAACAATAGGCCTGTATACATTTTTTGGTACGATGACTAACATTTTATGCTGATATATCACAGAATCATAGAATAGTTTGGGTTGGCAAGCACTTTTAAAAGCCATCTAGTCCAACAGCCCTGAAACAAGCAGGCTGCTATATGGTCTCCCCGGAAGCTTCTCCTCTCCAGGCTGATCTCCCAGGAAATTCAGCCCACTTTACCGTGGGAGCACTTGTAAATATTCCCCTGAGAAGGCAGAAGTAGTCTCAGTGTCTTCCTTGACACAGTCCCTTGACTTGCAGCCCCTTCTGGGCATTCTGGAGGGCAATCAGGTGGTCTATGGGCATCCCACATTTTGTTCTGTGCTTGGCCTGCAAACTGGTGGTGTTCTGCTGTACAATCTTGTGGCTTGCTATATACAGATTTGGGCTTGGCTTATACTCACTGTGGTCTACAGCCATGTAGGAAGGATTAGAACTAGAGTCTCAAGTCAGAAGATGGTTAAGAGCCCTATGGAAGGTTTCTCATGGAAGAGGGATAACCATCCCACACAATCTTCTCTAAAGAAGGGATTACCTGTTTTCATTTACCACTGAGACTAATCCAAGCATCTCTGAGATGTTTTTGTGGCTAATGTATAGCTTGCATTGTGAGAAATACTGTAAGCTGTGGTCGAATTTCTCTTCTCTGCGATGCCCTTGTAAGGCTCAAATGACTGCTTTTTGCTGAAGGAGTAATCAGGTTTTACACTGTGATAACTGAGTGCAGAATTTACCGCAGTGGTTGAATGTGTTTGTCCCAATGAAGAAACCAAATGTAGTCAAAGCAAAGCAGTAAATGAGTATTCCTCAGTGGTGCACTTATTTATATTGGTTAAAACTGTCCTTCTTATTAAGTCATAATTTTGGTCCCTATCCTACACTGACTAAAGTCAGTAAAGCAGGTAAAACATGCTAATTTTCAAGCTGATACCACTAAGACTGTAATGCTCATAGTGAAGACTTTTGAGGACCTTCTACCTGTGCTCCAGGTCAACAGAATCCTGGACTGGGCACTGAGGGTCAAAGGGACTGCATACTTGTGGGAGGCAGCCAGGTCTGCAAGTATGGCAGGATCAGGAAGACCCTGGAGGCTGCAGGCAGGGCAGCGCCATGGACCAGTTCTCCTTCATATCTGCAACTGGGAGTGATTTGATTAGGTTCATGGTAAGTTCATGTCCCCTTCAGAAAGTCTGTATATGCTCTGTAGTCTTTTTCCAAGATCCCATCTTCTGGGCACCTGGGAAAGTGTTTGCTGCAAAAACTCAGTGAAACCAATATCTCTTTTGGTTTTATGTCAGACATAGTCTCTGACCATATAGTAAGGAAAACCCCGTGACACACAGGATATTTGGTAGCTCTTACACTGGCTTGTAGAGATGAACTAAACTGGAGAATAGAGCTACACTAAACTGAACATCCAGGCTCCGTAGGCCCATGTTTTGGTGCACAGCCGGGACAAGGTTTTCCCAAGCCCATATAAAAAAAAAGTTATTCCTCTATGCTTTTACTTTTGTTTCACAAAGAAACTATCCTTCTCCTGAGGTATCCTGCTGAGTGGGTTCAGAAAAGAATTGCATCTAGAACTAGCATCAGAGTAGGATTTTGGCAATGTTATGTTTCCTGCCGTGCATGACTCATAGCATGAGAATCTTTCAGCTTTCAGTGTCCAGGCTCGGAAATTCATTGACAAAGAACTGTGAGCCATAAATGTCTGTACAGTTTGGGAGATGTGGGTCTTTACAGAGTCAAAGATTGGACTTTTGGATGGCTGTGCATCAACAGCTGAAAAAGAATTTGCAGTCAATAATAACATCATTCCTGTGTTCCCTCATCACTAAAAATTGTTAGTGGGAGATGTAACACAGGAGTTATATCTTCCATAGTGGAATGGAACTGAGGTATTGTGCAGGCTAGAGACTGGAGTGGGTAGGTTATACAACTTTCAAGAGTTCATAAAAAATGTCAAAAGGCTTACTTATACTTTATATCAGGAAAAAATTATATATATATAAAAGGTATCCATTCCCCTGTTTTAAGCTCTTCCTATTCCAGATGTCATATGCTTCTCTCTCTTCAGCTGACAACATAGATTTTTAGACAAATTTAATAGTCTTTTTGCATTCCTGCCTGTTTCCCAAAGGTGAACTTGACCCTTGTGGAGATGAGGTACACAGCATTATACTGCTTGCTGTGCAGGCATGCTTTCTATGTAAGCAACATATTTACTTGAGACCATGCATGCTTTAAGTTTCATCACAGGACTGCTAAGGTCAGAGATAAAGCTTGTACACCATGCTGTTTGCAAAACATCTCAGGGTGACTAGAAATGTGCTGGAACAGCCATATTATACCCGATGGAGCCACAAAGATTTGCTTCTAGGGAGTTAGCTCTGCTTGGAAAAAGAACTTGCACTGACCATTGTGTAGTAAATTACACGTTCTTTCCAGCGTCAACCTCACACTTTGGTCTTCCCTTGACACCTCTGACAATTTCACAGGCCATGACCTGTTTGTGTATCTCATGTAGAGGACTAGTTTTATTACAGATGTTAAAATGGCATCATACTGACTAGGAAGTTTAGACACGTGCTTTGAAATCAGCCTTTACAACTTATCTATGTACCTTGCTTTTTTCAGTGTGCACTTCCTTGCAACATGAGGCCAGGGATGCTCATGGGACAGTACAGCACCATGCTCAGCAAGCAGCACAAGACAGTCCCTGTTGGGTGTGGTGGCTCTGCTGAAATCCTACCATTTTGCTGAAGTGTCCATTCAAAAACCTTCACAACCTGACCCAAAGTCTGCTGGGAATCTCTTCAAGGTTTTGCATCAGAACACTCAACCTGATTATAATTAAATATCTATAGGTGAATGTGCAGTGTGGGACCTTTAAGAAAAGTTAAGGTGCCATAAAAAAACCATTCCTATCTACTAGATAGTAGGCAGGATGAGTGAACTGACTGAATTCCAAGGAACTGCAGTGAAGCATGATTATATTCACAGGTATATTTCATGGCTCTGTGTTTCTATACTAGGTTTAAGGAGGAAAAAATGCAGAATATGAATCCAAACATTTATAATTCAGAGAATATATATATATATATTAGATAGATAGATAGATAGATAGATAGATAGATAGATAGATAGATAGATAGATAGATAGATAGATAGATAGATATTCTTTTCAAAATTCCCTGTCAGAAAATTGGTAAAATTCTGCCTATATGGACTTTTTGTATATAACAAAGTCCAATAGCATGAAATGTTGCCTTAGGAGCAGAGATAGGCTCCATGAAATCTCTCTGCAGAAATATAGCTATTTGCATAGAAATCCATTGAATAGGTCTCTTTGGAGCTTTTGTCTTTTTCTTTTTGTCCTGTTTGACGTGAACACATACTCCCCGTTGCTCAGGGAGTGTTACCATACTGCTTTTACATTAGTTTGCCTCATGAAAGAAAGGAAACATAGTTTTTATGATTTCAGAACGTATTTTGTGCAGAAAATTTTTCTCATTCCCCTTCATGGTGAGAGAGTGTGTTGAGTTTTGAGGGTGTTCAAATGGCTTTAATGGAGCTGATGTTAAGGCAGAATTAGAGTTTATATATAGCAACTTGGAGCAGCTAGGGAAAGCAGCACATGTGCACTGGAGGGACAAGGACAGAGGTACTCAGAAATATCATAAATTAACAAAGTACGATGACATATGAGAAAGAGGCACTGTACTAAGGACCGAAATTGCTATTGTGACAAATGTTTATTTTTACAGTTGCAAAAGGTATGTTTTAGAGGCTATTAGTCAAAAAAAAAAAAAAAGTGGGGATTTCGTTCAACATCTGACCACATGCTTCTGCCTGCAATGCAGAGAAACAAGGAGAGCATTGGATTTCACAGATAGCACCACAGACAGCTATTAAGGCCTAATCCAGTGTCACATTTCTGCTTAGTGCTGGCTAACGACCAGCCCAATTTGCTGGCTTCTCTCTCCCTGTATTTCTTCATTGTTTCAAGCCATGCAGAGGTTTATCCTAATAATGGGTCAACCCTCAGCCAAATGTGTTCAATTGAAGGCCACCATGGGAGAATGGCAGGATATTGTCTTTCCAACAGCAAGTGAATTTCAGGCAGCTTAAGGCGGTATCCATTTCACTATAATGCTGGTTTATGTTACAGCCCTTTTCAAAGTTCTAATTGCCCTGTACTGCTGACATTTATAGACATCCTCGACTTTAAATGAAAACACAACACTGAGGTCAGGAGGAGGTTCTGGGACAGCAAAGATCCCAGGTGAGGCCAAAGGAGGAAATTACTTCAAAACTTCCAAATGCCAAACATGTTGTGGTGGGGGGAGGAGAAAAGAGAGAAGAAAACCCAGAGATGAGGGACACCCTATTCACAGCCTGAAAGGTATGGATGGATGCCTAATACTGAGTCTCATCCACGCATTCAGCGCCTGGAGCACAGCTAATCCTCTGTCCCCTCAGTTCCTCTCCCTTAAGTATAAACGCTTTAAAGTATTTATTCATCTGGATGTTTGTGACTCTGTTTTGGCCCAGCTCTTCATCTGTGTTACATCGGGTGAGCTCCAGCAGTCAGTGACTTCATGCCAGCTGGGAAAATGGTCTCATTGGGGAGGGAAACTGCTCTGCCTATTACAGTGATAAAACTCACAGAATTTCCTTCTTCTGTCCATGCATCCTAATCTGAAGGAAACTGATTTAGCAGCAGTGGTAGCAGGAAATACTGCTACACAGGCTGGCCCTTGCTTTGCACAACCTGTCAGGGGTAAAATCTGAGTTAAAGGAACAAGGTGAAGAAACAATGTGTGTCTCTCACTCATATAAGGATATATCTGTTCAAGGGGTAGATTTTGCTTGCTTTATGTTACTTCTCTGGTGTAAATGGCTCCATTTTTCCAGAGTAAAAATGTCTTGCAAGAACAAAAGACTAGGGATTCTGCTGTGGTTTTGTGGACTGTTATTTGTTCCCTTCTTTCTACAGCTGTTGTTACACGTTTCTAAGGGGATTGAAGCCTTGCTTGTGTTCTCAGCTTTTTTGACATCCCTGGGGCCAAGGCAGGCAGGTCAGGGCGGCAGAAATCAGGGACAGCACTCAGGAACACAGTTTCTTCATTCAGCCTTTTCAAAAGATGCCTATACTTTCAAGGCATCACCCCATGCTAAAGGAGAGAAAGTTGCATCGGTGAGAAATGGTGAGGAAGAAACTCTGCAGAGCTACAACCTTGGCAGCCAGTGAGAATATATTAAAAATATGTTTAAAACTTTCAAGTTTGCTAATTGAAATGCAGTCAAGTTTATACATAATTCTTTATTTCTGTGGTAACAGGATGATATTAGTCATGGCTATTTATGATGCTTTTATATGGCAATAGAACCATCTTCTAAACGTAGTCAGCTGTGAGCTGATTTTCAGATCCTGTGGTTTATCCTGTCCGTAGATACTCTTCTACGCCTTTTCTGGTGTCTGGCAAACTATCTAGTGGCTGTGTGCCAGCCATTATACAAGATATTTAATTGCTGTATGGTGACAGGTTAGAATATTAAGACCAGTTATTTAGGTTGCTAATGATGATAATGATCACAATCAATCTCCAGTGCTTTTTAGTAGGAGATGAGAGACAAAACCGTTTTGAAAATCCTGTGATAAATGTCTTAATGTGTTTGTCTGTCTTAATTCAGTTGCTCATACACAGATACTTAGTGTCACTCCACAGACCTTACCACGTCTGAGAGAGGCTATCTGCTATAGAGGACCAGCAGATAAAAATAGGATCTTCAAGTGAATCAGACATTTCTGGACCACAGCATGAATATCTCTATGACAAGGGTAGGGAAAAGGGGGTGATGGTCCCATATATTCAGGAGAATTGAGCCCTGGATGTCTGGCAATGCCTATACATCTGACCTCTCCTGATCATACCAGGTTTAAATTCAAAATTATCCAACCAAGGGCAATTTCTGATAATGAAATAAGACCTGCAGTGTGCAGGAAGAAGTTCACTTGCTTTTATTCTTTGTTGAAAAGAAGGCTTGCTGCCACATAGCCAGCCAGTAAAATTCAGAGGAGATCTAATCACTTCAGTGGGAATACTGTAATATGCCACACTTAAGCAAAGGGCATAGCAAGACTCTTCTTCCTGGAATGGCTGCAACTATACAGAATCAAAGAATCAAATATCACTAACTTGTGATGAGAATAAACAATGAGGAGAAATTCAAATTTTTATGACTTCGTATTAGTCTCAATTTTTAAAAATGGAGTTAAAGCTTTAAATAACAGCCTGTTAATCCAGTGAAGTTTCAGACCTCAGTGAATTTTAGGACCTTGTAAAGTAAACCAGACCTAAAGCAGGTATTTCTCCCAAAGTTTGTGTCTGTTTCTATCTCTAGGCACTGACATAAGATACTGAAGTTCCTGTTTACAGAGAAGACAGTGGAGTCCCATGGTACAGGTGTGTTATTTGTACGCTGGAATATAGGTGTGGAAGTGATTTCTGAGCAGAATGCACAGGACAGTCCTCCTTCTGCTTCACTCCTTCACTCCTCAGCTCTGTAAGTGAGGAGCAACTGCCCCTCACTTACAGAGCTGAGACTTAAAACCTTGCTTTTCTTTCAGCATCCCACTCTTGTGTCAGGATTAACATTTGTGCTCTGTTAAGCTCTTGGTGGCTTTTCTGCTGACACCTCAGGAGGCCTGGGCTGCAGCAATCTTGTCCAGCTTCACTTTCTGCTTAACCCATCCTTGTCCTTCAGAGCATGGGAAACTCCAGGTCTGGAGAGAGGAAAATCAGAGGGAAATCTCTTTCAAGTATATTCATGCAGGGTCCCATCTTTGACTCTTTCCAGAGCTATGACAAACTGAGTATCTATTATCAATAGATCTAAACAAACAAACTCATCTACTATTTTATTTTATTTTTGTGAGAGACTATATTTCAATCAAAAATTGTCCAACTTAAATTTATTACCAGAGTATAAATAACATTTTCTATCTCCTCTTTCTCCTCTTAATTTCTACCAAGTGCCAATACTGTCTCAGGAGGAAAAATGTTGTTCTACCAATGTGATGTGCCAATTCCCTTAACCCTTGGGTAGATTTTATTTGAGGCTTTTATTCCATTCTGATTCTGGTTGCTCACAAGAAATAAGTCTCCTCAAAAATATGTTTAACTTTAAAATATATATGAAATATATCTGCTATTTCAAATGCAGCTCCTTGTTCTTACACTATCACTTCTGAGCTGAAACTCTGATCTATGTTTCCTCTGTTTTCAGATTTCATCTTGTTAAAGGGAGTATTTGGTATGTAGCACAATGTTCAGCCAGCACTTCATTATATTTTGGGATCCAATTACTCATGCAGGGTTTTTTTTTTTTTTTTTTTTTGTAACTTGGTGTAAGTTTCCTTTTCCTGATGAGGTTTTATTTTAATTCTTTTCAGTCTGCAATGTCCTGCAAGTATTTAGTGTTATTTTTTAAATTGTGATGGAGATACGGAATAATTATTTCCTTTTTAACAAATCTGGAAAAGAACCAAATCCAGATGAAATGCATCTCCAAGGTTTTTGAGTGAAAGCAACATTAAACGATATCTAATTAGACCTACAGTAATAACATCACCATCCTTGTTACGGGACATACATGTATATAAAAGCTTGTGATCTGCTGAGTTAGGAAGTTAGCAAGCTGGAGGGTCTACCACAATTTCTGAGTGCCCAATCAGCTACACCACATATTACACACACCATGGAAATTATAACCTACTCTATAGCTTTTGTGTAATCAATTTGGAATGACCAGATTTGGTCTCAAAACAAGACTTCCAGGATGCAAAAACCACAGATCTGAACAAAACCACAACTCCCTATATGCAAACTATCACCATTTTATACAGTACAGTGAATCTAAAGAATTTAAAACAAGATGCAGAAAATCTGAAATGCCAGCAAACTAGTTGTGCTGTTTGGCTATGACCACAGAAAATTACTCTGCATATCCCATACAGCCTGTAACTTTTTAAAGAACATATAATGGGTACATAGGACTTGCCATCTATGAATCCAGGCATATAGCTTCACCAATTCTAATATAGCATCTCTTCTGCTTGTAGTTGCTTGGCTCCTGAATTCCAACATGATCTTTAGATGATAACTTCTTTACTCTTTGAAACATTGATCTGTGCCTGTGAATTTGAAGTAACATCTATTCTTAAGAATTTCAATTATTTTGCTCAGCATTGATGTGAATTGTTGGGGTTTGGGTAAGGAGTTTGTTTTTAGTTTCCCCCCTCTACTGCATTCATTTGTCATTTTATGCAGGTTTCGATGTTTTTTATTAATCTTGGCAAAAGCCAGAAAATGGAATATCTTTAATAAGAAAGTCTAGACATTTTGGAAAAGCCCAAGTCTGCCAAGCTGGCATGACGGGCCAGTTCTATTCAAACAGAGGTACAAGGCAGCATCTTATGTTGCAAAAGCCCCATTTTTTCCCCACTTTTCTGTTGCCTTATCACATTTGTCCTGAATATGGTGAAGTTAATGAAGTTAAAAAGAACACCAGAGGATAAATCTATACCACATATTTCAAAGTCTGCTTTCCAAATATATTCTTTTCTGTATTTCTGTTTAATACTCATGTCATTCCAGTGAGGGACGTGTCAAAAGGCTCTGGTGAGTGAGCTTGCTTTATTTAAATTGATAGGGCAGTGAACTGATAAACTGTTCTACATAGCTGAATAAAAGGATGAACCCATATCCTTGGTTCTTCAGGCATAAGTAGGAATTTTGTCATTTTCCCCACTAGCACACATTAAGCATCGACATGAGGATGCCTGCCTGTGGTGATTCTATACTGTAAGAACAGGGATAATGCTTACTTCAGAAGAGGTGTATTTCTTTACAGCAACTGGCCCCCACATTTTTGAGGCCAAATTTTCAATATTAAAAATTCAACCAATTCACATCATGCTACCAGTAACCATGATTTTTAGGCCAGTATGCGCAGTCATAAATATTCCAAGTTTCTTAAGGTCATAAAACTCTAGTCATTTGACGGAGAATGTATCAGTCCCTGAGCTGCCCATTTTTGTTTCCCTGTACAACCATTTAGGAAGAAAAGAAAAATGTTTACCATGAATTTTTTTTTAATGACACTTCTTAAAATTGCCCAAATCCCTTCTGCAAGGAGGGACAAGAGCATAGAGAAACTAGCTGGAAGTTGTCTTCATTTTGTTGTTCAAATCTTACCCACAGAGGCAGCTGGGGTGAGGGTCCTGAAGGGAAAATGCTTTTAAAACAGAGGTAGCTGAAGCTCTGATCTGAATGGAGAGGCTGCACAACTGTGTGGCCACAGCTGCTTGATGTAATACAGGGGCATATATTGCCCAAATTGATGGCTCAGAGATGTCTCCTCTCACCTCTGTGATAAATCCATGCTTGCAAGTTATGGCTGCTTTAGACCAGAGAAATAAAAGATAGGGAGCTACAAGTGTCTGGTTAGAGAAATAGCTGAGTAACCTGAATCAGCTTGCAACACAGACATGTCTGTTTTGACACACAATAGCACAGTATGTGTAGTCTTTTTCTAAGCTCCAGGAAAATGTTCTGCTTTCTCTTGAGCCCAGTGAAATAAATCTGGATTCTCTGTGACCCTCCTGTTATCACTGAAGTATTTAAACACCTTACCTCTTATCTCCGTCATGCTGTGAATCAAAATGATGGAGTGAATGATCTGAAACCTTAAGCCATTAGTCTAGAGTTACTAAATAATATTTGTGGATATAGCAAACAAAGAAACAGTTTTACTGCTTTGTAAGAAAACGAGATGAGAGGAATGGCACAAGATTTCCTTTAGTGTGTGATCAACACTGGGCCAAATAATGGTTAAGCCCAAATCATGTCTTTCTCTATCCTGCAGCTTTTTTATAGAAATCAACACATTTCATGAGCACTAACAGTAGTTTCTGATGGTTCACTGTTCTCAGACAAAAACAATTGCCCAAGGTTGGGAGCCCAGTGGTCCTGTCCTTGGGGCAGAGCTGACAAGAATTAAGAGAATTTGCAGAACACTTCTTTGTTTAACAGAAAGTGTCTCAAATTCATTGCATTTTCAAGAAAACAAATGCACACATTACACAGTGAGGTTCTGCCATGAGGAAAATATTGACTGGATGCATTTATGGTAAAGACCAAGATTCCAAATATAAACAAAACCCTGACAAAGAAAGGTATTTAAACATTTTGAAGAATGTGTTCAGAGTAAAACATCTACAAAATCACTTGGTCACAAGTGATTCAAAATACAAAATACAAAACAAATTTCTGATTTTTCTAGAGGGGAAGTTGAACAATGTGGTTCTGGTTTTGTGATGTGTTCTGTTGTATCAATCACACAGCTTAATACAGTACAAATCCTCTGTCAGATGACAACAGAAATTCCATCCACAGAAATTAACTAATTCAGAATACAGTTTTTGCAGAATACACACGTACAAACTCATCTATACATATATGTCTAAACATGTTTTCATTACTTCCTAAGCTCTTGCAAGGCATAAGAAATCAACAGAGTCAAATAGCCCACCACAGCAAACTCCCTTATAAAGCAGAATGCATTTATCAAACAGAAACATATTTAAAAACTGCAGTGTAGCTTCACACAGCTTAAACAGACGTATTATTTAGTGGTGAATTTCCAGGGTGGGCTGGTGGGGACCTAAGAAGGTCCTAAAATTCCTCTTGTACAAGAACCCTGAGTGGTGTTTCCTAGAACAGCAGATATGCCAATGACCAGCTCATTTGCTCCCATCATATTTGTTCCCAGCACTGTCGTGTCTCCTCTTTGCCGAGACAATTCCTTTTACCATGCATGAAGACTCGTATAATTTTCAGTCTGCAAAAGGAAGTGCTTTAAGGAGATAGTCCGCATATAACCCATACATTTCGAATTTTTTTGTACCATAGGTAGCATCTATTCGTTGCAGCTGGGGGAGGTCTGAACTGTAGCGGCACAAGCTCAATTACACCTTATGTGAGCTACCCTTCTATGGAAATATATGTGGAAAGATGTGAAGGCAATACATGCCACCTTCCCTGTGCCTGGAAACAGCTGTGCTTTCACTCATCCCCCCTAACTTTAGACATCTGCCTATGGCAGCGAACTTTTCTCTCTCCACTGATGGAACAAGAAATTCAGAAAGTCTCTGCCTGTAACTTAAGCAGCACTGCGAATGAGCTGAAATACCTGGGATGATTCTAACTTTCTATGGGGTCCTTCCATGGTCCTTCTCCCCTTATATGTCTAGAAGCAGCTGCAGTAATGAGACATTTTAATCATTGAAATTGCTCTTGCTGAGCCCAAGATTACACACTGCTGTGTACCCATTTGTTCATGATGGTTAATGCTGAGAATGAGCCTAGCAGGTAGACTTGCATGGCACTTCATGATCATATACCTTGGACATGTATCCTAGCTTTCACACTGACACAGTAGCTAATTATAAAAACAAATTGTAAGCCTATCTGTTTGTCCTTGCCTGTTGCCAAGTAATGTTAAATTTGATGTGGGACAATAGTATCAAAATGCCTGAACCAAGGTTGACATATAATAAGAGAATGATGCTAAGAGAAAACAATTGCAATAAGTAACTTTCCTCATATGGAGGAGAATCGGAAAGCTATAAACAGCTTTACAATTTTTTTTCTCTGCTTTTTTACTTTAGCCTTAGTTTGTATGTCAGAGGATAAATTTCATTTCATGTATTAAAGTTAGGACTATCATTTCAACGTCTTCAAGGTTTGCAACAAATGAAGAAATATGTAACTCTCTTTATTGACTTACAAAATCTCAATAATTTCTTGAGGGCTACATGTCCAACCTTGAAAGATCAGGTGAACATTTTTTTTTTGTTTATAAAAATCACAAAGAAGTTAATATGGTATAAACTATCCAAGTGAAATTTGGATCCATGATTCCAGAGCTGTCTACTTACTTTGTGACTTTGATCCAGCCAACGTCTACAGCTATGCATAATCTTACACATTCTGACCTTCATGTTGTCAGTGAAAAAGATGCAGCTAATGCGTAACAGATTGCAGATTCACATCTTAATCATTATCACAACACTATACAGATACTTTTCACCTTCCTACATCTTTTCAAGCTGTGATAACCTGACAAAAATTAACACACTTTCTAAGGCATTGGGAAAGCAAACAAAAATGAAGCCTTGCTCAGAATACATATTTATTTTTTTCTCTTTAAGATTTCTCAGTAAAGCTGTATCCACCAACTACAAAATTTCAGAAACGTTTTCCAAGACTAGACATTTATTTTTACGTGCATTATGTTCAGGTTTATATTCTATACCCACAAGTTTTTAAATTGAGCCTCTTAGCATGCAGGAGACTTGAGCTGGTGTCTCTATTAATGCTGCTCCCCTACTGACAAGCTCCTAATGTGCAGTCTTTTGCTTCTTAAATTCTACTTGGTTCCCAAAACCCAGGCAAAGATTAGAATTAGCTGTCCATAGGTAAGATTCCTAAATTTCAGTTCAGTTGACATTATCTTTTTTTTGAAGTTCTAAGAATTGCAAATCCTTTTTATTTCCCTTGCTCAGTAGACAGAGAAAATCTCTGTGACTGAGACTCAAGTCACAACCACCATGCAAACAAACAAACAAAAAGCAGGAAAGCAGTTATTTTTCTCATTCTCTCCAATTTATAATTGTTCCAACTCTTCATGGCTTGGTCCTTTCACCCAGGCATCTGGAGGCATTTTTGTTCCTCATGACTCTTCATCACTTTCTCTGGATGTCTCTGCCTGTAAAGAGAGGTAGGTATGACTTTTGATTTATCAGCTAAGTCCCTGATGAAAATGAAATACTTTTCCTGTTGTGGTGGAAAAAGAGTGCTTGCAATGGCTTGACCTGTCTTGACAGCTTTCTTTGTTTATTAACCTGCCTGAAACTTTTGTTTTGAGATGTCAGCCATTAATCTCAATCAATGTTGAATTCTTTACAGAAGACCTCTGGAAAATAGTTTTCTGTTAGAGCTGCTCTAGTTTTATAACAAAATACTTACCCTTCATATACAAAAATCTGAAAAAAAGAAATTTATATCTGTTAATATTTTGCTAACATTGTGTATTATTGGACTTTGTTTAATCACATCCTTAATTTAAATGAAAATCTGGCTCCTCACTGTGACCAGAAGAAAAAATACATTCACCTCCACCATGTTGTGTCCAAAGACACAATAGCAGGTTCGAGAGACAGTACAGTCTATTTCTGGATAGCAGATGCTCTGTAGTGTAATCATTATTCATTGGCTGCAGGGATTTTTCAGGCAGACTGCCATACATCCCATGTGCCTCTGCTTATTGCCACATTTCTTAAAGGTAGGTTTTTAATTGAGAAAGGGAGAGATTGTGTGGGATTTGCTTTGCAGTTCTTGAAAAGTAGTATTTTACATTAAGTGCTATGCAGGAAGCTTTGGAGAATGTGACCTACCTCTCCAACAAGCACACATTAAACTATAGAGCTCTGTTGAACACAACTGTTCCTAAGAAGAGAGAAAAACTGGGAAATTATTGACACTAGGCTGTAGTTTAGGCCCTTAGATGAGTGTATGCAAAGTACACATAGCACCGCAGAAAGCAAGTGATATGTTCAAGAATGCATTCTTTCTCCAAGGCAAAGTACTCTTACCAGGCACTTTTCATCTCTACCTAGACCTTTATTTTCTTCTATGTTTTGTACAATATACCCCTTCCATATGGCAGTGGATAAAACACAGACTTACAGATGAGTTCAAATCTGGGATTTGATGGACAAGACAAACATATGGTTTGCATCTTCTAGACCTTATCTAAGATTTTACAGATTTCCAGATCACCAGATCCTTAGGTCTTGATCTGTAGATATAAGATGTAGCTTTATAGGGATAAAACTATAGGATTTTGTCTTAAAAAACCTGAAAACAGCAAAAAGATTAATGCATTTCTTCACTGCAATCTTGAAAGGTGCAATTTTCACATTTGAATGTCTAGAACAAATAAATCAATTTCTAGCTTTTAGTTCACTTCAGGTTTGTAATTTCAGCACCTCCAAATGAAAATGTGATCTGGGTATATATAGATGTCTTAACAGGTACCTAGTTGGGCTTCCTCTTACTTCATGTGTGTGTCAGCAGTGTAGATGAATATCTGAGCTGGTCACCCAACTCTTTCAGACAGTTAGAGGAAGAGGCTCCTGGAAGGTGCTTTTCATGTCTTCCTGAAGTAGAATTTTAAAGTAGGTCTGTTAACCACACCCCAAAGAAAAGTGTCTGTGGGTTTTGTTTTTTTTTTAATTTAATGTGCTGGCAGTAAAGAGAAGATCGGGATCTATTCCTTGTGTAGACATCCATATTGTGGATACTACACACACCTTGCATACTAACTCACAGAGCTAATGAAAAACAACCAGGTTTAAAAATTGGAAGCAGGAAGGACGTGATATTAGGACGGAGTAGAACTGGTAATACATTAATGCAGCCTGGTTCTGCTGTTACGTAAGCCCTCCTTCATGTTCTTCAGCATCACAAATAGCAAGCAAGAAAGAAAATCTCATTTTTCTTATGTGCTGCCATTGCCCAGCTTAACCTGCATCAGCTAACTGGAAGTAAGACTGAGCTTGCTTGCGGCCTGCTGGGATGAGCCAATCTCTGAATGTGGGAGGAATGACACCAAAGGGTACCAGCATCCCACGGGGCCCTGTAGGAGCTGCTGCCACCTCTTGTGCTTGCACTCACCTCTGAGGGCACCCCTTTCACCATCCATCTTCCATCTGTCTTATGCTTCACCACCTTAGGAAGATTTTGTGATATATCACCAGGGATTGAGAAGACTACACCAAGACATATGATGAGAAATAATGAAGTAGAAATTAGAACAAACAGGTTAAGTACATGGAAAAAATGTTGCCTAAAGCTTCCTACCAGTGAGCTCTAAATAGGTGTAAAGGGAAAGAAACTCATTATTTACAAGCATTTTATTCAGCGTCCTCTAGCTTGACCTTCACAGATCTGTCTATCTGTGTGCTCACAGACTGACAGATCTGCTCATGATCAAAAGGTGCGAGGGCCCATGACACTTCTGAAAGTATCACTGCCAGTGATCTCCTACTTTTATAACTTTATATATCTGTCACTTTGTTCCCCCTTCTTTAACCTAACTAGAGCACCTGCTCAACTGTCTTCACAAGATCTCCTGCATTGCTCCACAAAGTTGCCAAGATACGGATAAAAATATTCTGACTTTCATGCCCACTCCCTCTGTAGCTTATCCACCCCTTTTAGGAAACCTGACTCTAGCTATCAGTTTAAATTATATAGACCAAATCTACTAAGCTTTCAAATGAGTAGGCATCATCCTCCTCCCAGCTGGAGGACATTTTGGGTTTACTTTTCCTTATGCATCCTGATTGTTAAGGATGTGGTATGCTTTAACAGAATTTACTTTAGATCATGTGAAAAATTAGTTGCAAAAAGCCTAAAAAAAGATGGAGAAGGTCCTTTGGAGGGTATGATGCTGAACTGGCACAGGACAGATTAAAGTCATAGTGGCCAAACCTGGGCTACTGGGGGGTGCTGTGAGTTGTCAGTTGACATGGATTTTCTCATGTACATTACCACTGGAAAACATCTTAGAGGTGGAGGGGAGGGACAGAAGCTCTTTCCCATCCTTCTGGAACCATGAGAGGGTATTGCTGCTGGCAGGGGAGGGAGGAGAAGAATGGATTCATCGGTCAGGAACATCAGGCATTCCAAGCTGCTTGCCCAACTCTCCACCNTGCAAAATGTTCTCAGACACCAAACCAGTCTATGAGGTTAAAAAGGAAAAGGAAAAAATCCCCATAGTTTAATGTCTAGTCTGAATGATTAAGCAGTTTTTTCATCTCTGATTTCTATGACTTCATACTTGTGCATTGAAATACAAAGTCCGCTAGAACTGATGATGAAACTCCCACTGAGTTCCAGGAGCTAGGCTTTTGTGTGTAGTGTCTAAGGAGAGCTTTTTACTAATTTTAAAATTCCTAAGTGGTATTTGAGGAATTTCCAGCTGTCATAAAAGCTATTGTTGTCTTCCTAGTACTGCAAGCACATTTCCATTTCAAAGGAGATCTGTACAAATATAAGTATTTCCATAAGTCTTCTTTTCTGTTTCTCATTGTCTTTAACAATAGATAATTCCACTCATCAGTCTGAGACAGAAAAGCTTGTTATCTTACAGATGGGTAAGTAAACCTTAATGAAATCATAGTTTGGATCTTCAAGTCTATTTGGTCTGTATGCTCCCTGTCAGGGTATTTATGTTGATATTTCCTGTTACTCACAGCTGACAGCCTGAAGTGAAGCTCCCAGGCTCCACTGCTCTACAGCTACTCAGGGAATAAGGGCAACCTGCGGGGAATTGGGAAAAGCCAGTTTGTTCCACACAGATGTGTCCATTCCAACTCTATGAAATGTGGAAAGTGGGAGAATACTTTAAATATTCTGTCTCCATGCTAAACTGCCTTCTCAGCACCACTGCTGCACAGGTGCCCTTCTGGGTCTCATTTCTTTCCCCACCTGAAAAAAAAAAAAAAAAAAGATGACACCACATCTTCTGTGTTCTTACAATTATGTTTGTTGGCTTGTCTGTTTGTTTTTTGGGAGGTACGGGGAGAACTAATGAGGGGAATGCATCATTTAGCTAGTAACAGTTAAAGCTTTTGGTTTAATAATTAAATATTCATGAAGAGGGTAAGAAAGAACTACTGTGAGTACACCTGTGCAGTTTGTGGCTTTTTCTTTGATAATGGAAAGGAGAGTGAGACCCTTCTTGGGGCAGCAGAATATTCAATGATGCTCACACTTCTTGAATGCCATCACACGCCGTACATTCTCTGGAGAGGGAATCCACTTCCAGTTGTCGTGAGAGGGAATGGCTAAAAACACTGCTCTGCACAGACCTGCTTCATGTAGGCATTTTCTCATCTTTGGGTGAAGAAGGCAAAGCAATGTCCAGCCTGTGGAACCCAGAATCTCTTAGACCATGAGTTACTTGGGCTTCCTGGACTTTCTGATTTTCTTAAGATACATACCCTTCTCATAGTGTTTCCCTTTTCACAACTGCAGCAGGCACTGGAGTATTTCCAATCCATCCTCTGATGATGGAATGTTCAAACCTCCACTTCTGGAAGGACCCAGATATTGCATGGACCATCATTACTTTCAAAAGGAAGGAAAGGCCTATGTTTCTTCACCATGTTTCCTTGCCTGTGTCCAGATTTCCACTTTCACCCATGCTACCTATGGGTAATCTTGGGCACATAGTCACATTCAGCTCCCAAGAAGCACCAAATCCCTAAAGCAGATCAAAAAAGTTGGGTGTGCTGAGTCATCTTAGTTTGTAATTAAAGAGAACAAAAAATAAATGTGCAACAAGGGTTACAGGTTGTCGCAGCACAGCACAGCACAGCATGATTGTGTTTTCTGCTGGCCTCATCCAGAAAATATCATTTGGCTGGACTCCTTTCCACATCATCTGTATGACAATGTCACTTGCTGTCCTTTCATCACTATCTCATGTGGTTGGTATCTGCACAGTTTCATTCCTACAAAACACTATTTGCTTTTGCCATTGATTTTTGTTCAAGACACTTTTCCATGTTCTATCATTTTTAATTCATTCTCTTCTTTGCTTGCCTTTAGTGTTCCCATGTGGTTATAATTGCTTTTAGTGAATCTATGCTCCTTATGAGAAGCATAAAAGTCAGCATGCTGGCACAGCCCACAGCAGACAGATTGTAAAGTTGTGTTTGAGTTTGCTGAGGTTTCTTTCTTTATTGACAGAACTGGAGAACAAGATCTGAAAAAAGCAAAGCTAACTTCAGAAAATCCTAGTTCTGTCCTGCAAATGTCAATTTAGTGTGCCATTTTTGTCATCTTGTATGTGAAACAGTGAGGAAAAAAAACAGGTTTGATTAAAAACATGCACACAGCAATATGAACAACAGATTATGTGAATATCATTAATAGTCTTTCTATCAAAGTGTTGGGAGTTGTTTCCCTTTAGTTTTCCACTTCATATAAACTATCATTATTGTCGGGGTTTTTCAGACATTGAGGTCTCCTAAAAAAACCTTTAGATAATGATTGACTCTACCAACCATAAAGCAAAGCATAAATCTTTCCATTTGAGGCAAAAGAAAGGGTGTTGTGCAGAAAAGAATCTTCTGTGGTAACCAGGCTTCACCTTTATTTCCCAAAATAAACAACTGTAAGACTATGGAGTTTTGATGCCTCTAAATTTATTCCTGGATCCCTCTTCCTTAGGTATTTAATGTGAGATATATGAATGGATCAAAATGATACATTCTCACCAACCTTCTCTTTGTTACAAAATAATTAAACCAAAATGCGTTAGACTATCACCACACAAATTATCAATTTGTGATTCATTGTCTTGAATGGATTTATACCAATTTGGGGGTGCTGCAAGTCTGGCCAAACAAGAATAAGTTCCCTTCTCTGGGGAAATTCCTTGGCATCAGTTCTTCCCATATTCTAAGAATAAGAAATTAGTTGTGTATGTTTAAAAGAGTAAAGAAAAAAATTCATGGGAGCATATAGCTCTTCCCCACAAATGCTTACAGACTCTATATCCTGAGAGAGAGTTTTTGAGATACTAACAGTAAAATTGCATGTGACAGAAGAAGTATTTTTTACCAGAAAAATCAGCAAGAAAAGAACCAAAATGATGTCTGGAAGAAACAGAAAGCAGAACTGCCAGGGAAGATTTTTGCCATGTAATAGACTGATTTCTAGCAAGAAGGGAGAGCTAAATAAGTAAAGTTTATGCAAATAAGTCAAGAAAGTAGAAACTAACAAATTAAATTGCATTAACACAAAATATAAATAAATTCCATGTTTATTTTTGGATGCTGAAAAAAGTACTGATACTTAAATGAAAAAGTAAGATATTTTTCCCCTGCTCTGAATACCTCAGTACCTTAGAGAACTGCCTAGAAATCCTTTGAAACAAGAAAGTGAACCCCCTCTCTGCTGAATGGACTCATATTTATTGGAGAGAACTAGGGTCGCACTACTAAAAAAATTACATTTTCTATAGTGGGTTTAGTAGCCAAACAGTAGAGAATACATTGGAAATGTATAGTGTACTTGTCAGCTAGACTGTGGTTTTCTGAATACTTCCAAACTATAGACATGGAAAAAAGCTTCTAGGAAGTAAAATCTCACTCTACTTCCCGAAAAACCCAGACAAAATATAGAGAGATATTTATGAACGGCTTAGATTTCGCTCTTCTGTGTATTAGTGTTTGGACTCCATACGTATGAGAAGGCTCAAAGAATGTATATCTTACAAGCTAATGTGCCATCTTTCTTGCAATGAATTATGGTCTGGAAAAGTTTTGCCAATCTCTGTGCAGGAAAGTTTGCTGTAGTGGAATCAAAATTGTCTGGAATTGGCACTTGGCTTCCTTTACTGTGAGATTACCCCTTCCCTGAGATTCGCTTTTTCACTACCAGCTTTTCATATTCTGCAGCAAAGGAACCAGGAATCCCAATGAATAAAAACTGTGTTCTTTTCACATGATTGTGTTTCAATCTCAGCATATATATGATGGCCTGCTTAACCTCTTGATCTGGTCTAGTAAAATGAGGAGGAAAGAAAAGAGGTAAAAATGAAGCAGTTTAATGAAATTAAATTAAATTAAAGAGAAAGGGTAAATCGGAACATTACCTAAATTCCCAGTGCCTTCTTTAAAAAGAAATGTATGGAATAAAGACCCTGAGATTAACTCAGCTGATTAGAACATGGTGCTAATAATGACAAAGTTTGTGGGTCAGACCCTACACTTAAGAGTTTTGTGGATCCCTTTCAGTTCGGAGTATTCTGTAATTCTGTGAAAGCAACCACAAGTCTGTGAATATTTTGGGTTTTTCTTTCCTTGTTAAGTAATTTTATTTGTTTTTTAAAAATTAGGATAACATCAGAACAGCTTGATTTACAGTATGGACTCAGAAGCAGCTTTCCCTGGCCTACCTGAGAGAGTTATGAGCTTCAGAGCAGGATGACAAGGTGCAGTGAGATAATGAGTGCAGGGAAAGGAAGCAAAGAATGCATGTCTTTGCCATCAAAATTTTTGCTCATGTAATTTTCCTGAGAAAATGTGGTATTCTAACTGCATGTTTTCTGAAAAAGCTGGATTTTGTATTGTTGTTTGCAGTTTCATTCTATTGGGTGTTTCCAGAGAAATCCATACACAACTTCATATAAAACTTGGGATCGCCTATTCTAAATTAATCCATTCTTTCCCAAATGAATAAAGCTGGGAAAAAAAAGGAGTACTTATCCTTTATAGTAAACGTAGAATCCATGCAACTAGATTTAATTTAGAACTGCTGCAAATTTATTTTTTAATTTCCTACTAATTGAAATATCATAAAATGTCATGATGCTTATTCTGTCAGCATGTCAAAATGTCACATGAGAAGTGAAAAAATTTTTGAAACATTTACTAAAACTTGGTGTTTAGTACATGACAAACCTCAGTGGCATCTTTAATTTGTGCAAACCTAACAAATCAGTTGTGCCACACACAACAAATAGATATTTCATCAGCTTCAGTGAGACTTCCTGAGCTACTTCACTAATTAAAGGAAAGATAGGTACTAAGTTCTGTTCTCAAATATATTTATACAGATCTGGAATGATTCCAGTTTATTTCAATCAAATTAGTTTAGCTTCCTAAAGACATTGCACTGTCATGTGATTTATATCATCACTCAATTTCCACTCAGTGGGAACATATTAATACTGTCCACAATCTGCAAGCCTCTTCTAAAGAAATTAATTTGTACAAATCTATAGACAAGTAGAAAAGGTTTTTGAGGCTTGCATGTAATCATTTTACTCTCTGAATTGTGAAGTTTTCCTGCATTGTGTCATGGTCATGCTTTGCATACCAAGAGATATTAGTAATGGCTGTTAAAGTATCCTGTCATTAAAAAAAAAAGAAGAAAATACAAAACTGATGTGACATTTGACAGGATTACTGTTTGCAAGAAGAGAATTACAAAATGCAAGAAGCTGAAAGGATGATCACTTTCTGTATTTCTTCATATTAACTTTATTGGATATTAATCTTTCTATGCTGTTTCCAACACAAGGAATTATGTGGGAGAGACTGTCCAATGTGTTTTCTGCCTGCTCTTAATTGTCTTCCATTGATGCCCATGGATTTAGACATTCACTTTAATAACAGATTTTGTTCAACATTAGACATGTTTGGAAATTGCTTCTGCAAGTTACTAGTGATTGGGAAAAAATGTTTTCCTTGGGCTGAGCCCTCCTTTGGTTAAGTATTGCCTCAAAATAGATCCCACAGTGGGACAAATGTGTTTGTTGCTTAGATATGGTCTGCCAGATTTTCATGTGGAATATTTCAAGCCGAGAAGGGAGGATGACCTGTACCGTGCAAGTTCTTCATGGGCGTTTAACACCCACAGTTTGAAACCCTATCTCTGTTTATTTTCTCAAATGAAAACTGAGAGCATGTTTCTGGGTCCTAGGTTTGGACCAGACCTCCCTGCCAGTGAGGCCTGGCAGGAATGACTGAATAAGCAACCGTTTTGGGTCATGCTAAAGTAACCCCCGTTTACTGGCTGGAAAGAGCAACCAGAACTTGCAGTTGCTCCTGGGCTGGCTGACAACTGAAGCCTGTTGTTGCTAGCCCTTCCCCTGACCTTCAGCTTGACTTTTGGCTACTGACTTTGTTTTGGTCCCTGAACCCAGATCCTCATATTAAACACTGATTTGGACTGTGTGTGTCCTATTGCTTAAACAAAGGTCATGTGATAGGTTTTTCAAGTGTGGAGAGTAAATCTTAGAAGTCTCATGTCTTTGCAGAATGTATCAGGATGGGCCAACCCTAGTGAATTTAGTGCAGGTGTTCCCTGGTATCTGGGTTAACTGAGTGTGGACTTGAACAGCTACTGCAGAAAGCCATCCTCTCATTACTGCAACCAGATGTGCACACCTCACATGAGGTGCTAGGACTCATAAGGACATATCCTGTGGCTCACAGTGCAGTATAAAGTGGCACTACCCTGAATTGTTTTCATTATGTGTTGGGAAAGACCCTGTTCCTTTCCAGATGCCTATGCTGAAGTGCTCACAGCCCACCAACTTAGCAACATTTCCTTCCTATTTTTTATGTTCCATATTTCTGTCTAGGATTTTTTTTCTAACAGATGGTAAGACACAGACTCTACAGACCTGTTCTAACTGTTGACATTAATTCAGCTTTCATTTCAGAGTCTCAGAGCATATTTTGAGAAGCGAGGTGTACAGTAGGGCAACCGGCATCTGAAGAAGGCAGCTTGGCTTTGTTAAGGAGATCACAGGGATTACAAGTGGATACAGCAGGTTTTAATAACTACAGCATTTCCTCATGCTGAATGTCAATATTGGAACAGAGTGCCAGGACTGCATTGCCATGCTTTCTGGGGTAGGCTTCAAGCATTTGCATGAGGGGCATGCTCCAACACAAATAAAGATGCACAAATCAGAAAAAAACCCATCAAACCAGAAATGGATGGTTGTTTTTAAACGTCTCCCTACAAACTGACCTTCAGATGGCCAAAGCTTTGTGGTTTGTAACAGTTTAATGCTGCCAATTGCAAAGGACTTTAGTGACAGGTAAGTCACTGCTGTCACATTGGTACAGTCAAAGACTTCTAAAATTCCTGAAATCCTCACAAAATTCAAATTTCAGGACTTCCATGTGGTTTGTTGAGCTGGGTGTTGTAACAGAAAAGAGACGATAGAGTAATAATCCAGTACTAGCCTGTAGTGCTGATATACATTGAGTCTGAAATGGCACTAGAAGGGCTGAACTTAGCTCAGAGCAGGCTTTTGATAGGAGCACATCTACCTGTTTGTGGGCCTCTTTTTAGTCACAGAATACAATGAAGACTCAGGAAATATGTGTGTTAACAAAAAAAAAAAATGCTAAAAGTTCATTCTCCAACACAATGCCTTAAAATTTCTGCTACAAAAAGCAATTGCCCAGCACCACTGTGCCAGCAGGCATTGAAATTTGGGCTAATGGGAACAGGATGCTAAATGAGGTTGCAGGAACCCAGTTCATTACAAGCTGCTGTGAGATCTGTCTTTGCAAGCACTTGGGGCTTAAAGTGATCTTGGGTCGGCCAGTAGACTGAAGTTACACACTGGGCTTTCAACTCAAATTTCCTCTGAAATCTCAAGTAAGTTTAAAAAACCCAAAACCATATGGATCAATATACCTATAGTCAGGCATCCTGCAATTTCACTTGCAAGAATTGTGGGATTTCTATCACTTATGCCTGCATTGTGCTCCACTGGATACTGTAAAGTACTTTTTATGTTTTTGATGATGTGGTTTCTCTACTTAGGGGCTGCCCCGAGTCCCCCTTGCTAGAGACCAAAAGTGGAACAAGGAAAATGGAGGTCCTACATTCAACTAGAGCTTTATGTAGAAAATCTCAGTTTAGCTTGGGGAATATTTTACACCTGAATAAATTATTTGTCAGTACTAGGAAAGACTGGAGCTGTCAATGGCCCCATAGTAAGAATGAGGACAGTAGTCTCTAGTCTGTGTGGATGGCTTTTCTCTGTTGGCCTCTCGAGTCTGGTCTTCCTTCTTATCCGTACAGGGGGTCAAAGAATCCCAGTTCGGGGTTGTCTTGACTGAAACCTGCCTAATTCCCTCTGTCCCAATGCTGCTAATTGCTATTCCAGCTCTACTTGTCTTTCTGTCTCTAGCTGAGTTTCAGTAACTTCCATTTTTCAGAATGGAAATGAACTTTCTTCTTATGGAAATGATGAACAATTGGTCCAAATCATCATAGTATAGCCAGATTCTTAGTGAACTACCAGATCAAAATACTGGTTGGGCTTTTGGACACCAGATATATTAGGTGCAACAGATTTGCAGGAATATTCTGGGGCAATTCCAAGAGCAAGACAGCACAGACAGATTATTAAGAACAGTTCTGAGGAAGTCTTGGATGAAGTTCAAATCACTAAAATGACTAATGCGTTTCAGATTTGGCCAGGAAGCAGCAGTAGGCCTTCATTTCCAACAGAAGGGCACCAACCATTAAACAAGGAGTTCTGTTTGACATATCACTTTTTATCAACTTCATTGTTGCAGGAATTTAATCACTGGTTACTTTTACTATCAAGGCAAATGGTTACGTGAGGTTTGGGCACAGATAAGATGATTTATTTCTTATGTCTAAAATATGTTTGCTACAGGCTAGGTTTGCTGCTAAGTAGACAAACCACATCTGAAGCACTAATGCTCTCATAAACTGACTTCTGCTTTCTGATCATTTCTTTTAAACACAGCTTCTATTCAGCATCAAAAAAATATTAGCACTTTTCAGAGAAACTAGATCCCTCAGCTTTGACACATGATTTAGCACCCTGATCATTACACAACACATGGTTTCAAAGTGTCTTTTGCGGTTTTGAACGTGTGATGTTACTTGAACTACACTGTCTTTTTCACAGACTGCCCTGGGAATTTTATTGTACATACTTTCAATCAGGTTTCCTGACACTTGAATATAGTTTTCGCAAATAGCAGGAATCATTCAAACACTACATGAAACAGCATTATGCAATGTGGACTAAGCAGGTATAACTTTCCTGGCCTGTACACAGAGGTGTTGTGAAGTCACGAGTATTTTGAAATGGATCTGTCTTATCCCATTTTTGACATTTGGAGATAATCTGAAAACAAGCATATCACAAATGCCACAACTGCTGGGGAGCAAGAAGGTCCTTTCTGCCCTTTGAATTTCCTCCTTTGGTACCCTGAGATACTTATGGGAAGCAAACAATTCACAGAGACAGATCAAGCACTTCTGAGGTGGCACTTGCTTGTATCAGTATGGAGTTTACCATGGGCAAAGCAGTGGGTGAGGGAGTTTAGATAGCCATGGGGTGCATTCTTTGATCCGGCTCACCACAGGCCCACATAAGTGCTAGTAACAGCACTAGGGAGGGCTGTGGCAGTGAAAGACTGAGTTCCACTTTCAGCAGCAGATGGGATTCCTACCAGATTCAAATGATCCTGGAGGTACGGCATGAGTAATACTCATGGCTGATAGCCACTAGAAAAGCCAAATCACATAGCCTATGCTTATTGCTGAATCAACTCCTTTCTAACAGCTCCAGAAACACAAAGCTGTGCTGACTGCCAGAAATGAGAAAGAGTAATTGTGGATCAGAAACTTCAGCCTGTGAGAGGATGAAGGAACTGAAGCTCTCTGGTCTCCCCTGTGTATCACGGGAAGAGGAGACAGGATATAAGGGTTGGTGGGAACAGAGCCCTTTTGTTGATGGACAAGTGCTGACAAGGATTTCTCTTTGACAGCACGTTCCTGCACTGACTATCTTGATTGTTCATCTCTCCCACTGGCAAGATTTGTGGACCTACAACACTGTGCAACTTCAAGCAACCTTGAATCCCTGCTTCTGCCTCATGGCACACCCCTACCCCTTGGCAGTGACCTGACTTGAGTTATCTGAAAGCCAGCTGCACACTTCACAGCTGTGAACTGGAGTTTTCCAGCAAAAGCTGTGCTTCATGAAGGCACTTGTTCATGTCAGCTTTGCTCACTTTGGCCAGACAAAGGAAAAAATGAGGCTTCTGGAAAAAAATCCTTTTTCCTGGGAGTGCATTGTTCCCACCTATTTCAGTAACACAGCCTGTGCTAAATAAAAGGGAGAATTTATTCCTACCTATCCTAATTTGGTCAGGTACTATTTCCAAGGCTATTCCAAAGTAAATAGGTCAGGGGTACCTGCCAAAATATCAACCTCTTTCACCTTCTTATTGCTCCCCGGTGTGCCCTTGTTTCAGGAGGAGTAGGTTAATAAGAGTCCACTGCACGACCTTAACCAGCTGAGGTGGGGATATGGTGCCCTGGGGGCTAGCTCCAGACATCCAAGCTTTCCTGCAGACATTAACACTAATTTGCCATGAAAATGAAAGATGTAACTATTCTGAAATGTAGCATAGTGAGATGAGCAAACCACCATGGGCTTCTTCAAACCCACTGCTGCGGACCTACAGAATAAAAGCAAGTCTCACCTTGTGGGTAAAAGGATGTAATGGCACCACTGTTAGTGGTATTTTACTAGACCAAAAGCTCTGTGTTGCAAAGCCTTAGCCGGAAGATATATGCTTGATTTTTTTGGAGGCTAAAAAGATCTGTTTTAAAATCACACAAGAATTGAAATCTGCTCAATGTATTAAATGCAAAATTCTGAAAAACAGAACAAAGCGCTGTTAGTTTGCAATCATGTGTATAATATGACGGTCTAATCTCAGCTGATTTTACCTTTTTTCAAGCAAGACATAGACCACAGATCTATGACTGTGAAACTTTGACAAAAATTGGGATTTGAGTCATGACAGTAAATTCTACCTATCAAAATGTGTTCTGGCACTTTTGAAACAAGATTGCCTGACCCTTGGAAATACATTATTTTTTACTCTAAAACTTGTTTTCTACTCACACTGTTTTATCCTCTTCTACTCTTTGTCAATAAGGCACTTACCACTATCACCAGTATGAATCCAGGTTGACCTGGCGGTTTGTTTCTCAATGGGAGGGCTGTGTCATTGCAGGCAGATTATATAAGATGATTCATGATAATATAAGCTGTATGCTACAGTTCATAAGATAGCAATCAAATCAATGAAATCATCATCTGGTTAAAGCAGAAAGCAAAACATATGTGAAATAAATTTTAAGCCAGCAGAAAGAAAATCCAGTGCTGTCATCACCCCAGTGCTCTATCACCTGTACAGAAAAAGTGTATCTTGCACTGGTTCTTCTTGCCATCCACCTAATAAAATCAAGTGCCTGCTGACCAGTGCTATCATAAAGCTGAATTTAAACATGCTACAGCAGAATGTGCAGGGAAAACAATCAAAGACATTGGAAGTTTTTTGGACTGGATTTCAGGGGCAGCCTTCATTCATGAGGGAAGCGTTCTTTGATATAAATAGCTTTATATCTCTGGAGATATACATAAGTATTTCTCTGCTGTTGAGGACTGTTACTGTTCCATGAGGAATCCAAAATCTGGGTAGTGGGTTTTAATTGTGGGAGAACTACCATGCAATACAGTAGTAGCTAATTTTATTATGCTTTGGTGTCATTTTTCTTTTCCCGAGGGGTGTCACAGGATGAATGCAAGGCTGGAATTTTCCCAGATAATGTAAAAGCCTTGACAAAATGAGGCAGAGAATCAGCCTAGTGAGAAGCACTGAGACACTGACCACAATGTCTGCCTGGAATTGGAGCCAGTTCCTGCTCCTCTGCTCCCTTCCAAGCTCCTCCTGTGCCTGGCTATGGATCCACAATGACAACACCAGATCTCAGTCCTCCCAGGTCATCTAAATATGAACATTTTATCAGAATTAAATGTGTGCAGCTCTTCATCCTACACATGAACACATCATTTGGAGTTTGTTAATGTTATTCCTTCAAGGTAGCAACCACAAGATGGACAATGTCAGAGCTGCATAAATTTAACTAATGGGGAGATAAGCCAACACAATCAACTCAACAAATTGATACTAGCAAAATGAGTTTATTCATTTGTAAGGTTGATCACTATTTTGCATCATGTTCTTCTGGAACCTCTTGATCTAGTAGGAAGAGCCTTAAAGGTGGAGTTGATATACTGGTGAAAGCCAATCTCAAGCAAATTACTGCAGTGTTCAGTCATTAATAAACCCTCTAGAGCCCAATATGCCAGAAGTGCAGAACAGAGACCTTCTTATTGTCTCTTCAGGAAACTAGAATTAGCTTGTCAAGGTTTATTTGCCTGGATGACATTGAAAAGTGGCTGAGTGGTCTTGGAGGCAGCATAGTGACTTACACATGACAAAGCCTGACTTCATAAATACTGCTAGATTAAAAGTAGTGATGCATGAATCTGCTTTGAGGTTTCTGCACCCATGGCTGGCTGACTGAAAATCTAGATAAATGATGTACAGGTAAAGGCTGGTGAGGTCAGAAATACCCACTTCATTTATCTGCAATTTGTACTTGCCTATTCATCAATTTCTTGATAATTCCTCTCTCTTCTCCAGTTTCGTGCATTTCTAGTGCAGGATTACGGAGCACAGTGCAATGTCTTTGGCATACTGGAGAAAGAGAGGGAAAAGCCAGCCATGCTTCTTGTCCAGACATGTCTTTCCTTTAAAAAAAGGAGAGAATTATTTTTCTACACGCTGTGTTCAATTTGCCTACATTCTTCTGGAAGGAGAGATCAAACCTATCTTGCAGGTCAGATAATGCCTGCAAGCCTCCAGCATCCCAATTCCATAAGATAGACCAGTGTGGAAAGACAAAAACTTCCTAAGATTTGGGTGGTGAAACAAATCCCTCTGCCTCCCACAGTAAAGATTGTTTAAAGTCCTGCACTGATTTTGCATTGACAGCAATGAGGGCTGTTTCCTCTACAATTCTGCCCTGGAAATGGCAGCTATCATCCACCCGGATCTTATGTCCTTACCTCACCTCAGAGCACCCTCTCAGTGCCTCATGGCACCATGCAGCTCCACAAATGACAACACCAGAAACAAGATAGGCAGTAGAGTGCACTACAGTGGAGTGCACTACAGTAAGTGGCACTGAGCCACTCCTCCTAGTCTCATTTTCTTGGGTCCTGTGCCATACCAATGTGGTGACGCTCTTTCTGTTTCTGGAGAAATCTCACCCAATGCCAGCCCAGACATCTGGCACCGAATCTCAGATCGGTATGAACTGTGTTATTTATGAATGGAAATTATCACTCCATATTTCTAATTCCTTTTACTACTTATGTATGGACTGAAAACTAGGGAAAGTTAGCCATAGGTGCCGATAGAAGGGTTGAAGTTGGGTTCATGTCTCTGAACCTGGAGCTTGGTGCACACAGTGAAGTTTCTTATCTGTTCCCGTATCTTCTCCCGTAGTTCTTCTTCAGCTCTTCTTTCTCCTTCCACCATGTGCAGATCTTCTCATATAGGTAGAAAGCCACCTGCAAGAGATACCAATGTCATTTGCTCATGGAGTTTGGGAGGCTGGCTGTTTGGTCTGCTTCTAGACACACCAATATGATCATGGAAAACTGCTACTGGCCTGGTGTATCTTAGCAGCTCATATTTCTTATCTCCGGGGTTTTCACAGCACACATTCATTTTTACCAAGGCAGATTCTTTTCTCCACAACCGCTGAAAATATGTCTGTGCCCAGTGATGCTCAGTGCCATTATACCACTTAACACGCCTCTTTGTGGGGTTTGGCAGCAGTAAAGGCCTCAAAGCTGAAGGAATATACTTAGAACATCACTTGTGTGAGAGCCTCTCTGGTTTACTGTCTCACTGAGGAAATCAACGACCACACAACAAGCCCAGATGAAGGAGAGGGCTTGAGGAGGACTCTGTCACCAAAGCTTTCTTCCCCCTGATGACAGTAACATGACTCATGCGCCCTTGAACCTGAGAAAAACCAACCTTGTGAAAACCTCTGAAAAATTCGGAAGTGGTGACAGTGTTTTGCTGCATTGAATGTCAGCGCAGCAAACTCATCTCTGTAAAATGTTCCAACTTTGCAATATTTCCACTACAAGCTACTAGAAAGCATTAACCATGCATCACCAGGGACAGGCTTCCCATTCCTCTCCTGAAAAGGCAAAAGTAGGTAACTTGCATGTGATTTATAGGCAAAACTCTTCTAGTTAGGGTGCAACACATACCCTGTGCCAGCAGCAGTAAATCCAAGCCCTCTGTGCTCTCAAGGGAATGTTTCATGCAGAAGCCTGAAAAACATGTGCAATGTCTTTGAAAATCATGTGGTTTAGGGTTGGTAGAAAATTTCCCATCACCATCCTGTATGCCTACCTGCCTGTGTTGAGACATTACGACACCTGCAGCACCAACTGCAAAAATTCCCTGGAAACAGATTTTACATCAGACTACTCAAATCACATTTTCATGTAGTCAGAAGGTTAAAAAGCTTATCTCTGTATATAAACTCTGCTTTACTAGAATGAGGGAGAAACAGAGAGGTGGTTATATCTAGCATTGAAAATGACACTTCAATTGCAGGAATAAAATGTTTAAAGTGTCATTCCAGGACTTTGGAAGCAAAATGGGTCCAATGACTAGTTAAGTGGCTGAAGAAGGCAGTGAAAGGTACTCAGGAAAAGGAGGAATTCAACTGTCTGTCATCAATTTTAAGTTTTGTCCACTTTTGTTTATGGAAATGGGTTTAAAAACTGTTCAACCCTGAACAGGAAAAGGAGTTCATCCCTTGCCATCTAAATAACCCCCACAAAGGGCAGTGGGAAACACGGGAGCTGAATGACTTTCCCAAAGTCATGCTGTGGGATAGCAGAAGAGCTAAGGGGAAAGCAGATCCCCACGGCGCAGTGTTGAGCATCCTGACCTGCACCACCTCCAGCAGCCAGGGTTCAGCAGGGAAGGTCATCCTCGGGATGAACAGGCAGCAGGGCATCTGCCTGCCATCCTCCCCAAACGAAATGTCTGGCCCTCTTGGGTTCAGAGGCTGCTGCCTTTGCTTCTGGTCCAGCAGTGAGAGTTTACTTCTCTCTCTGCACAGAACACACACTTCCAGGTACAGTCTCCTGGGAAGATAAAATAGACATCACTCTATAAAGTAATGGCATCTGCCTCCAGACAGGGCAATATAACCACCTCTGCAGATTCAAGCCTTCTCAGAAATCTGCGAGATAGCAGCTGTTAGCCTCTTTAATAGGAGTAATAAAAATAATTACTTCTGTTAATATCAGGTATCTGATTTCCAGTGTTGAACAGGAAAAGTGCAATACCTGCCATTTTAAATTAGTCTGTCATGTTTCCATTCCTTCCTCACCCCTGGGATTTCAAAAATCTTGATGAAATATGTGTTCACTCTTCAAATATTTCCTGAGGCCAGTGAGGTCCATATGTTCTTAGGAAAAAGTTTTTCACTCTATGGGTTGTTCCTTATGACATTTACATTTTCTGATTTGTATATATCAGCAGCACAAAGCTAGAAGAGGATGGGGTTTTCCCCTCACTAATGTAATGCTGTATTTATAATTCAGTTTAAGGGCAGCAAGAAAGTAATATAATATTTTATAAAGATTAGGAAGATTACTTCAGTGTTCACATTGTGATTGCAGTCATGGCTCCTAAATTGCAGAGTCATTGTCAAGGTAAGAATGATATTCTATTCAAACTGCTGCTGAACATATGGTGTTATTTATGGCCCAGACATCCACAGAAGAAAGAATTTTCTAAGTCTAATTTAAGCTGTTAGCGACTAGACAGCAAAAAGATGAGACCTCACTGTTTTTACTAGCTAACAGGGCTGGTTTAGATTAAAATAGTTTAGGGATGTATTTTTTTAAAGCAAAAAAATTCTGCACGGATTTGTACAGAAACCATGACTAATGAAAGTGTAGATCTGTATCCTTCCTCTGCTGTCAGATCTTGCCCATGACATCATCTCTATTTGTCCTCAGCTACTCACTGTACATCACATCCCGTGACCTTTCCCTCTATCAGTATTTTTTGATGAAAGTATTATTTGAAGAGGTTGGGGCAGGTTATTTGTGACAGGAAACAAACATGTCTCTATTCATCTCTGCACATGCTGAGAATCATTTGCTCTTTTGCTTATATGGAAGATGAAAATGAACTGAAGTCAAATTCCAGGTTAACTTTACTCCTAAGTAGTGGCAAATGTATAAGAGGCGTTGATTCAGAGCACTCTGGGGATTATTTTAGTTTTTATGAAAACCAGGAACTGAGAGAGTGTTTTAGAAAAGAGGCTTATTTTTAAAACAATTTGAATATATTTCAGCTCTTAGTCCTCCCTTTTCTTTCCTCACCTTCCCAGTACCAAGTTAGGACAAGAAGGAGAGGATGAATGCCACCATGCAACAAGAAAGCGATGACCTGATTGCCATGACTGAAACTTGGTGGGATGAATCCCATGACTGAAATGCAACTCTTGATGGCTACGGGCTGTTCAGGAAGGACAGAAGAGGAAGGAGGGACAAATGGGCTGCCCTTTACATCCAGAAATGGGTAGAGTATGAAGAGTTGCCTCTGAAGAGCAGCAGACTGAAAGCTTACGGATGAGAGACAGAGACTGAGGCAACAAAGGAAATCTTGTGTCTGTCTACTACAGGGCAAGAGTGCATGAGCTCTCAATCCCCAGGCACAAGAAATTGAGCAAGAATGGCAAGGGACTGGTGTGGCTGAGTAGAGACCTGCTGGCCAAAATAAAGGGAAAGAAGCAAATGTGCAGGCAGGGGAAGCAGGTACAGGCACCCTGGGATAAGTATAGGGATACTGCTCGGTTGTGCAGGGATGGGGTCAGGGAGGCCTAGGTGCAGCTGGGGTTGAACTTGGAAAGGGATGCAAAGAATAACAAGAAGAGCTGCTACAGGTATGTTAACCAGAAAAGGAAGATCAAAAAAGCATACCCCCAAGATAGACGAGACTGACAAACTGGTAACAGTTGTCAAGAAGGCTGAGGTACAAACTAATTCTTTTCCTCCAATGTCCAGTTGCAAATGGTGTCCCCTGGGGACTCATACTGGGACCAGTACTGTTTAATAGTTTCATCAATGACGTAGACAATGATATTGAGTGCACACTTACCAAGTTTGAGACTGCATCAAGCTGAGTAATGTGATTGACATGTCTGAAGGACAGAATGCCATTCAGAGGGACCTGGAGAAGCCCAAGGAGTGGGACCCTGGGAACTCCTTGAGGCTCAACTAGACTGAGTTCCAGGTGCTGCACCTGGGTTGAAATAATCCCAAACAGAAATACAGGCTGGACATAGAATTAATTGAGCACAACCTTGCTAAGAAGGACTTAGGAATTTTGGTGAACAAAAAGCTGGACATGACCTGGCAATGTGAGCTTGCAGTGCAAAAACGCCAACTCTATCCCGGGCTGCATCCAAAGCAGTGTGGCCAGCAGGCCAAGGGAGGTGATTCAGCCTTTCTACTCTACTTTGGTGAGACCTCACCTGGAGTACTTTGTCCAGCTTTGCAGCCCTCACCACAGGAAGGACATGGACCTCTTGGAAAAGATCCAAAGGAAAACCATGAAGATGATCAGAGGGCTGGAGCACCTCTCCTATGAAAACCGGCTGATAGAGTTGGGATTATTCAGCCTGGAGAAAAGAAGACTCCAGCCTCTCAGTATTTGAAAACAAGTTATAAGAAAGATAGAGACAAACTTCTTAGCAGGGCCTCTTGCAACAGGTCATGGGGCAATGGTTTTAAACTAAAAAATGGGTATATTTAGAGAAGATCTAAAGATGACATTTTTTTATGATGAGAGAGGTGAAGCATTGGCACACGTTGCCCAGAGGAGAAGGGTTAGTTCAGGTTGCTCAGAAGTCACCAAAGGAAGTTCAGGTTGGACATCAAGAAGAATTTCTTCACAGAAATGGTTGTTAAACTTTGGAATGTACTGCCCAGGGAGGTAGTGAAGTCACCACCCCTGGAGCTGTTCAAGAAACGATTGGACATAGCACTTAGTGCCATGCTCTAGCTGGCAAGGTGGTGATCAGTCAAAGGCTGCACTTGATGATCTAGAGATCTTTTCCAACCTAAATGATTCTGTGATTCATAGAGGTGGTAGATGCCTCATCCCTGGAAACCTGCAAGGCCAGGGATGGGGATGGAACCCTGAGAAAACTGATCTAGCTGCAGGTGTCCATGCTAATTGGAGAGGAGTCAGTCTAGATAATGTTTAAAGGTTCTTTCCAACACAAGTTATCCTGTAATTCTGTGATTCTATGACTTGAACCTGAGTATTTCATTTTAATGCACTTCTTAACTCGAGATTAGAGATGACCTTTAGAGCTAAAAAAGCTTACTTCATTCAAAGTTGGATCCAGCTACTTGCTTCCATCAGAAAATAGATGTAAGTGTTAGCACTTGCTCATATTAGAGAGCTAGGTAGGGATCTGCAATACAACAGACCATGCTAGAGGAAAGATTTATGCAAAATTGTGATATTAATCACTCAAAGGGAGATGTTAAAGGTGAGAACAGGTAGGAATGGACACTAGAAGTCTTTTGTCCAGACAGAATTTCTAAGGTTTATCTTATTAGCATGTTTCTTAGTTATGTAGAAAATTACATTACACGTGCATATATTAGAAAAAAGCTCTAATTTATGTTTTCCACTATGCTATTCATTTACATTATTCAAGGGCCACCCCCTGCAGTAGGTATAGGCACTGTGCTGAGACGTCTCCACAAAATGCCATGGCAGGGCATCCTGGCAGGCTGGGGAAGAAGAATGGGCAGAAAACACAGCAAAATAGAGCTCCGTGAGTTGGCTACACCATCAGAGGTGTCCATGAAACAGCCTTCGTGTGGGCCACACAACAGGTCAAGGGCTGGATTTGGTGCTGTCCTCATGCTCTGACACCCCCAGATAAGACCCTAACTTCCAGAGCAAAGGCTTCTAGCCCATTCCCACTTGCAGGCTCATTGGCAGCCATCCTCCTACCTATGCACATCCCCATCATGGGCTCAGGGAAGCACCAGGCTTTCAGCAGGGCACTACCATCTCCATCCTGGGGGAGTTCAGCCAAAATGACCAGCAGGACAGGGTAGCTCAGTGTTTTTAAATTCTGTTTTGTCAAGTGAGACTGCTCATGAAAATAGGTGTAGTGTTTCCTCCTGTTGTTTAAAAGAAAACTCACATATTACTGCGACCTGTTTCAGCTAATCTTTGCAAAGGGCTAAGTTTCATGTTCAATGACATTAAGCACATGTTTATATCCATTTCAACACCATTATTAAGGATTTTCAGCAGGATGTGAGCAAAGTCAATAAATCTGGAAAGCAGCCATTTGACAGCTGCCGTGTCTGGCAGTAAGGACATTGAGCAATAACCCAAACAGGGGCTGTGATATTTTCAAAGTACTCTATGGTAACACCAGACTGCATCAGTAGGTATTGTTATTACTCCAACACCATGTGGGCCAGCACATTTATTCTTTCTCACAGCAGCCAGAGAAAAGATTTTTTTTTTCCTCAAATTACACTGTTGAATGAAGGGACTTTCATTATCACTAAATTCTCCAGTTCACTGTTCAGCAGCTCCATCAAAGGTAGTTTTGCTCAGGTACCAGAATCAAGGGAAGAGAGACCTGACATCAAATTAGATGAATCCAGACCCCATCTTCCTGTTGTTTTGCATTCCTTTTTTTTTTTTTTCATAATTGTTCCCCTGCCCTTGTAAATCTTCTTTGAATCCTTTGAAAATGGTCTTTTTATTTCTTTAGAGATAATTTGTTCAAAATTCTAATGCATAGGATGGGCTTTTTGAGTTGTTTAGCCTCAAATTCTGTGTGTACAGTGCAAAGTGTGAGATGCAGATATGTGCCTGTGCCTGAAGCAGATGTACACCTGCAGACTTAGAGAGTATCTCAACTAGTATTTCACACAGTGTAGTATGTGTTAAATGGTCACATTTCAAGAGAATTTACAGTTTATTTATGCCAACTCCACTGGTTTTTAAAAGGTTTGATTATTTTAAACATGTGATTATATTATTTTTATCTCTTATAGACTGGTGGAAACCCCAAATATCTTCACAAATGAGACATTGATGTCGATCTGGGATAGGCTACATCTGTCTCTGACAAACCACCTTGGCTCTAGAGTCAAGAGAGAGAATAATGGTTTAATTCTGTCATGAGATGGCAGTTCTATTTGTTTCCCTTGCTTTGAGGAGTGGGGGTGAATCTGAGGCTTTGTTCTGACAGTGAAGGGCTGATAGTGTTAAAGCCATTTGCAAAAAGACTTGACTTCTAGCTTAAAAAACCTGAGCTATTCTCATCCTAAACTTCTCCCCAGCAGATTCTGCCAATCATGACAAACTATGTGAAATTTGTGGTGAATTTTTGATGTGCAGAAAAGTCCACTAGGGACTAATTTGACACCATCAGATGCAATTTTCCTTTATTACCCTAAGGCAAGATTTAAACTAGTTTCCAGGGGTGAGAGGTTATTCCATTAATCCAGGGCACTTGCCCCAGCAGGCTGCCACCTAGACAGTCTGGGGCATCATTAAATGGATGTATTTCTCCTGTTTTCTTGGTTTTTTCTGGGGTTTTCTTTTTAGGGTAGCACTTTTATTCTTAGTCTTCAGATAGACACCTCTTTTCATAGTCAGACCATTCTCTACCAAAGCATTTCCTGCAGCCTGTTTTTGCAGGAGAAAACTAGGATTTAGGCTCAGTCAGCCCAACAAATGTTATTAACCCTGTGTTGTCTGGAGTGGAGGATGAGGGGAGCAGGGATCTTCAATGAAGCTGATAACACAGGGAGGCAGAGATGAGTGACAGAATGTGGAACACAGAGGCAACTCAGGCTTTGTAAGGCAGTACCAGCCATCCCAGAACAGAGCCACCTCTGCACACGCTTACCCCATAAGTACCTGGGCTTCTGGGAAGAGATGAGAGCTTTAGCACAGGGCCAGGCTCAGCTAAGCATCTGCCTTGGTGTGACCTTTTGCCTGAAGCACTGCATCATCTGGTGTCTTGGCTCAGCACAAGGCTCTCCAAGCAGTCTCCCTGCAGGGCCAGCCCAGGTCCTGCAGAGCTTCCCAGCTTGGAGGTCATCCTCAAGCAAAGCAGCTACCTGCTCCTGGATCCCAGCAGGCCCTGGAAGAAGTACAGTCCTATTCTCATGAGATTATCCTTGAGTGACAAGCCTTTGTCATAGTGTCTCTAACCATGGCACAGCTGCCCTGCCAGCCACATAAACTGTACACCACTAACCAAAACTGTGCAGATGTTAATGCTGACCAGCACCGGGTGAGATTGCAGAATCCTGTCCTATACCTGTCTTATACTCATTCTGGACCCAGTTCTACCTAAATCCACCACAAGAAGTCAATGCCACAAGTAAGAATGGCATTTGCAAGAGGTCAGTCTGTTAACCGTTTTTTCCCCTTCTATTTCTTTAGGGTTTTTCCTTCAGCTTCAGCTTGAAGAAGGTTGAGTTTAGTTTGGTTCTGTGTCTTTGTGCCGCTCCCTTTCAAACAGGCGCTGACTGCCAGGGAACATATTGCTTGTGTGAGATTTTGCAAAGGACAGGAGAGCTCCTCAGTGATTTTGGTAAGGAGTCAAGAAAGCAAGGACAAAAAGCCTAAGAAGTTGACTCTTTAATCCTGGGTGGGAGACAAAACCTTCTTAAGGTTCTGTGTGTAAGTGTTTTAGTTGAATCAGGGAACTTTTGGTGCAGCAGAGACATAACAACCCTGAATCTGTGAATATTGCAGTGTTTGTCTTTGGCAGTAATTTGGAAAAGGCACTGCAGAGGCAGGAACAAGAATCCCCAGGAGGGCAGATGCAACATAATCTGCCCCAGTACAACATTCTCTGTGGTTTTAATAGCTGGCATAAATCCCAACTAGTGAGGTAGTTCCACCTCTTTTAAAATGCCTTTTTAGTTGTCAAGAAGAACTGTTAAGTGAATTAAAATGAGCTAGTATTAAGAAATGAAATAATATTTATATAGGGCTTGGATGAGTTTGACTTCACCTCTTTAACTAAACTGGGTGAAGGTAAAATGTTGGGAACTGATGATTACTGAAAAATAGTCTGGGTGAGGAATGCTTATTAATTTAAACTTAATTATCTATCCCTAAAGGGTTTTATATATGGTTTTTTATATACGTGGAAATTCTTGTCTTGAGGCAGACAACTGCAGTCTGGATCACTTGAGAGTACAAATCTGGGCCACTGTACTTCTGATGACAGCATTGCATTTCTATCATTAATTATCATCTCATGGAGCTAATGCTACTCACTGTTCTGCAAAAACTGCTCAACAGCCCTGATTTTTGCCACATGTTCTCTGCCTTTTCAGCCCTCCAAGGCACTGTGGGAAGCAGACCCCATTGCCATGTAAGACTGCTTGCAACACACTCCTCCACAGGAGGAAGAAGACAGGCTTGGATGCATCTGCTTTCAAGATCAGCAATTACTTTGAGGGAAAAAAAAAGAAAAAGAAAGAAAAACAACCAGGGAAAGCCATTTAAACTGAATTACTGGCACTACTATTTTCACCTCTCCACAACCTATGACTTCCAGTGCATCCTGAGTTGAGAGTTCATAATTCCAGCTGAACTTAATGGGAGTATTTACACAATAATTGTGTTGCAATACCTAATAAGCCTCGTTGTGGACTAATCTCTTTTGCTGTGTCTGTACTGATTATAGTCCAAAGAACATTCCCACTGCTGCAGTTCCACCAACAGGTAGGAATAATTGTAACACTGCTGTGATGATCACTGTTAATTCAACCACAATATGTGTCTTCCAGTCATGGCCCAGGGCAGATTGCCGTGTTTGCATGTTGGTGGCTGCTGCTGCCTCATCCACACCAGATCTCCCATCATCAGTATCACAACAGAAGTTCTGCTGGGGAGCAATTCATAAGGAAAACAACATTTTCATCAGGTCCTCTCTGTCTTCATTTTCTTCATGGACATGATAAAAAAAAAATCTTTCTGGAGGTCACTTTGAAGAGTAACAAGTAAACACTTATAAAGACCTTTGAAGATGAAAAGTGTGAAATATTCCATTAAGTTATAAAAGCATAGATGAGGCCAAAGCAGCAGCCAGTAATCTAAATTGAATAAAATATCCTTTTATAATGTTCTAGTGATGCCGTTTCTCGAATTTGATGGGCAGCAGTCAATCTCTGTACATAAACAGTGACACCAGAATCTGCACTTCCTCTTTGTGAACTTTGGAAAAACCGAACCATCTCATTTAATAATGAAAAGAAAAAATAACGAAGAAAGAGAAAAAGAAAGAGGCAGAGAAGAAAAATATGCTCTTTGAGCCAATGTGAGGTGTAGGGCAATGTTTCATATTAACCCTGGTTTCCTCTTCATACATCTGATTTCTTTGAAAAACAGAGCCATAGTTCATCCACCAGTCCCATGGCCCACATTGTTTTTAAGGGAGGCTTAATGCTATGGTTAGAAAGAACTACAGGAATAATATTGCTGAGGAATTTAACCAAATTTTTTGAGCTAGCAGCTTTGTAATAAGAGAGGATGCACTGAAGCTGAAGTTTCTTATGAAAACCATGGTGTGTCCATTGATGCCATCAGGAAAGTTTGAAGTATTTCCAGCCAGGGCAAACATAAACCATTAGATCACATTTGGCTGGATTGGGTCCCTACCTAAGGCACTTTCTTGAATATGGAGAACTAGAAATCAAACCCTTGTTTCTCCTCTTGCCAAACACATATATCAAGGTGGCTCTCCCCTGATGTAACCAGTGATTTTGGATCAATTATTTCCTTTTTCCAAAATTAGTTGGGACTTTTCTAGCAGGGAGATTGCCGCAGAGGAAGGGACATCCTTCAGCCTGCAGAGCCCAGCAGGGATGCTCAGCTGCTCAGCAGAGAACTGGACAGTGAGAGCGACCTGGGCAATGTGCTACCCTGGACCTGGAAAGCTGGGAAGAACGTGAACAGTAAGCTGCAGATGATGGGCTGGAAAAGCCTGTGCCCATGTGATTCAAACCATTAGGTAAGATGTGCCTTTCAATTTCTTGCTGCAGAGTCCATAACAAATGTAATGGCAAAGAGGGATGTGAGCATGGATTTCCTACAGGGCAGACAAGCTCCCTCATCACCCGAGGAGACATAGGCGCAAGAGGAGAGAGGGAGTGGTGCTTTCCAGGGGTTTATGCAAAATGCCTCATGCTTGGGTGAGACAAAGCTAATAAGAATGATTTTGGAAATCTGAAATATCAATGATCTTGGGTTTATTTTCTCATATTCCATCCGTTGCCTGATCTTCCCTCTACACATTCCTTTGTCTATACACAATAGTGTAGAAGGGAAGGTGTTTCATCTAACTTTGGGCATTTACATATTTTATGATATTATTCAGGTCAGCTCTTTTAGACATTTATCTATCACAAGACAAATAAATCAGTTATAAAATACCTGTGTCTTTCCACTGACTACAAAAGCAGTCAAGAAGACAAGTTCATATGCAGATATGTGGTCAGATCAATTTTAACCCCATGACTATACCCCCCACATCCTTCTCATTTCCTCCATGAAAAAATGCAGATCCCCTCACAGCACAGAGCTCAGCACAAGCAGGGCTCTGCTTGCCGAGCTTCACCAGGTTGTGTTCATTGATGAGTGAAACCAGGTTGAAATTCAACTGCTAGCTTTAGCCTCCCACTCATTATCTCTGCTGAGTGTTTAGATCTCAGGGAATTTGTGGAGTTTCTGGGTTTCCAGATACCAGATAGTCTTTTCTGTGAGGCAGTGGGCGTAATTCCTTCAATGATTGTGGCGGAATCTCTAGAGGGGAACCTCATGAGCATTGCTCGCTCTCTCCTCTAAGGCAAGAAATTGAACTCATGGTTTTCTGACAAATGCTTGTTTTCTGCTGTTGTCAGAAAGCCAGGAGACATTTAGCAGCTGTAACAGTGGAAGCTAAATAAAAGCAGAAAATTTCCTGTCTGCCGCTACACTGGATAAGCGTGCAAAGTGAGATTGAAGAGAGGTAGATCTGCTCCAAGAGACACTGTCACCCAAAATAATTTTTGAAGGGGAACAGTCTTCCCTCCCCTCGCCCTTTGATATAGGTTTAAATCCATAAAAAACAGTCACTGTAAACTAAGGATAGTTGCATATTCAAACTACATATTAATGCTAAAAGTGGACTTGTTTTTTAAATGGAATATGGCCACAGCCTTCCTCCAAGATACTAGTGTGCAATTGATGGGATATCTGTTTCAGTGTCATGTTTCTACTAGAAAGTTACCATGTTACAGACCTGGTGTCAACAGACACTGAAGTCATACGAATTACAGTAGAAAGTTGACTTTGATAAAAGCAATACCTCAATTTCTTTGGAATATGAAACTCTTTCACTTTCTTTTCTGCTTTTGTCTCCTAGGGCCCTGCTTCCTTCAAAGACAAAACTGATTGCTGGTTTCAAGGGCTATTTATTGCAGTGACAGTGACATATCACTCTGAGAGGTGCCTCTTAAGTACTATTAGCACCTACCCGATCTGAAAAAGTACAAACATTCAACCAAAATTGCTGTATTAGTAGACAAGCCTAAAATAAATAAACAGGAAACAAACAGAGCCTTTTAAAAGAAGGAACTGCAATTGAAATACTTTAAAGATAAATAAACTTTTAGATTTGACTCCCTCTAGAGTATATTTAAGGAAAAGCTTGAATCAGGAGATTCCTTTTTTGTTGCAGAAACTCACTGTAGTCCCACCGACGTTCTCTCCAAGTGCAAGAATCCCTCCGTGCCTCTCTTCAACAGAGGTCTCTGCCAGCTACAGTGAAGCCCCTGCAGCACTCAGACCAGAGCACCTTAGTGCCTCACTGACACCAGAAAACAAAGGTTTCTTACTCTTTCCAGTAAGAGGTGATAGAGCTGTAATTGTGCATGCCTACATTTTCCAAAAATGAGACCAAAGCCTTCCTGTCTTCATCAACTAAATGCAGTAAGAGGGTTTTCATTTGGTGTGCAATGATTAGTCAGAGTAGACCCATGTCTCTGGGGACCTGCTGTAGAACAGGACCTTCATTTGGCCCCTGGGGATTCAAACAAACTCAACATAGTGTTGCAACATCTGAAGATCCCAAATGTGTTTTTTCTTTTTTTTTTAAATGAGGATCTGTTACCCATTTCAAAATGAGCAGGGCAAATGTAACCGCTTAGGTCATTACAAACCTTTTGGTGAAACTCCCTCAGTCCTGTTGTGCAGGACACCAGACACCAATGTATCTTCTTTCTGTAGCTGCTAGTCCTCCCACTGCCGCTCTGGGGAGCTGCACAGGTTTGTTTGAAGCTGGTAGTGACATGTTGAACAGCAGAAAAGGTAGTACAGAATAAACAACTGAATTTTCAAGAAAGAACCTAGTGGAAACAAGACACAGAGTCTCTCAAAGCACTTATGTCTACGTTTCTAATGAAAAACAAGCAGAACACCAAATACATTCCATAAGTTTCGTATGTAATAATGAAGAGGCAATACAGGGCAGGCACAATTTTCCTTTTCTCTTTGCCAGAAAGTAGGATGAAAAAATACTTGGGTAAGAAAAAAAAAAAGAAAGAAAAGAAAAGAAAGAGCGTGAATTTACTAAGCTGCCTGGATGTGAAAATAGAGAAACTGGATTTCTTACTAACTAGGTCCATTACTTTCCAGCACGTGACGGATTCTCAGTTGCTAGGTTTTCAAAGCCACAAAAGAAAAGGAAGAAGAAGAAATCCAAAGTTTGCCATCTCTTGCTACATCAGTGTATGGATAAATTCAGTCTGACTACATGTACTGCATGGCAGTACCTCCAGGAGTAAATTTGGATCACTATGCTGTAAACTCCAGAGAGTCAACATGGCATATTGCATCATATCCCCCTACACAAAAAGAATTCACTAACAAACATCACTTCCAAAAGTGCTCCTTTATTCCACTTTTGCATTATAATTTCTTATGAAATATGTCAGTGGATGATTTTGGTGCTTTGCCACATTTCTCTCAATCTATTTATAAACGTTTGGTTGGAAAGAAAGTAAACATTGCAGGACAAACACTTTATAAACCTTTACTATTTTCATATAATACTTGAACTGGAATTAGTTTTGCTCAAAAGAAATAATAATCCTGGAGTGATCTGCAGAATGACACAAAAGCTCCCAAGCTTATTAAAATTAAAAAGAAAACAGAAAATAAGAAGGCATAAACCAAGTGGCTTATATCTCATCTGAGAACACAAATTATGAGAACAGAAAATTATGTCTGTTATGAGGCATAAAATAAAACAGAACCAGCCTGCCAGGTAGATTTCATCCTGCACAGTGTGTAGATGGTAACAGCCTTCAGGACAATTACTGCTCTATGATTATAAATCGAATTAACTAACATGCCACCAGAAAAGTGGCAGCATCGATGAGTGTGTGGTTCCCCCGCGCCCCAATAATGGATTAAACAAATGTTTCACACCTAAAAACTCTGGCTACATTTGGAAAAGCACAACTGGTTTCTCACAGGCAGAAAAGTGCTGGCTGACGGAGCATGTTGCTGCTGCCTGCTGCTCCCTTCCCACCTCACACACCCAGCGACTTGCTGCTTGTTTATTTAAATGACACTGTTGTTTGAAATGATGGGGGCTTCTTATCCTCTTGAGTCATGCATTCTCTGTCTACGATCCTCTGTTTAGGCACTTTTAGCACCTCATTAATTACTAACTGCAACAAAGTCATGCTGTTTTGCAACTCTATTGCCTTTGTTAAGAAATCTCAATCCTGTGTTAGAATGTGAAAGGGGACTGTTATCTACCATATGCCCTGCTTGACTCCATACTGCAAAATTAGCTTTCTAGTTCCTGAAAAACATATACATGTGCTCCTTATATGCATACCCTATGGTTAAACAGCTTGGCTTCTGCTAAATAGCCTGCCAGGACCAATTGTAGAAGCTACTGTTGCAGATAAAACCCCCCCAACTCCACACGTTATAAATAAATGTTTTATCCAGGAATATATAATTTCTTAACAATGTCCTTAAAAAGTCCTACTAATGTCCTTAATAAGCCTTAATAATAACTCCTGCTGCAAAGTGCTACCCTAGATGACTTTCTATGAGTCTGTGGGTACTAAATCCCTCTCAGTTAACTATTAAAGATAAGTAACAAACAGATTAGGCAACTGGAGATATTATTTCATCTTAGATGGAAGGTGGGTGGGACAACATCATGTAAGGACAATGAAAGTCTTCCTTGTGGTGCTCTGAATGTTATCAGTGTATCCAAACTCTGCAGGCACGTTAAAGCAGATTGGTATGAGGGGTTTGATCCAAAAGGGATTTTGATAGCTGTGCAGAAAGCTGTGATTTAAGAATCATCTTCAGCAGCAGCTGAGGCTGGAAGAATCTAATTAAATTCACAATGTCCTTCCTTGTTTGGGGTGAATGCTCTTCAGAGTACAGCTCCTGCAGAGACCCAGAGAGCCAGCACAGGCAGGACTCTTGCGTGAGCAGATTGTGGGCCAATCGGAGCTAAATTCACTGAGGATCTAGACCCAGTTACCAGTGGAACCAGGCCCCTCTCAGTAAGCAGTAAAAGCTTGTTTACAAAACAAAGACAGAAAAATAGAAATGGTAACAATAGTGACTTTTCTTAGTGGTTAGGATAATGCAGCCAGAAGATACCAGTTTCTGCTCATAAATTTCCATTTAATGTGAAATGTGCAAGCATACTTTCAAAAAAGAGACAGAAAATAATATTTCCATTCACGTGCCTTAAAATCAACTCCTTATCATCTGACACCAAGAATGTTTATGGTGGCACAGATGCAGCAAAGCAGCCTGTGAAGCAACCTCAGCCAAAAGAGTCACATAACTGACAGCTCAGGGTGTGGGGTGCAATTGCACCCTGAATCACATTCCCATGGAAGGTACTCATGGAGCATGGGTCCACATAGTGGCCAAGTTTCATTGCCATTGGGCTAAAGAAGGGAACTCTAGGAAAAGACACAACTGAATTTTTATTTTTTTTTTTAAGAAAGGATCTTAATTTCTCCCCGAATGGACAAGGCTGACTTGGGCATGAGTGGATATTTAGCTGGGCAGAAAATCCTAGCTGGGCTGAATGTTTCCTTAGTGCCAGCTCCAACTTACTCTCAGTTCAGTATGAATGTTGATTCTGGTAGCAGGTTGGAAGGAACACCTATTGCCACAGTTTATTTGGAGAGTTTAGACATCTAAATATTGAATGTTGGATGTCACTTGCAAAGTCATATACCTACAAGGTAGGATTTGCTACTCCTAAATTGAAGATGTTTCCCTATTTCATGAGATCTTGGCTTTCGAGTTGTAGCTGTCTGATGCCTGATTTGTAATTTGTTCAATGTAGTAGATGTAGATATTAGTTTAGCAGAAGGTCCATATCACTAAATCCCTGTTATTCAATGACCAGTCAGCAGCCTCATGCAAAAAGAGAAATAAGTTCAGAAGTAAAAAATGGTGTGATTCTTCCCATTCATGAACAGTGGTTAGAAATATGCTGGAAGGTACACAAAAAGGGTAAGGCTGTCACTAGGGAAAGCCTGTCTCTTCAGAGAAGTACAAGGGTTTTTTTCAGCTCTGATGAACTGAATGCAAAATATGAACTGATGCAACACATGCAATTGCTTCAAGCTCTCCAGGCATAGTGATGGATATAGCTTGTGTTTAAAAGTCCTTCTGAAGAGTACCATGTCACCAGTGTACCAGAGTCCAGCAGAGAATAATATTCTGCAGGACTACCATTTTGCAGTTTTCCAGAATTTCACTTTACGCCTTGAAATAAGCAACAAGAGCATTTGGGTACAGAAGTGTTCCAGACTGCTCAGCGTTATCTGCCTAATACTGAAACATCCCATAGAATTATTATCAGTGACACATTTACCAATGTTTATTGAAGGACAGGGCGGGGTAACCCACGGCTGCATGTTCTGTTCCTCAGGTTGTGACAGCAGCTGCCCAGTTCCTCAGCTACAACTCCTACAACTCTGTAATACCTCTTATGACTTCAGGCCACTGGAGCTGAACTGCTTCAGTATATCCTGGCAATGGGATGGCATTGTCGAGGACAGCTGGAACTGCAGGCTAAGAGCTCCATCAACACTGTGCACCATCATCCTTGTTCACGCCCACCTGTTCCTCTTGTATAAACACTAGGCAACCTGCCCGTCACGCACACCGTGTGCAGAGTGAGCATGCACATAAAGAAATGGGCTTGTTCCCTTGTCCCTGCCTTTCCAAGGAACCCTACATTTGTAATTTCACCTATAGTAGTGAGATTGCTTCACTGACCTATTTGAGACACTCCCTGCCCTGACTGTTTTACATGTCAGGTTTTTATTTTCCTCACAGTGTACCAGACAAGGAGCCTGAATATGGTGAAAAAAACCCCTTTTTGTGTTTCATTTTTCAGTCAGATATTTCCCAAACCCTTGGACTAACAGAGCCCAGGAAGTGGGAATGAACAAGTCACTTGGGCAAGTGTGGAATCTACTTAGACGGACATTAACACCAAAGAAATTAACAGGAAACACTGCCAAAGTGAGAAAACAGCTCCTCCCAAATACTGGAATCATAGAGAAATCAATGCCTAGACAAATGGATGTGTCAGACAGCTGTGAACCTTTGTTGCTGGTTACTCACATCCTCCAGCTTTACCCAGTGATAGTTCCACCCTATGGGCTGTCACCACAGGAAAAGCAGACTTGGGCAAACTGATGCATGAATTTAAGGCAGTACAGTTATTCTAGTATTGCCTTCTGCATGGTTAAAGTTAGCCTACATCAAACATTTTTTGGGTTGTTTTTCAATTTAGCACACATTAGAAAAACACTTACGTTAATTGTGTCTGCTCTAGAATGAGTATTTACACCCAAAATACATGGATACTTCCATGGCAATGCTGAGATTTTTTTCTTGCAGATAGAGTTGCTCTAGGCACAGATTCTGCAAACACAGAACAAAAAGTTGGTCTGCATCCCAAGATTTTAACAATCGGATCGCAAGTCCAAGAGACGACCAACTGATAGATGGATACAGGGAAACAATGACTTAGCATGGTTTGATCGTCCTCGTATTAAATGCTAAAGCTTCCTCTGTGCCAAAGACTTCTCATTTTGAGGCCTTCCTGTTGGAGGCATCTGGAAGGTTTGTGCTGCAAAATTTGTTTGTTTTTCCCACAAATACACTTTTTCTGCATACAGTAAAACAACAAGTCAGCCCTCCTCCAGCATGATCCTGAAGACCAGATCTCAAACTCTCTCAGATTGATAAAAGGTCAAGCTGACAGCAGCAGGCTTTGGACCCAACCCAGACAGAGGGGTAGTCCAGATCGACATGCTAATTTAGGATCTGATCCTGTAAACTTTGATTACAGTGGGATTTTATTACAATGACAGAATTGCACAAGTCGGAGATAGGAAAAACCAATTAGGTCATCTAGTCTATCTGTTGCCAGTGTAGGATTGTTCTCTGCTGCACATGTTGTTAGCGTTTTGCCATTAGATATTTTAAATATCTGAAACATAAAGACATTACTAAGGATATTGGGACTGGATCTTTAGGAATCAGTTAATTTTTTAAAAAGTATACTTAAGTTCAACTTGTGAGTAAAGCATTTTTCATCACTCATTTTTTTTAGTGTACTTAGACTATTCAAATACAATCTTCTGTTTGTGATATTAACAGCTTTTGAGAATACTCGTGATGTTACAGGAGATTAAACTCCTAAATTGAACATGGCTAAATAACAAATGTGTTATGTTAGGAAACAAAGAGAAATGCAACAACTCTCAGATTGGGAAATATGAAAAAGAATAGTAATACACACACACACAAACACAAATACTTAAGATATATGTGTGTGTATTCTGGGTAATTTCTTATATACTGGTGTTTTTCTGTGTGCCTTGCCAACTATGTTTGCCCTTAGTTTGTACAGGAAAAGAGAAATCTGGAGCAAAGACTGACTGTCATGATTTGGGGTCCTGTGTGGTGCCAAGAATACTGTGGGTGTTTAACAAATAGTAGATGCGTTAGATTGTGCAACCATTACTCAGGACTCCTGCTCCAGTCCTCCAATCCTTCTCTCTTCTCAGACATTACTGACCCAGGTCTGTGGGGAAGCTACCAGGGATGATGCCTTGATGGTGAAGTCTGACCTATGCCATCTACACCCTGATCAGTACCTGAAAAATAAGGGTATGTAGCGGACACAGTATGCTTCATTTTCAAGTTATATATCAGAAGTAATCCAGGGCCTTTATTCCTTTACTGTGTTTCCCAAGTTGAAAAGGCAAATTAGTGACTCTTTTGTTCCCTTACACAAACTATTTCCAGTCTAGAGAAGAATGACAAAGGGTGAGCATTCAGCTGTCCTGTTCACATGGCTAGTTTTTATGACTAGAGTGCCATTTTAAGCAAACACAATATCAGCTATTAATTGAATATTAATATTTTGTTTGGGATATAATCTGAGGACCCTGAGGCCACCTTTTTTTCTAATACAATGTATTACCTATTTGGAAAACTGAAATCAACATTTTCTAGGTGTGGGAGTTTGCACGGAGAAACTGATGGGCAGGAACTACAATAGTGAAAACACTACATACTATTACTCTTTAACTAAAGAGTAAAAAAAAAAAACAACAAAAAAAAAAAAACCAAAAAACCCACAGCAAAATAATATCTAGCTGATTTTACAGACTCCTGCTGCTGCTTCATTGCAGCTCAGTAAAACAGACATATTTGACCAGAGACCATCAGCCATTCTTTCCCTCCCCACCCTCTTAAATAAACCCCAAAACAGAGGCGCATAAAACCGCCCTGGGAACTGTTTCCGATTCATCTGTTTCACTCGCAAGGAAACACTACATCCAGCTCCCTCCACAGTGTGTGCTGCTGCTGGCTCCTCACGTCTCCCAGCCTGGTGAGGGGAGGCCTCTTGTGAGCTGAAGTCCCCCAAAACTGATGGTCCAAGGACCGCAGGCCCAGGCACAGCTGTGCAGCCCCGCGCAGCCCAGCCCGGCCGCTGGCTCTGCCTCCCCAGGGCTGATGTCAGCCTGAACTTTGCCGCTGATATCTCATCCATCGGGATGAGCGACATAAACAGAGAATTGCGCGCCAGAGTTTTGCTCTGGAACAAGCTCCTTCCACACATTTCAACAATATAAATCTTCCCTTTTTATCGCAGAATGGCAGTAACTGTTTATGGGTTCAGTTTGTTATTGTTGTTGGGTGGTTTTCTTCCCCCCTAATGGGGCTGGTTTGTGGAGGCAACCAGGCTCCTGACATCCTCTCACCCTGCCGCTTTTTGGATCCTGTCTTGAGTCAAGGCACAGCTTTTGTTTTCTCCTCGGTCTATGTCTCCTCTTCCACAGCAAATAAAGCACCTCTCCCCCCCCGCTGCTGGTCACTCATGCACACCCTGCCCTACTGCTCAGCCCTCGGTTGGTGCACACTCCACACGTCGGTCTTGCTGAGGCTCTTGGGTGACCCATGCAGTCCCTGTGGCTGTCTCCCAACACATCTGTCCCAGACATCTCTGCTGGAGCAGGGACACAGCGAAGGGAAGAGGCTGGAGAGACAGTGAGCAGAGTTTCTCAGTCGTGCTTTGTCAGGGCAAGGAGAGGGAGTGCACTCCCCATTTGTTTAATGTTTTCCTTATGTTTCTCGCAGAGCGTTTATTTTTTGACATGCTTTCTCTGCCTGCTGGTGCTAATGCTGCTTGAGTGAGTTGGCTGGCTAGCTGCAGGTTGGCTCACATACATGTCCCATCCTTTCTCCACTGCCTTGTTTATTTATGCCACTCGCCCGGCTTACTCAGCTATTTATACATGCACACTAGTACACAAGAAGTTTCAATCTCCGACGAAAAAAGCATCGAGACAAACGCACTTTCTATATGTCAGGATAGCCCCTAGTTTGTCTGCTGAATGATTTTTGTTTTATGCCTCTCTGGCAATCCCACCCCATCCGGCTCAAGTATCCTGGATTAGAAAGACTTTCCCCAGAGTCCTTTTCAAAGGGAGCCTCCCACAGACCTTTAAATCCCCCACATTTTATGGTGCCGATATTTAACAGCTCTGAGAGGGGCAGCGGGGGGGGAGAGAGTGGGGAAAACAGTCACAAATAAGAGTGGCCGCTCCTCACACCGTTGAGGGTCTTGATTCGATCAGTGCGGGTTTACACGGCTCACTCTCATTCCAGCGATAGGCATCGCGATAAGAAGGCAGCCAAGAAAGCCGCCAGTTTTACCTTGAGTCAACCTCATCACCCCCTTTATAGCCTTCCCCTTCACCCCAAAAGGAAACCCTTGCCGGAGAAAAGATACGCGATACCCTTCTGTCAATCGGGCGGCCTCGCTTCGTCGAGGTGCAACTGAGCCGTGCCCTCGCTGCCGGTGCTCTGCTGAGGGTCCCGGCGGCACGGGCGGGAGGCTGCTGTGCTCATCCCCGGGCTCACGGCTCCGCTCGACCCCAGCCCGGGGCCAGCCCCGCGTCTCTCCTGCCGCCAGCTGGCCCTTGGGACGGTTCCTGGCCCGGTAGGACACGCGGGTTTGCTCTGTCCCGTCCCGCCGGAGAAGCCACCCTGGAAAACCCCTGCCCAGTGGGGAAAGGCTACAGCGGAGAAAACCCTGAGAGGCTGGAGACCCCTCAGCGCCCCACTCCCATCTCCCCACCTCCACTGTGAGCCGGGATGTAAGGGGCAAATTCGGGCAAGAGAAGGTGCCGCGCTGCGTTCCCCTCCGGAGGGAAGGGGCTGAGCACCCCGCCCCGTCCTCCCGGCGAGTGAGGGCGCCCCTCCCCACGGAGGGGCCGGGGCGCGGGGGGCAGCGGCATCTCCGCGGTGACCCCGGGAAGGCCGGCGGCGGAGGGGAGGCGAGCGGAGACGGGCGGGCGGGGGCTGCCGGCGAAGCTGCAGAGCCCTACCG
>VXBQ01013748.1:126753-139904 GCA_013400175.1 Phainopepla nitens
ACCGCGCTCGTCCTCAGACAACCTGCATAGCAGGGTAACTTTTGGGAAATAGGGGAGGAAGTCTTGGCCGCGAATATTTAGCTGGTACCTTCTCCACACCGTGGAGAAGCACTTGCTCGAAGTTTTATGGTTAAAATGCAAGAGTTAGGATAGATTCAGAGCAGGACAAGTGGCTGGAAAACCACAGCTACAGGGTCAGCATGGAAATCTGGCTGGTTATTTCGGCAGTGAAGGCAAGAAGCCTTTCAGAACACATCACCTGGACGTGCATCTACTGGCCGGGGTCTTCAAATCCAGCTGGTTATAAAATACGATTTGGTACAAATAGTGGTTACTTGGCTTGAAGCAAAAAATTTGAGAGTGAATGTTTATGAAAGTTATTATAAAAGTGGTTATGATCACTTGCACTAATCACTTTGGCTTTAAAAACCTATTAATCACTCTTAGTGAATAGTGCAACTTGAAATAAATTATACTGTGCAAATAAAGACACCTGTCAAATTCACCTACTGTGTGGAAGACTTTCCCTGGATTTCTGTTTCTTTTGCTCTGATAGTCTCCTTTAATCATAAGTCATAAGCACATTTCTATGAAAACTATTTTAAATTTCTCTTTAAGCTACTTATTTTTGGAATATAGTACGAATAACTTCCCATCAAGCAGTCAGGGAGCCCATCTTACTTTGTTTTGTTTATTATCAGAGTTCTCCATTCCATGTACTATATTGTAGACTTATTATTTTAACATAAAGAAATTATAAAATCTGAACTGACTAATTCAGAATGCGTCATGCCAGATTCCCGGCTGGTATAAATTCAAGTTCCTTTGTTAAATTACCCCATCAGAAGGATCTGGTCCTGAAGCATTACTTATTTTGTACCTGTTGCCTATTATATACCTATTATAAAGTAATTCTTCCTATGAGAAATGTATAGTTTGCAATTCTTTTACTCTCCAAACTCGTATTGAATTTCCTAGTTGGGGAATCCTGAATTTCTGTCCCATGATCAGTAGTAAAGATATGGTTGGCTGTGGAGAGATAAAACCCCTCTGAAGTCAACAACAAAGTGCAGACAGAATTAGACGTAGAACACAATCAATAAAAGTTTAAAAACAAACATAACATTAACAGAGAAAATTGTGGGTTTATTCTGATAAGAGCAATTAAGATTAACAAAGTTGCTTGTTTGAGTCTTACAAGACAGGGTAATACGCGGCTGAGTATAGACTAGCATACCAATAAATAAGAATTTCTTTGTATTGGCCAGTGACTGCAGTTTGCTTAGAAAAAAAGGAGGATCAAGTCATTAGTTCCAAAATATTTTGGCTCTGCAGGCTAGTACCAACCCCCAAAACTTAGTACTGACAGTACATCTCTCACTGCCCTTCTAATAGACAGAAATGAAGTATTATTTGCTGCGGGTCTGTGAGTGACCGGCAGACTGTTTGCCATGACCCTGTGGACTAGCAGTGAGCCATGGACTAAATTTGGAAATCTAGAATAAGCAAAGTGATAGAAAAATTCTGTATTTCTACCACACTCTTACATTTGTGAGTAAAATCATCTGTATGACTTTATGGAAACACAATTTGGATGTAGAGCTCCCATGACTATTGGTAGACCATCAAATTGCCTCCTGCCTTTCACTATAACCATGTCTTCCTTCCTTCCTTCCTTCCTTCCTTCCTTCCTTCCTTCCTTCCTTCCTTCCTTCCTTCCTTCCTTCCTTCCTTCCTTCCTTCCTTCCTTCCTTCCTTCCTTCCTTCCTTCCTTCCTTCCTTCCTTCCTTCCTTCCTTCCTTCCTTCCTTCCTTCCTTCCTTCCTTCCTTCCTTCCTCCCTCCCTCCCTCCACTGATGTGGGAGTGCAGGTCTTCCAGCATCTGCTTCTGGGCACAATTACAAGTGGAGAGCTTCAGTCTGCAAATACTCTGCATCTGTGGCTTCGTTTACATTCAACTACTTACAAACTCAAAAGTAGGGAGGTATTTAACAGCCCATTTGTACAGGTAGCTATATAAATTAAAACATACCAGGAAAATACTGACAAAACATCAACTGGTAAAATAATATCTTCAGTCTCTTTATACTCTTGAGCAAGATGTAGTTCACATGGAGGTAAAATGTCAGCAAGAAAAAAGGAATTACTTTATTAGTTAAAATAACACTTAATTGCAGAAGCAATTCTTTTAATAGATCACCACCTATATATATTATCTATATCTACATGTATATTTAGGGTTGGCATGTCACAGATGGCAGTACTACAGACGTGGTATGCAATACAGATGTTGTCACCAATTTTTAAAAATAGAAATAATTTTATATCTCAGTGCAACAGTTTAAAGCAGAAGTTAGCCAAGCAAGCAGCCATCAAGCAGCCCCCCTTGGGCAGGATTGAATTACTGTTAGTCCTCTTTCAATGTGTTTGTATGCTGCTGATAATTTCTTTCTGTGGTGTCTTCGTATTAGCACTGTGAGGGTAAATACTTTGCTGGTGGCAAGTGCATTCTTTTTTTTTTTTTCTTTTGCGATGAAACTATATTTTTCATTTTTTTGGGTGAGAATCTGTCCATTTAAAAACAAAATTCCAATTGCAGTCACTAAGCAGAAGTAGATGGAAGCAGAAGCTGTTCCATAGTGTTGTTGTAAACTGTGAACATACCTCACTGTAGTGATATCTTAAAAAATTAAATATCAGAAAATCACTACCGATTGCTGAAAGCTTTAGAAGCATGATAGGGAGAGACTGCTTGTGTTGTGTTTTTTTTTTTTTAAATAACTCTATATGTATGTAAATCTGGTCCTGATTGTACCAGCATATGTGGAATGATAAGTGTTATTAACCCAGGAGACTAAAGGACATCATTGACCAGTTCCCATTTCATACTTGACATCTGAAAGGGTTATAATTTTATTTTTTTTTCTATGACCTGTTGAAGACATTTCTTATACTATATAAAAGTCGTGCTAGAATTTAGATACACATATTACCACAACTTCTCAAAGACATTGATGTAGGATGGTATATACCTGAAAATACATGAAAAGTCCTATTTGTCTCTGCAGACAGAAAAAAATATTGCTATAATTAGTGAGATGGTTTCAGAGCTTTAACCTGCCTCCTTTGCTTTCAGTGGAGAAAGTCCTATGGACTATGCTGGAGCTGGAGTGAGTTTTTCTGCAGGCCCTCAGGACACATTCCGAATTTGGAAGAAATTCTATACTAAAATATCTGCAAAATTGCATGATTCAAATATTTACAGCCCCCTAAAGAGGATAAAACAATGCCTCCTGCCTTTCAAAACTATGATACTTAAGTTGCTTGGCAGGCAGTCTCTTTCTTAATCGTATGAAAAGTACAACTATTTTACTACTTCCACCTATGGAGCCAACTGGAGCCAAACAAGTTCACTGAGACTAATTTATTCTTTTGAACTTTGCCCTTAGTGTACCGAGCCTTTGCCAATCCCCATTCTGGTGTTTCTTCTTGCTATACATTTTTCAATGGAGACACTGGAAGTTACACCTGGTAAAATCTGAGCTAGAACTCAAAAATCAGACATACTTATTTTCTCTTGCTTAGCATGCTCATTTTGCTTTCCGGTTTGCAAAGGAAGTGTGTGGGCTTGACTACTGCACTTTATCACTAACATTAACAAGCTGTCTGTCATTTCATACTCAATAATTTATAGACAGTGACTACTAGCAATACTCCTCCATTAAAACTATGGATGTTCTTAAGAATGATCTTTCCCCTACAGTGAATTGTCCCTTTTGCTCAAAATTAAATTTGAAGTTGCGAAAGCTTGGTGAAGGAGATATAAAAGCTAATAAAAAAATAATATTTTTGTCTCACTTCTAATTTTGGAGTCTGAACTACTCAAAATCACTTTGCCAAGTTTTTTACCAAAATAATTCTGAACAAAGCAATCTTATCAGATGACAAAAGGCAGCTGAAACCATGTACGTTTTTATACAAAAGTCTTTCTGTCTGCTATTACCACAAACAATATTTCAGAAAAAAGTACTCAGAGAACATTTATTCATGCTAGAAGTGCTATGGCTCTCAAAAAAAAGTCGAGAGCTCCAACATTTTTATAAATAATTGAATAACTGAGCTTTTGGCGACAGCAGAATGATTACAATTAGATGTTCTGTCATAATAAAATCTAAGAGATTTTATTAATGAGTATTTTAAATTATTTTTGTTGCAAGTACAGAGCAGTGCGATGAGCAATGCTACTTAAAGGAACGATTGTACTACGGTTGTACGACAGCTGACTAACAAACATTTTTGTGTGTTTCTGTTTCTAGATTATGAGCTATCGATCTTGCATTTTAAAATGTTAGTGTTACTTACTCCTGTGATCAAACATAGCAGCCACTGAAGTAAAGGAGCCACAAAACACATCTTGCTCCAGTGCTCCTAGGCAAGAACTCACCTATGGGGACCAGAGCTGAACTGGGAGAGACTTTGGCTGTGATAGTGGCACTGAGCTCCTGCCAGCTTGAAGCAGCACCCCAGTCTTGCACTGATATTTTGGCTCCACACAACAGAATAATTGAGAGGAAGAACATAAAGAAATGCTTATAGTAGTACTTTTAAATAAAAGTAAAACCCCAAACCACGTGTTTACACCAAGTTCTCATAGTGCTGCTATAAACTTTATCCTTTCAAGCCTCTTAATGTGTGTCAGTATTACATCCTGACAGGTTTTGTGTTTAAAATTGCAAGGTCCTAGAAGGGATTTCAAACATTTAATGTTTTCTGCAGGGTAAAGAAGATTTTGGGGCACTGCAAAAATGAAACAAGAAGTCATTGATAGATGTTGGGATAGTAACGACGTGTGATTCCTGTGGCTTCCTGTAAAGTGCAAGAGCAAACACAGAAAGGCTCACATCCAAGAACAGGGCATAAGATGCCTAAGGTGTGTCTGGGACAGGATTTAAATATGAGTCCCTCACCTTCAATAATGCTTAATTTCCACCTCACCCTTGACACATGGACATTTCTCAGATACTCGATCATTTCTAACGTGGTGTTTTGTCTTACTGGCATTGAGCACCTATCTGAGCTCAGGTCCCTTCATGCAGAGACTTTGAGATTCTCTCTTAAAGAAACCCCATGTTAAAAAAATGCAATGAATAAATAGTGACAAATAATAAATATATCAATGTAAAGTTCCACCACACAGAACACACAAGATTGTAGATGGTTGGTTACTGACATTGGAATAATGTCACATGCACTCCTGCTCCATATCCAGCCCTCAAGCCCTTGTTTTTCCTTTGCAAACTAAAACTGGTACAAGCAGTGACCTGAGATTACATGCAAATCCAGGTGAAAAAACATCACTTTATTAGAGCATATCAATACAGATAGAGTCATGCTATATGGAAGAATTAATTTAGCTTAGGTTTTCAGTTCCTGGCCAAATGTTTTAGCAGGTAAGCTTTTGGATACATTAAGGGGCACCCAGGCTGCTGCTCCCTTCTTGATGTGTTTCAGAAGAAAAGAGTGAATTCTTATTTCTTTTGCTAAGGAATGTACTGGTTTGCAATGCTGTGTAGTAGTGCCAGGACACCTAAATTCCCTGGACATTCAGGATTTGATACAGTTTCTGACCTCATCTTTTCAGGCCAGGTTAAGAGTTCTTTGTTCAGTGTGCTGGATTTTGTCCCTTTTGTAGGCACCCAACTCTTCTCACCTACTGAAAGGCAACTGAAATATCTTGCTCAGAGCTGCCAGCTGTACTTTGATCAAGGTGTCAATGGAGTACATCATAACACAAAGCAGGGATGTTCAGAACAGCATAAATCCTCTACCAAGCACCACCTCATCCACCCCACTTATCCCCAAATAACTCCCTGGGTACACAGCTTCACTAGTGATAGTGTTTTCATGGGAAGTCACAGCAGAGGTAGGGCTTGAGGTATTTTAACTCAGCTTCCCTACAGGGTGAGGCTCTGTTTCAAGGGGAAGGAAGAAAAGGTTCTCATGTGAACAGAATTGTAGGAGCAACCAGCTGGTGGAATAAGATTTCAGTTGCATTCCTTGAAAAACTTTTATGAACATCCACATGAACCAGAGCTACTAAAACCCAACACTTTAATATGTTTACAAAGTTTATGTATGTTATCAGCACATGCAATACTCCCATTAGGATTTATTACATGTTTCTTTAGCAACAACATTTTTTATCATAACAGCTCAACTGGTCAGAGAGAGGAAAACAGCCAGTTTCTCCAGAGCGAGCCTCCCACACACACTTGCCTAGCATTATTGAGTTGCTTATGAAGATTACACAAACCAGTGTCGGCAAGTGTTTCATAACCTTGTTTCCTTTTCCTAGAATGTTCATAATTAATTTCACTTTTTCCTATGCCACTGAATAATGAGTTACTTGATGTTGCTGCCGAGTGAGGAACTAGCCCTCCCAAATAGAAAAGTGGGAGCAAAGGCTATTTATTCAGCTTGGGAGTCCGAAGATGCTAAGTGCAAGTATTTCGCAAACACGTGGGGATGGATGAAGATTCCAGAAAGTTTTAGTATAACATAGAACTGAAAATAATCAGCTGAAATGAGACCTCCTTGTGCTGGACAGGCTGGCCACAGTTGTCTAATAGACAAGATCTTGAAGGCCTGGAAGGCAAATAAATGACATAATTTTGCATTTAGCAAAAAAACCCAAACCAAACCAACCAACCAAACAAACAAAACAACAAAAATCAAAACAAAAAAACCCCACAATCATTTCTGTTTTGCAGTCCAAAATGAAATCACACATTTGTCTCTTGTGTTTATGTTTTATGAAGAATTGGGCAATTGACAAGTTTCAGAGTTGAGAATGCATTAGAAGGGGAAGTAGAGTTCTGTATGAGAGTGTAGGAGTGTAGAATTTACATTGTGCTATGTCCTAGACAAGTACTTTTAAGACGAAGGCCTCAGCTTTAGGAATGAAACTATTTAAATGTTCTTTTTAAGCTACCAATTGAGGAGACGTTTCAGACTTGTAAAAATCTGTCAATAGGATTCAATTTCAAGTGAATGTCAGAAAAAGGACATCCTCATTGCTGCTTAGGTCATAGATTATTTCTGAAGAATAGACCAAAGTGATTTTGAGGAACAGATAAACATAAAAAACAAGTTCCCCTAGACAGAATGTGAACAAAAATATTGCATTTTTCCTCCATTGGCATCCATTTATTTCTGCTAAAAACCTACAGAATCAGTATGATTTGAAAGTGCTTATTTTCTTTCATGATTTGGCACCATGTTCTTTCATCTGAGTAATTAACCAAGATACTAATCCTGCTTTAAAGCCCCAGCTTCCTTCAAACATGTCTTAGAACGAGTAAGCTGCCACGTTACTAACTCCGAGTTCCGTGTATCTAACAAGCAGTGGCCTATACTATGGTTGTGTGATCTCAATCTATGGAGGTGAAAATTATGGAGAAAGCTTCAAACAGGCTTTCATTTATGAAGCATCTACACATTGCACCTGGATCCTCCGCTAAACACAAGTCTTCCCAAGCTTTATGGAGGTTAGAAGCACTGAGTGGGGAGTGATCAGAGAGGGTGGACCTTACTGCTCATTGCCAGGATCTGGTTGACCACAAAGGAAGCTGTGAACTGGACCCTTGAAAGATGAGGACAGGCTGCTATTCACCTTGTTCTGAAATCACATAATTTCCAGCTACCCAGTGAACAGAGAAGTTCATTTCTCCCTCAGGATAAATCACACCTGAGTCTGGATAAAATAGATTAACCAAAAGAGTAACGTTCTCTTCCATTTCCATACCTTCTTGATTATGTGCGAGAGGAAGATTCTAACCATAGATACCACTAAAAGACTACCAAGCATTATGAAAGTCAATCCATAATCCTTTCTGAAGCCTTGCATAATTTCTTGAAAAGTAAGTTATTCATCTATGAAACTTGCTGGTTGAGCCTTCTAGTCTGGTTCCATGACTGGCTGTGGTTACTTCTGGGAACAGGAAAAAGGACCTGTGTTTTTCATCTGGAAGTATTCAGAGACCTTGGACACATTTTGTTCAGAAGAAATCAGTCACAGAAATTGCAGTACTGCTATAAGCGGGTTTATTCAGAAGTAGAATCTTCCATCTCATCTTCCTTCACTCTTACAGAAACATTCTCTGGCTTATATTGTTAATTCTTTGGAACCCCCTGACCCTACAGCTGTTGTCCTAGAATTGGAAAAACTATGCTCATGCACTGTCATCTCTCCCTTCTCCCCTACACATTAATATCTATGTCTGTATATATGCATTCCCATACATACATAAGAGTTCACATCAATACAAGCAAGAATCAAAGTATTTTCACTTTGATAATGTCTAAAAATATTGGTGAAATGCATGCTGATAACCTCAGATGGAAGTTTTTGACTCCACGTGAAGTCCTTTGGTTTGTCTGAAGACTCCATCTCTTCTCCCACTGTTCTTATCATCTGTTTGGTGATGGAAAACAAGATAATTAGGTTTATGTGGGTTAAACTAAATGCTAAATTAACATTCAACAAAAAAATTACCTGGGAAGCTTGGTAGAGAACCCTCTTTTCTTTCTGATGAGCTCAGTTTAAAACTGTACCAGAAAGTTATATGGATCTTTCTCTTTTTGGTTATGAAACCTTTCTTGCTTTTCAAATGACCTGTATCACTAGGCTGGGAATTTTACTTTACAAGCCACTTGGAAGAAAGATGATGCTCCAGAGGGCAGGGAAAATGGGCAGTGCCAGTGAAAAAGAGTCTTTCCTTGCCACTGTGACAATGCAGCAGCACTGCTGCAAATGTTCCTGGGGTTAGCTATGTATATGGGCATACTTCTGGAACTGCATCTGTGCATGTGCAAGGAAAGACAATGTTCCTCTCTTTTATCAGCAAACAGAAATGTCATGATTATAAGGCACATGCCATACTAACCCGAGGTTTTCAATTAGAGTCTCTGCATTGTTTTTAATGGGAGATGGTTTAGGCAGAATAAACATGTCACAAAGGTTAAGGGACTGATTCTGCTTCTAGTTACAACTCATGTCAGGAAGCAAATATCTCACAGAGTCCTGACCGCATAAAATTTGCATGTGCACAGAATCCAGCCTAAATGTTTATACAGGCTACTAAAAAAACATGATAAGTGGGAGATTTTTGTTGCCAATCACCAAGAAAAGGAGCAGAAGTGCAGTCTGCAATTCTTTGTGAGCTGCTGGTACAGGACATCAGAGTATTCCACTGTCTGATGTCAGAAAACAGTTGCAATTTGCCACTTAAAAGTGTAGGAGAGACATTTTTATGGATTTTCTTATGCTGTATTTATTCACCCTGCTGAGCACTGAGTATTCCTGAGCATCTTCCTTCTTTGCCTTCCCTTTCTTCCTCCAGATATTGAACCTGAGCACTCTCTCTCTCAAAGTAGTGCCTGAAGTAATTCACAGAACGAGAACATGCATCAGACCAGACTAGCTAAATAAGTGAGCATAGGAATAGACACAAAATGTTGCATTTATGAAGCAGCAAGTGGTAGAGGAAGCAATAAGTCTAGATCAGCTCCATTAGCCTGTCAGATTTAATACATGCATAATCCATGTCCTTCTTGTAATCCATTCAACACATGAATCCAGCCCAAGCCTACTGGAAATGAAAACTAGTAGGTGAATGCGTTGAACCAGAATAGACACACCAGAATTCACATGCAATCCTACATCCAACATATAGGATGTACAATAATGTGCCTTCTGTCAAATCAATTTTTAAAATAATTTTTTCTCATAGTCAAAGCAATTTCTATTTTCCCTTAGTGTCACCCCAAAAAAATCTGTTTTCAGTGTTCTCTCGAACTCACTCCCTTGTTTGTATCTACAAGCAAGTTTCTTCCTCGACATACTTTTCCCTTTTGATGCCTCAACATACTTCTCCATTTTGATTACAAAGTATTGCAACTTAGGTTGCTGAGACCGGGGTTTTCGGGAGAAATGGCGGGAGAAGAAAGGATGCCCTGGAGCTGTGGTGTGATGACTTGATGATAGCAGTGGGTTTCTCAGTGAGAGAAAAGAAGCAGTGAGCAACGTCTTTGATTTACAGAGACAGATTGTAAAAACAAACCATGAATCTCTGCATATACAGAAAGATGTGAATCCTTGGAGCCTAGGTCAGACATAAGGAAGGATGGGAAGATTTGCATAGAGTAACAGAGAATGTAGCCCTGAGGTCTATCAAATACAGGAATATGAAGTGTGGAGTTTGTAAAGTGGTGAACTATTCTGAATGCATCAGCTGACATCAAACATGTCTATGGCTGCTTGACCAAGCACAGATACCATACTATGCACCCAGTTTGTCTACTGCTCTCCCTTTCAGGGACCAGCAGGAAAAACACAATTTGCAAAAAATATTGAGGGCAGAGGAAAGCCCCCTCCACAATGCTGTGCTTTTGACTACTGCTCTATCAGGGATGGTCACGATGTGTGGCAGAGCAGCTGGCCTCGAGTCAGTACAACTTACAAATAGGAGTTTGCTCAGAAATAGAATCCTCCTTCTCAGCTGCGTTGTTGCAGACAGGACGGGCAACCGAGTTCCTCAGCTGAACTGCAATGTGCAGCTCTGCTCACTGCACTCTATAAGCGATCCCCAGCTCTTGTAATGCTTGATGGTCCCAACTTTCCCTATGCCAAGCCCTTTCTCCAACACATTTAATTCCTCAAGGCTCTGCACATCTCTATTCTCTCTTGTGACAGGAGTTGAATAATGTCCACAAATGGAAATATCTACTCCTCCTCTTGGCTTGCTGGAGAGCCATAATCCCCCTCCCCCAATATATTCAGTCTAAGTGGATTTACAGAGTTAGTCTGACAGTTTCTGAAATAGAAATCCTCTGGTTCACAGCAGAGTGCAAGCACTGCTGTCTCTACAGGCAAGCCAGTGCTTCTTGCTTCTCTTTAAGATGGACTCCCTCCGATGACGCAGGGCCAGAGGAGGTACCACACCCTGTCCAGCCGTCAGCCTCGTGTTCAGACAGCTCTCTCAGCTGCCAGTTCTTCTTTAGGGTTTTACAATGAAAAAATTTCAAACAAACATCAGATGAAAGCAATTTTGAGCTTAAACCAAGCATGGCCAGGTTTGCATTGGTGATTTATTGGTGCAAGCCATCAGCTCCTATTACCTTTTTCTTGAGCCATGCAATTCTCTGGCTTCCAGACATTTCTAGGGCCTGATTCTTTTCTTATTGAAATTAATGGGAGGTTTTGCCACTGAATTCAATAGGAGGCCCCTAACTTTCCAACCTTCAGCCTATAGAGTCTTGAAGTGCTTCCAGGTTTCCATCATAGTCTGCGGTTCCCCTCTTTAAGTCAATAGGACATTAACAGATTGCCTGGGTCCACACCTTTGGATAGAGAAAAGCTCCAGATCTGATTCAGCGCTCACTCACACACCAGCTTCATACCCCACTGGAGTTCCTCCTGATTTATATTGGCAGGAGAGTGAGGTCCAATGTTACTTATGCCTGGGTCATTGCCAGCAGAACACGGAGAGAATTCAAGTCACTTGTTATCCCCTTCCCCACACCTCTCAATCACAGCGTAAATGTATGTACATTTATGTGGATATATTAGAATCATCTGGACCCTTTTAAGTTATTTGCCATTGAAACTGACTTCAAATTCAAGTTTTAAAGTTGAAATAACAAAGAAGGAAAAAAGAGTCAGAAGGGAGCCAGCTGCAAGGGTACTCACAATTTTCACCAGTCTACGGGACACTCCTAATAACATATTTTACTACTTTGTAGTGAACTTTCTTTGCTTCTGCCATAAATATATTCCCTATGCTGTAAATGAATAGCTTGCAAGCTCAGTAAAGTTAATATAGAAGAATAAATCTTAACTACCTAATGTCAGGTCAGAAATATAAATCTTATCTAATATGCCAGGTCAGAAGGAAAGAATACTTTTCGCTGAAAATAGCAAATACTTTCCAGTGCAGAGTCGGAACTTATTTTTCTCTTTAAAAAAATGTGCTGCCCCTAATAAGATGGGTTGAACAGTCTCTTTTTAGAATCTCCAAAAGAAAAATAAACACATAGAGCAGAGTTAATTTATAAAATGCTCCAAAGTTTATCTTGGCAGAACAGTTGTAGGCAGTGAGAGTTCTCTCCCTCTCACACATGCATTCATACACACACGCACACACACACACAGACACACACACGTCTCAAAATTAGGACAGGCCTTTACAATAGCAAGTGCTACAGAAAACTTATATATCTGGGTAAATTCATAGATTCTTATTCATGCAAGGCTCTCATTTTAAAGGCAATGGAATTTTTTCCAAAGAAAGACAACAATCCTTGGTGCCTTTTTGTGTAAGTACAGACCTGCTGTGTCCCAGTGGGGGATAGCGAGACATACAAGTGCCTTGTGTCTCAGGCCCCCCTCCCATGTAACAGCACTTCTGCCAGCTGTGAAGCAGCGATGCAGCCACTGTCCCCTCCTCCTGCCTGCCCAAGACCCAACTTGTTAGACACAGCTGGACAGCCTGGTGGGTGATGTGCCAGCCACCAGCTGCTGGCACATAGGTCCCTCCCAGCAGCCACAGGCTCCTACTGCTGCCCATCCTCTTGCTCCTCCTCCACAACTGCTTCACACCACACTTCCTGTTATCACCAGAGCCAAGGTAACTTCAGAGGCTGAGGAGATGAGGCCCACCAAGGGCTTTCTTTCAGCTTACAGCATTAGCTTTATTTATTTTAAAGTCCATATCAACCTGTATCAAGGAGCCACAATGACAGGGAAATACTGCAGGTTCCAGATCTACCAGCCAAGATTGTCCAAGAGAACAGCAGGTGCTATGCTGACATCCCCGAACAACTTGGAGCTCCTTCACCTCTTGTATCAGCCACTGGCCTTTCATACAGTTTATTTATTTCAGTGTCTGCAAAGCAAACAGTCAAACAGTCATTTCCCCCAAGATAAACAAGAATAGAAGCAGTTTTACATGACTGAAGCACAACTTGATGCTGGGGTGTGCACGATCCTCTGGATCATTCTTGCTCAGTGCCACCAAGCTACTCAATGCAGAACCTGTCTCACTAAAACCCCACAGAAGAATGCAACAAGTAGGTTCTCCTCTCCTCTCCTCT
>VXBQ01013748.1:140075-205047 GCA_013400175.1 Phainopepla nitens
TCCTCTCCTCTCCTCTCCTCTTTCTCTCTTCTCTCTTCTCTCTTCTCTCTTCTCTCTTCTCTCGTCTCTCTTTCCTTTTTGGCTGCTGGGAAGTTGCCAGTAATGTCCAGCATTTGGTCTGACAACTGCTTTACTGTAAATATTTAGAAGAATCCATTAGAGATTAAACAAAGTGTAAGTAACTGCTCCTAAGTGATAGCTCTTATTAATGTTTGCAGCTATAGACTCTTTACAAATGCATATGAAAGTTCTACCTCTAGGCTGCTTGTAAGAAAGGGCAAGACAGAAGGCAGCAACCAGAACACAGTGTAATTTGAGCGTCAGTGTGTTATCATTACAAATATCAGCACAGAGACAGAATTCTGTAGAGTGTGTACCATGCTTGCAAATCTTCCAGACAGCAGCAGGCAGAGTGTGTTACCCTGACCAATGTATTTTAAATGATCCATGTAAAGCCGCAAGAGTACTCAGAGTCCCTGTTAAGATATCTTTGCTTTTCTCTGGTCTGCCCCAAAAATATAAGCCTCCCCCCACCCCCCTCAAAAAAAAAACCAACCCAACAAAAAACAAACCCCAAACCACCAAGTCCCCTTTCACCTCAAAATGTATCAAGAATTGTCATGTGTTACAGACGAAAAGACAAGCACTGGTCTGGTGGATTTTTTAAACTCTTATTGTATTCCAAAATTATCCTGTTTATACAGTATCTTAAATGTTCTCTTTGTGGTAGGATATTAGTGGCAGAGAAAGGATGAACATTAATGCTATTCTGGAGCTTATTATGAAATACTTATGAAGTAATTCTAGCAGAAGTCTCTTTCCAGTGGACAAAATCTTGAGAATAAAAAATGCTGCTTTTGCAACCAACTGAGATGAATGAAGGTGTATAAGCACATCTACATGTTAGCAATTTCTTTGCTTAAAAAATAAACAATGTTCTAGGAACACAGTGAACAGCAGGTATATGTCTACACATGTGCATACCATAGCAGCCTTTTCTATCACAACAGGGAATGGTGATACAGATTTTTAAAATTGTAATTACTCTATTTATTGTCAGTGATCAGTGAGTAGAGTGTGCTAGTTCCAATACAAAAGGGGTAAAAATCGGATACAACATTTGACTCCAGTGTCCACCTTGAACAGGTTAAGTCCTGCAAGAAGAGGGCCTGGAGCTTATCCAGACCACTTATGATGCTTTCCCAGGGTGGAAACATCTGGTACTCAAATGTACTAATGCATGTAAGGCAGACCTCTTAGCATCACATCTAATTTTTGAAGCTACCTGTGTCCTTCTCATTTCTTGTCCCCTTAAATAAGAGGACATCTGTTGTCCTTAAATAAAACATCTGGATAGTGTTTCCGGGTTATCCTAGATATCAATCTGTGCTCATCCTTCCAACTCAGTTTCATAGTCATATCCAACCTTTTAAAATTAGTCACCATTTTCTATAAGTGATTTTAGATCTTAGCTGGAGAAATCAATAAAAGCAACCTGGACTACTGAGAGGGCTGGGTATGAGCTACTGAGCAGGAAAGTGCTGACTTGGTGGGTGCTCCCATCTCTCGCCATGATGACTCCTGTTGGTGTTGAGGAGTTGGCGGCTCCTGTGTCACATCAGGGAAGAAGATAGCATGTAAAGCAATTTATCTTCTTCTGTACCTCCATGTGTGCATACACTGGAGTTTCAGAAGGCCAGGCAGAAGAGATACTCACGCTCTAGGAAAGCTGTAGGGGGGCAGACTCAGTGGTCTCTTTAAGAAAGAGGAACATCAGTAAGACAGAGGATTGGACGAGTGGCTGAGACACAACAAGAGAAAATTATGTGAAATCAGAAGGATACTTTCTTGATAGTCTCCCATTCTCCATCCTGCACAAATATATAATGGTAAAATCAACAAGTGTCCTACCATCTCTTTGCATATAGTGATGCCTCATTCAGCAGATATGCTACACAGAAACCTTACTAGACATAAAATACCAATTTTCTTCATAAGGCAACAATTTGGAGTTTGTTATAAGGAAATTCAAGTTTATTTAATTTCTGAAATCTCATGTGAAACAAGTAGTTCTCAAATCACAAAGAAAATATTGGATCATCACCTTATACTAGAAATATGGCACTTTTTTTACTTTTACCCACTATTATTTCATTTGCTCCTTTTTTTTTTTTTTAATCGTTAGAATTTGATTGATAAACATAACACAACCCACTGTGAGTAAGAAAACTGTGATATTGCTGATACTATCTGAAGGCAAAATGCTAACAAAAGGCTATCCTGCCAGCATGTGGCCCTAGACAGAGGCACAGCGGCAAGGGATGTCAGAAGTTTGCCCGGCATAAACTGCTTGATCCACTCAATGATTCCTTTCCCAGGCACAATAATTTATGGTTAAGCTACAGCATGCTTTTAACAAGATATCTCACCTCTGATTTGAAACATGCATGTGATTGAGATTATATTGCCTCCCTGAGACTGCTGCAACGATTTTATCCACCAAGGCTTTCTGAATTTTATCTTAATTATTGCAGTTGAATCTCACTGACCCTATTTCCAACCATTGACTTGTTATAGCTTTACTTCCAGTGGTAGATATCATTATAGCATAGATATTTTTAGGAGCAAAGCTTTGTTACAGACTCCCTTTTTTTTTTTTTTTTACTGCCTAAACAAAGAACTGCTGTTGTGAAGTGTGCTCAGACAAGGTTAGTTTTGGAGAAAACTGTCCCCTAAGCTAGTTGCAGATTTTACCATGCTTTTTTTATCACTAAGAGCAGGCTTGACTGAGACCTTAGTATGTCTGAGCTCAGCCCTGTTCTATGCCAGTGAAAGCCTTTTGGTGATAAATATTCACGTACCTGTTATTTCCTTACAAAGTTGTTACGGGAGAACTGGGGCAGGGTCCAACAGCGCTGTCCATATTTTGTGACCAAGAAACTGTGTTCCTTCTGGAAATGAAGACCTGATGACATCCCAATTTCCCTCATTGCTGTGCCCTGCCACCAGCAGCTCTCAAGCATTATGAAGCAACAAGACACTTCAAAGCTTAGAGATCTTCATAGGTGGCAAAGTAGCAGTGAGGTGATGCACTGTCCCTTCTTAATCCTTGGTACTGAACTTTGGCATGGGCTTTGGGATGGCTGTGCCTTCTCCTTGAAATACAAAGTAGAATAAGACCAATAGCAACCAATCTGGATTTGCTGGCAAGAGCCACAGCTTCAATCTGAGAGGTTCCCCAAATGTCTCAGTTCAGACTGGTTATAGCAGCCAACAGGCAGTGCATTTCCCATTCTTCTCCAAACATGTGTTATTAAAGGTAATATAGCCCCTAAGGCATTTACTTACATCATGGAGCTGCATCTCATTTGATTGCTATAAAGTGCTTTGAGGACCACAGGGTGAAAAGTCCTACAGAACTGCATATACATTTGGAGTCTTACTGCTGCTGTTGCTATGTGATTATATAATTTTCTCAGGGGTTTTAAGGATGACTGAAATCACAATAGTTTGCATTAATTATACTTATTCTCTTTCTCCCATGTACGTGATAAACTTCGTAAATGTTTTCCCTGATCATTTGGCCTCCTTTTTATTTAGCTTGCCTTTGAACAGCTCTTTCTTATTTTCTGTGAGAACACCTTTGTGGAACTGGCTTTTTTTCATATGGAGTGTTACATATGATGTTGGTATGGAAAGTATTATAAGGCAAACAGCAGACTTAAGCTGAAAAAGATACTTTAGAGATTAATGAACAGGCTTTGAGTCTCTCCTTTTATAGTTTGAGTCTTACTGAAATCAAAGCAATCTGTTTGCCTTTCTGTGAGGATATAGCTTAGTAGCCCCTTATAAAACTATTTAGTAATCTAAAAGTTGAACACCTTTATATTAAAAAAGCACTGAAATTATTATCTTTGTTGAGTCTCTTGCTGAGACACAAAGGAACAGGGCTGCTGACTCCAAGCACTGCAGGAATCTCACTCCCAAATATGATGGCAATGATTTAAAATGCATGAACATTAATTTTAAAAAGTTAATAACGTAGCGCTAGAAGTCTTTCATAAGTCTTTTGAATTCACACAGCTATGCTTTTCTCTGCAGTATAAGGGAAGAGATTTTTTTTCCAATCTTCTAAAAATAAGGAGAAAAGAATAATGGTTTTGCTCTCTGGAACACCATGAAAACATGGTCATTATGTTGAAAATATTTGCTTTTCTTTTTTTTTTTTTTTTTGCCAATACAAAATTACCCAAAACTATTGAGAAGCTAAAAAATAGAAATGTTTAAACTTTGAATTAGTTAATGACTGAGAAGTTCAAGGCATTATTTTTCAAAGATAGTATGTTAGGAGTTAGGCTTTTGCCTACTTCAGGAAGATAAGTGTCTGCTCCAAGTACAAGAGCCTCCATTCAAGAATGAGTCCTTAATTTTAATCAGGTATTTAAGTCTAATTGAAGTCAAGAGGTCTGTAACATATGCGTGTAGGTAACCATATGCTGATGTGCTTTTGCAAATAAGGAGGAATTTAATCATGGGTTTACATGGTAATTGAATGGGGTTTTTTTCTCAATTTGGTCGGGGTAGGCAGAAAGTAGCATAAAAGGGATCAAGAAACATTAAAGCTTGTTAACTTAGGGCTCAGTGTAGAGGAGAAAAAGAGCCTTTTATTCCCCTGAAATTTCTGACCTTTTTTGTTATTTTTCTTCTCCCTGTTGCTCTTTGCTCACCAACCACAGCTCTCGTTTGCTGTGGACAATTCCCAAAGGGAACATTCCTCGCTCGAGTAACTTACCCAGCTCTTTTCCTTAATTTACAGTGAGTACAGCACCCCTTGCAGAATCCATAGCAGACCCTTTGGCTGCAAGCCAGTGCTAATAGCATGTTTTCCAATAATCTAATCTCTTCAGTCACAGAGCAGAAATCAGAAAGTTAAAAGAACTGGCTTCTCAACTTGTCTCAGTCCGCCTTTGAAATCTGTGCATGGAAATGTTGTGTGAATAACTAGAATAAATTGTTACCACACTTGCACCCAGGACTCAATAGTTGTGCTCATAACAATCTGATGTATATGAGAGAACCCCCTCTATAAAGCAAGGTTTAATGTGGTGCCAGGAACAGACTCTCTCATGAAGGTTTGCGTGGGCAAAGAAGCCAGAAATTTCAGCCAAAGCTGAGGACATATTGTAAATATCCATGAATTAAACACCTCACAATCCTAAGAGATAGGTATCGTTTCTCCTTTGCATATGAAAAAATTGAAGCTCAAAGATGACAAAGCCAAAATTTCTAAGTTTGGCTCTAGAAGTGAAATAGAAATTCTTTGATTGGACTCCTGAATAAATAGCTTCGTTTTCAGACCTTTGACCACCTGCATCTTCTGCAGCCATTCTAAAAATGAGGGTATATACAAAGGAATGAAGCAGGAGATTAGTTATGTCACTGGAGGCCCTAGATTTGAAAATGTAGATTCTAGTACTTTACAATGCTAGAAAGGGAGATTAACCAGACAACTTTACAACCTTCAAACCCAAGAACCCCTGACTTTCTTCAAAGGTACATAATTCAGTGGTATTTTTAGGGAAAGACAAAGTAACTGGATGCTGAAAGTTAACCTATACCTTTTACCTTTTTCCACATGGTTTCTTTTTCATGTGTGCTGGACCGTGTATATTTTTGCTTTGGAGGTGCGGAACTGACACCATCACAATAATTTTTCTTGATTTCTAAGATCATGCAGAGCTCTGGCAGTCTACAGATTACAGGTTGATAACTGGGTCCATCATTCTACCCCAGGTCTGGATCCCTTCCTGTATGATTTTGATTGCTGTCATCATGAGCATATTCTTGTTGGGTACTTGGGGTAGCAGTTTGCTACCTCTGTGAGACAAACACCTTGACTTCCTTCGTCCAAGTCCAGTCCAGTTAAGGAGGGTGTTTTCATTCTAGGGCACAGTTAATTCTTCCCTTTCACTTATTCAATTTTTGCATCTGCTTGTGACATTTTTTAGCACAGTTTTTCTGCAGCAGCATTTTGAGTGGTGGTGTTGCGGTCATCTCACATCCGAGCTCTGTCTCATGGCAGCCCAATGTGGTGACAAGCCACTAGCCACCAGCTAAGCTGCCAAATATTCATCATATTGGATGCTTTAAAAATAACTGCTGGGATTTCATGTTTGTCTAATATCTAAGAGATGCTGGGTTTTCACTGAAGCCTAACTAATTGTTGGTATAACTTATATTAGGCAGTTCTATTTGCAATAATGGGTTCTATTTCTATCATTCATTCTGCATGAGCTTAACTTAATTAAGTTACAGTGTGACAAAACAGAACTGAGCAGTCCTCTCTTCCTCATTACTGGAGTTATTAGAAAAATGTTGTTCAATAGAGCATCTTGCAAAGTGCTAAGAATATTTTGCAAGCTGGCTAAGGCATCTGACACCTGAAAAAGCAGCTCTCCTAGGCCACAAAATAGTAAATGGATCATTTTCTTGTGTGAGAGCTTGGTTAGGAAGATGTGTCTTACAAATTTGTACTTGAATGTGCAGAGCAAGGTTAAACACCAAGGTTAAGCATTCTAAGGATGCTGCTCTGATCCAGGCTAAATGATGTGACTCTTATCATTGTTACCAGTGAAATACTACAGTAAAAGTATATTTTTATGACCAGCTCTTCAATTGTGCATAAGAAGTGTCAGATGTCACTTTTGATGTGCATCCGTGTATTTATACAAGTAAAAAAGCCATCCTTAAAATTTATAGTTCACAGTTTGCTCATTAATCTTTCTAAATGTGAGGGTTTTTTTCCCATTTAGGCTAGAGAAAAATTTTAAAGACAAATTAGACTTTTTTTTTCATATTTTTTGTTACTGTACAGAAACATTAAAATGGCTTCAAAATGATTGACTTTGCAGCTCTTACTATAAAATGTTTAATAAGACTCATAACACTAATCCAAAGTTTTCTAGATATTTAATTCTTGATTTTATATAAAATAATTGGGCTATTTTGTTTTTCTTTACCTAATATTGTCAATAGGTGGCCTCAGTTTATTTTTTTTTTTACTGTAGAATTTCTTTTTGCTTTTAAATTGAAATTCTGTATCTTATAATTCCTTGTCACCATTACAATGTTGCCATTGCTATTTAAAATTAAAGCCACTCAGACAATTATTAATGCAATAAAATTCCATTAGAATATGACACTCTTCAAAATTAGAAATATTTTGTCAAATATTTTGACAAAGTTTGATATTTCAGAGTTATGCTGTTAACTGGATTTGGGATAACAAACATACTATTACAGAAGTTACATCAATTAAACCAAAAACAAAAAACCCAAAAAAAACAAACAGAAGTTTTGTACCATTTTCATTCATTTTCTCTTCCAATCAACTGACCTGATTGGTGTGCAAGTCCTCAGGGAAGTGGTGGTGTACCACCACAAAGAAAATGAACTGTTTCTCTGCTTTAGCACAAAATGGATGATAGTCTTGATTTCATCACCAGCACCCCAATAATTCAGCTCAAATACCTTGTAGCACAGCTGTAGCTCAACAGTAAACTGCCTGCTGTGTGTCACTGCAGTGATGTCAGATGCATTATGATTTTGGGGAAGTGAATGATGCTCGGTGTGAGCGCTAAATTTCTTTCATGTGGGTCAGTGTGTGCGGCAGCGAAGCTGGTTGGGAGGGAAAGGCTCAGACTTCAAAGGGAGGGCAGCATGCAGGAGGGATGATAAAGCAAGCCCTAACTACGTGCCATTCATAGTTACTCCACTAGAAAATCCAGGCACACAGGGCTGTTGAACTGAGTCAGTTTTTCAGGAGTCAGATGCCTACTTAAGTCTCACTCATCCTATTACTTAATCCCAATCTAAACAGGCCATCCAATTACTCTGCCCTCTAAAAATCAGATAACTATGCTCCAAACCATGGACTACGCTAATGTTGATTAACAAATTATCCTTACTCCATTTTCTTCACAGGACTTTTATCATAAACTTTAGGGGCCCAGCCAGTGAGTCCAAGCTGACTGATGATGATGACTCTTGTCTGTTTCCACCAGAGTTGAATTCGATTTCACATCATACTGTTCAGGTTTTGCAGTCAGAAACTTTTGACTTCTTTCTCTTTTAAATTAGCGTTGAGTCCCAGTGACATGAGGGAAGATTGTCGCTACATAGCACTGCAGCAGTAAGGCGCAGTCACTAGACCTAGTATTTTAATCATCAATTTCAACTTGGAATTTTGTGTCAGTATTTTGTGTCACTGGCAGACGGATGGTAGAGTCAGCCTGGAGAAGTTGGCCTTTTTCCTTCATGAAAATGTGAGACCAGAGTTTTTCCTTGTTACAAATTGTAAAACACAATTTTTAGAGATTTTCCAGCACTGTGATACTCCTTAATACCTATACTATGACTCAAAATCTTGACGTGAGTCTTGAATTTAAAAAGACATGCTCCATTTCAACGTTTGCAGGCGTCAGTCCAGAGCAGTTTCACTGCAAGCAACACACTTGGGGCTTTCAGTTAGCTTCAGTATGGTATGAATTTAATCGTTACACAGAAAGAAGTAATTTCATTCAGTACAAACTTCTGATCAGTTCCACTTAGGAAAATACATTAAATTGAGAGGATATTAAGTAATTGACCAAAGACACATCACACAAAGAGCACCGCCAAGGCAGTGGGCTGGCTTGCTGTCTGGTTTATTAATTTTTTAATGCTGTAAACATGGTAGTAGAAAATCATAGTTTCGACATGGGATTACAGGCTTTTGCTGTCTAAACCCTTCTCCCTAGTCCCTGACATGGAAAGTAAAATCTGTTACATCCTGCTGTTCTTTCTGTGGTTTCTGAAACAAAACTTTGAGAGGAAAACTCTGGTCTCAAAAGACCCTGTGGGAAATGAGAAACTTGCAAATGCTACTGTAGTTGTGTAATGTTGACAGTATGAGTTGAGTGATCCTTATACAGATTGGAAATACACAAGCATCTGTGTAATATGCAACAATAAAAGTCTCCAGTATGTTAGGAGAACAAAACAGGAGAAGCAAATGGGGTGTGAGGGTTACAGGCTCTGCTGCCACTAGGATAGCCTAAGCATTCATGACCCTTGTTAGAAACATAAAAATGGGAGATGGAACACTATCATCAAGCAGAAAGACCATATATGTCAAGAAATGAGCATGTACACTATACATTTTTGCTTCTTTACTCAGTAAAAGCAAGCATCTCTTGTAAGGAAGTGATTGGAGAGTCAAGGGAGTCACAGTGATGTTGACAACTTTGTTGTTAGAGTTCTGTGTCCATACAAACAGTATAAAATCAGCTGGGGATCTTCATGACAGCAACTTGCAGGATCAGAGTATTAAAACACTACCTATATGTGCATCAAATGTAATCTCTTTCCAAAAGTCACATCTCCTTTTTTATCTGAGCACAGATGCTTTATTTGCAAGTAGCTGAATCTGACAACTGTCATAACACAGCTGGTTATAGAATTATTAGGTTACTACAATTACTAGGTTACTATTTTTAATAGATCACATACTCACCCTTCTATAACAGCTTTTTTTTATCTAGACAATGGAACAGAGATTATGTAATTGAGTTTACATTTTAGAAAAAATTCATAATGTATAGTCTTGAAGGCTGGGTATTTGGAAACAGCTATAGCTGACTCTAAAAGTAATATCTGTAGTTGCTTATATGATTTAGAACTTGAAGTGAGAAAGTACTCACCATCACCGTCTCTGTCTTGTTGTTTAAGGTTGTTTAAGGCAATTTTCTCAGGGATCCTCTTTGGTTCCTATACTGGTTAAACTTCCTGGATCCTACAATGTTGGTGGTGCTTCATAGTATGTGGGGCAAAAAATGTCAATTTCCCTTCTCTTTCCAGAAAAGAATTTTTCAGTTTATTTACAAAACTCTCTGGAATGACAAGGAGCCATTTGTGGTTGTTGTGGCTCATTTCTGTTGTGCTAAAGATGCTAGGAGACTGCATAAAACTCTGCACCCCTGGTGAGATTTTTCAGCCTGTTGATGCTCTTTCTAACGGAATTCAGGGGAAATGTGTTCTGGCAGCCAGTATACTTAATTTTCAGGATCACTCTGCCAGACATGTGTTTAATAATGATGAGGCAATCCCCAGTGAGGTCTTGACCATTTGGGCCAAGGGCCTCCTTGCTCGTAGACACTACTACAAAACAGTTATGGATACTCCCTGAGACTGTGGAACAGTCCCATACTCATGTTTCTGTTGCTTTTTAGAACTCTTGACATTTGATGAATAAAATGGGTTGGTTTCTTTTCCCTCAGATGTGAAGTGCCTCTTGAAGAAAAAAATATTGTCAAGCCAGGTAGATGTTTGGAAAATTTTTTTTTTAAGATCTTTTCCCTTCAAAACATAGGAAGACACTTAGAAATCCTCTTTGCTACATATTTTGTATAAGAAGGCAGCAAAACCTGAAGTAAAATAAAAGTCAGGCAAATCTGGAGGAGTTACCATCCTCTCAGAAAGAAGTCCTAAAATATTTGTGAAGATCAAATCACAAAGGGAAGCAGAAGACATTAAGCCTTTAATAGTTCACTTTTATACTGATTTTTCCTCTTTCCCTCTTTTGAGGGTGCCCCAGATTCCTGTAGAAACAGAGGAGGCTGAATAGAGAGTCCTCATTCCTTAGCTATCACCACTGATCCAGTTGCATCCCAGAAAACTTATTGCCAATCCAACATAGCAATTGCCATGTGCAGGTTTATCTTCCCCAGCTGCTCCCCCATCACAGCACATCCAGTCCCTTGCCTTCTTGCAGGTGATTTAAGGCCTAGTGATCAAGCAGAGCTTAGCCTGCAAGACTGAACTCGGGTTTCATCTTGGCCCAGGCTGGCAATCTATTTACCACTGATAATACAAATTTATCAAGGCCATGCATACTGGCTCTTCCAGGGCTGTCCTACCACTCCTGGGCTTTGTCCTTGCTCCACACTGCCTGCTGCCTACACCACAGTCCAGCATTTTTGCCCCACCATTGTGCGTTCCACGTCTAACGCATTTTCGCGCAAAGAAACACTGTCCAAGAAAGAGTCTGAGGAAATACGCTGTGGTTTGCAAACTGAATTCCTCAATGACTTTCTCATTAGAAGAGCTGACTGCCAAATTCTCTTTGCGCTTGCCTAAAGGACAGTCTGCATGATTGAGAATAGCTCTGCTTTACATGAAGTATTGTTTTCAGGCCACCACCACAGGCAGCTGCTTCTCACTAGGAAGGGAAAGAGAAAGGAACGCGACTGAGCACACAGAGCAGTCAAATGACATGAGAATCCATGGGGTTTCCCATCCCAAATCCCCACCACCACAAGGGCTAATGCCCCTGCGGGTGCTGCGTGGTGGTAAAAGCTGAGGTGGGGTCTGGCTCTCCCGGCAAGGGGCAGCCCAGCTGGGAAGGCCGAATTCCAGAGCAACTCTGCTGTGAAAATATTTCCTGTGAGAATGTGCAAGCCTGAGAAACCAGGAGCAGCAGCAGGGGTGGATTTCATTTGCCTAGCACATCCATTTCAAGAGCAAACCTCTAAATGGGCATCTTGCTGTTGCAGAGTGGTGATGAGACAGTGCACCTCAGCTGTGGCAAATGGGCAAAGAATATTCTTCTAGCCTGTGCTTCCCCCCGGCTGTCAGAACATATGCCCAGCTGGATTTCTCCTGCATTTTCTTATTTCCATGTGTTTTTGATCCCATAAATGTTAATATATACATGGAGCAAAACTGATTGAAAAATGTCATTGCAAAGGTTTAGAATTTATTTGCTGTACATGGTCAAAAATCTAGCTTCTTGTCCACGAAAGTTCAGATTCAAACTCAGCTCCTTATCCTTAACTTTCTATTTTTTACAGAGACCACGACTCATTGTTTCCAGAGTAGGGATTTGGAAAATATTCTGATATTTCATTTGCTAATGAGACTTAAAACTAATATCTGGAGAAATGGCTTGCACAAAAAGAGGCCTATGGGAAAAAAAGGGCTTAAAGCCAGACAGGAGAAGGGAATAATAGTTCAACGTTCAATTTAGGGTCTTCTCTAATCTCTGGTATTTAGCTTTTACAAAAAGAAAAGAGAAGGGATAGAGTTTGGACCTATGAGCCAGTCATGAGGTACAAATGAGTAGTTTGTACCACTCCTGGCTGATGTTTGTGTGAGAGCTGAGAAAGAACTTGTCTGTGGGTTTCTGTGCTCCCACCATTTGCTTTGCTCACTGCTATGCTGCATTTTCCATCTCTGAGAGTCTATGATTCACTGTGCTCAAAAAGTGTTTGGATACAAGAGGGCAGAGCACTCAACGATTAGTAGGGTCACGCATAGAATACTTCATCCTCGTTGAGTCAGTTCTGAATGTTGCTCAGAATTTTTTACATTCTATTTTTTTTTTGTCTTTGTAATGGAGCGGGCTGCACCAAAGACCAAGTGATTTCAAGCAAGAGCATTTGTATTTAGCAAGAGCATTTCTTGGACATATTTGCAGTGTTACAGTCCATACCTCCTGGTTCTGCAGCCAGTGTCTAACCCACAAGGCCACAGTGCCCGACCTTCTGCCAAGGCACCGATTCTCTCTTCATCCCTCTTACCACATCTATAATTTGTGGCTAACAGGAGTGGTCTGTGCTCTCCTAGTGCTTTATCACCTGCTTTTTCACTTCAAAGTGTTTCTTAACGTGGATATACATTACTTACCCATTTCTACTATTGACCTAAGCATAGAAATTTGAAACAATGCTTACACCTGGTGTACTATGACTGGATTTCACTAGATGGGGTTTATGTTTCCATCTTCTCATGGCACATCACTTAAACTCTGAGCTCAGTGTCTGAGGGGAAAAAAAAAGAGGTAAAACTTCTGGTTGCTTCCTTGGGGTTATGGTTGCAGTTGCTGAAACATTTGAGATCTGCAGGTACTAACAATTTGCAGAAATGAGAAAGGAAGAGTGAGGGCCAGTTCTGCACCCAGAAGATTGAATGGATTCTGGAATCCCTTCAATCTCACCCAGCCTTTGCAGCAGGGGAAGGACTGGCCCATACATTGCAAGGGTATGGCAAGCTTCTGAATCTGAACCAGAGAGGGAAGATGCTGAGAGGTAACAAGAATGAGATCTTCAGCTGGAGCTTGGAGATGCCTAATTTCAAACACATTATCTCATTCTCTAGGCACAAATATTTTTGCTCTACAATTTTTTTTTTCGCATAGGTTCAATGACAAAGCCCAGTGCTTTCAAAGAATACCAGTCTTTGGAGCATATGGCTTGTCCCTCCCTGCTTTGATTCTCGCCTGGGCCAGAATAAGGGTCTACCCTTATTGCAAAACAAATGAGAAACTATTTTATTACACAGATACAAGACTCAAAGAAATTCCAGACACAGTAAGAGACAATCAAAAAAGCACATCTCTTTAATAGTTTTTAGGAGAAAAAAACCCATGTTTCATTTAAAATTTAATTCTGACCTTTTAGTGATATTTTTCTTTAAGAATTTCCAAGAACTAGAGCTTATTTTGCTTCACACATTTAGTTATAACATGACACGAAATTAGTGGAACTTGACTTGCATATTTTATCCTATTTCTTGCTCCATAATGCTAGCAATAACAATCTCCATTTGGAACTACAAGCTTTCCTTTTTTGCTGAGTTATTTGTATGAGATGCATCTGGAATGCATGAAAAGAGGCAGAAATTGTGAAAATGGCTGGGAGTACGTTTTATTTTATACTTAGTACTTCTGGAGTTAAAGGGGAGATGGAAATTTGCCATGTAATGGATCTTAGCTATAGAGAATTATCATATTTCAATAGTAAAGTATTGCCTGTCTCGGCTCACACACACATCTTGACCTCAGAGCAGTTGCACATAATGTTTTCTCTGTCAAGAGAATCTATTCATAATGATGTGTCACAGGTGCTCACACATAATATGTTTCCCGTCAAAAGTGACCATCCATATTTTATATAGCAGCTTTGATGACAAATATTTTGTACTTCAGCTGCTTTTTCATCCAACTGTCAGACTTAATGAAGGAAAGTCACAGATAGTTTTTAAATAATGTCAGCTTCTTAGATCACATTACTGTGTCTGCCTTTTAAAGTAGTTTCATACTAGGGCCACAAGACAGAGGAGAGAGAGAAAAGGACGTTTTAATTTACTTAACTTTAAAAAGAAAAAAATTTCCAAGCTGCTAATTCAAAATCTGTACCTTTGGAATATTTTCAGAAAAAAAAAAAGTGTTATAGTTATTAAGTACTCAGTATTTTGAGAGTCTAGTGAAAGCAAGTATGATTACTGAATTGGGGTTGCAACTTCTCACTATGCTGAATGTCATTTATTTTCATAGTGGTGTCGTGTTCTCATTATAAGCACACTTTCCTCTAGGCTGTGTTGCAAAATGAGCAGCTCAGTATGCACAGGGAACTGAGTTCTTGTATTCTTACTGAAATTGTTTGTGCACAGCAAGGCCAAAGTTTGTACATCTCATGTATGTCCAGCCCTACTGAGAGAAATAGCCCACATTCTTCATTTTTTTAACGAAAGAGGAAGAGTGAACTTGAATTGCTGATGAGGTTCTTCAGATCACAGGACTTGTCGCTGAAACCTCAGAGCACAGAGAAGGGCTTTTCCCATTCATGGGAGATGACTTTTCTGCTGAGAGTGTAAGTGAAAAAAGTACAGAGGTGTTCCTGAACTTCTCTGCCAGGCAACCCTCCCCTGAGCAGCAGGCAGTGATGGCTCTCAACATGTAAGCCATGGATTCATATGGACTCCTGGTCTGCCTCCAAGGGCTCCACAGAAAGGAGTTGAAAAAAATAAGTTAATTGTGTGTGCAAGCTATTTAGCAGTGTCTGCAGATCAAAACAAAGTCAAAGCACTAAAATAGGCAGTCACACCATGGCATGTGCATATTTATAAAATTATCACTGGCCTGAGAAGAAGGCAGAACAGGAAGCCAAGAGTATTTAGAAATACAAGTTACAAATGTAAATGAGGACTATATTTCTTATATATATGAAATATATCCAGATGCGTTAGGCTGAGAGATTAAAGCTTGCACTTAAAAAAATTACCATTTTTTTCATGCAAGGCAAGGCCAAAAAATGAGGGGACACAGGGTCTGGAGTTATTTGATGCTTCATTGTTTTTTTAGTTTCAATTTATTTAAGAAAGCAAGCAAGAAGGAATTAAAAGTAGGTAACAACTTCTAAAGTACAGGAGGATGCAAAACTTTATTCTCTACCACTGAGAAATAATACACTTCATTGTATCATACAGCAGATTAATGTCTGCTACTGGAAAGATAGTCTGCAACAGCATCCTCTTTCCTGCTATCCCCAAACCCCTGAAGAAGTTAGGCAGTGAGTGTAATAAATTTTGCCTTCCTTGTCTGAAGAATTAGAACAATCCAATTGAAAGGCAAATATAATCCTACCTATGCTACATGCTGAGACTGGAGCAGGGTAAATGCCACAGTTAAGTCTAAACATCAGGTTGTAATTGTTAGAGATTAAAAACATGCAAGAGAGAACATTCCAGGGGAGGAAGGAGGGTGAGAAGGATGGCTCTCCTGTGTCTTTTTTTTTAAGGTAAAGTATCATCAGGTCTTACAAGGGCGTATTCCTGCACAGCAGAACACAAACAAAATGGCATTTAGACAATGAATGAAATTATACACTAGATCGATGTTTAATCATCCAACTAGGAAAAGCAAGTATAAGTGAACATGAATTTATCTGCTAAGCCAAGTGCACACAAGGCAGAAAAGCCTCTGATAATAGGGAAAAGAAAAATTAATGTTTTCTAGAATGCTGCTGTTCCATACAATCTTTTTCAAAGATCATTTACTGTTGGCTATTTCTGCAATATGTGAAGATGTCAGCTGAGCTTCTCATTTTTATGCAGACGAAATAATTTCTGAAATGACAAGTAAGGTCATAAGAAACACAAGAAAAAATGAAGCAATCTTTAAGAGCTGTCAGAGAGATAGATGGTCCACCCTTCCAAGTGCAGAGGAACCATTATTTCATGGTCTTGTTTAATGTATTGTTCTCTCACAGTTTGTTGTTTGTTTTTGTTTTTTTTTTAATCCTTTTCTTCTCAGTGCATCCTAACGTGAGCCAGGGTTGCCAAGGAGGGTGTGCTACATGTTCTGACTACAACGGATGCCTGTCATGTAAGCCCAGGCTCTTTTTTGTTCTGGAGAGGATTGGCATGAAACAGATTGGAGTATGTCTTTCCTCGTGTCCAAGCGGATACTACGGGACACGGTATCCCGACATTAATAAGTGTGCAAGTAAGTGCTGGGGAAAGGGGAAGCACATGGATTTGTTTGTTCTCTCTTGAATGCTGTGTCTCCTTAGGAGTCAAATCAACAGAGAAGGAGACGGACAGGCCGTGTCCTTATTTGTTCAGTTCTCTGTAGTAGTGCAGTAAATATTAACCCAAGCAGGAAGTTAAAGACCACAAAATGGCCTTTAGCTCAGGGATCCTGGCTCTCCATGAATGACCTGCCTAGAGCCCAGATGATGGCCTCCTCCTCCTCTACATCTCCATGTGAAGAGGAAGTGCTGGTGGGCACCAGGCACTGCCCTCCAGAAGCAAGAGAATGCTGGAAGCTCTCAAGAGAGAGAGATGGGACTGAGGAATGCTAAATCTTGGTGGCTGGAGCTGTTTAACCCACTGCCTTCACCCACCTGAGCCCTGCAACAAGGAGAGAAGATGGCAGGTGGCATTCTTTGGAGATGTAGTTTGCCCTGGTCTCCTTATAGCTTGTCTCATGCTCATTGTTGTCCTCTGAATGCCTGTAGAAGCTGGCCAGGCTTCAGCTGGCCAGGTTTCAGCCTAATCGGGGGAATTTACTGATCTGTGTTGTCTTCAGGCTGGGGGACAGAGAAGCCAACTCTATTCTTTACTGCTTAGGCAACATTTTGACCCCACTATGGATTTTTGAACCATAAATGAACTGGAAAAGACCGCAATGTCTCCCCACTCCTCTTTTTGTTGTTGAATTCACTGTTTTTAATCCCACAGGTGATATAAAAACATAAGAGTGATGGCCAAGAAACTCTCCCAGTTTTTACCTGGTAATAAAAGTTATTAAATGAATGGACCCAGGAGTAAAGTCTTACAGAGTAACTTGACACTGCAAAGTATTTCCTCACTTTTTAGCAGTGTGTGGCCTTGCATGTCAAACATGAGCTGCACCATACATAAGGTTTTATGCATGTCTCTTAAAAATTTCTGAGAACTGGGAAATATATCAGCAATGCCAATTTGAGTAGTCATATAGAGAATACATTAGTTACCACAGAACATCTGACTGAACGTCAGGGAACCATTTAAAGAAAAAGAAAAATATGTTGATCAAAACCACTCCTAAGCAGATTCTAAATTCTGGCATGTTTTTTTCCTCCTGGATGAAAATTTTTTATCTCCTGGAGATAGGTAGTGTGGTGCCAACCCAGCACTTGTGTCTCATGGGGTTAATTAGTACCTATGTGGTGTCCGTGTAGGCCAGAAGCACCACACTGTTATTCTCATGTGGTGTGCTCTGCCTGCCATTTGCATAGGTCTCCAAGAAGATCAGCAGAGTGAGGCTGTTCAGCATCACGCCATCCTTTCTAAATTCTCACCCATACCAGGGTCACTTGTGGCTGGCCTCACCATGTCTACTGGCCAGGAAGAAGACCTAACATAATTTGCTTCCTTTGAGGATTATCGGACATTGCCAGAATTATGTGATTCTGGTATATGTGAGTGAGCCCATGGCAGTCCATGGCAAAGAGCAACAATGCTGTTGTTTACTGTTTGCATTTCAGAATGTAAAGCTGACTGTGATACCTGCTTCACCAGAAACTTCTGCACAAAGTGTAAAAGTGGGTTTTACTTATACAGTGGAAAGTGCCTTGAAAAGTGCCCTGATGGGCTGGAAGCCAACAACCACACGATGGAGTGCACTAGCATCGGTGAGTCTGGTCCCCATGTCCTGCCTTGTTTTGTCAGAGGGGATGTGGGATCTAAGGAAGGCATGATCAGTTACAACACCAGGGAAGTGCAACTTAAAATGAAAATATTCTTCATAACAAGATATATTCCCCCGCACAAAAAACTCAAGGCATCTCCCAAGTCTGCCATTTCACAAGAGGCACAAACTTGGTTGTGTCCCAGAAACACAGCCTTGATGCTAAGGGCAATTCTGCCAGAGGAAGGACAGCCTGTTGTCTGCCCTGAGGTAGCAAGACATACATCTCTTGCTCGATTACAGTGTTATGCAGCACCACTAACATCAAAGTTTCAAAAACCCTGAGTCAGATCCCATATGTAGTTTAAAAAAGATTAAAATACTAATGGCTTTACTTTAGCTCCCTTGTACTGCCTGAGCCTTCAAAGAATGTATGCAACAACATTTTGAAGCTTACCTTTTCAAAGGTGAAGGCTAGAAACTAAGATATTGAGGAAACAGCCCTCCCAAAAACCCCAATCTCCAAAATGGTATATGCGCATAATCACTTGACCTCAGAAAATGTGGATTAAAATTAAACATCAAATAGGGTGTCACTGACACTGAAGGAGTGAGATTGACGTCATTGTGACTCACTGGCTATGGAGAAGAGACCTGCTTTTGTATCTTGAGCCTCTGACTCAAAATCTCCAATTATTCACACAAGGGCAATTTCAGAGGTCACCACACCTAACTGTCTGCTCCATCCCTCTGCCATCCCTCCAAATGAAAGAAGAACAAGTGAAATGTTTACCTGTGAACAGCTGCAGTGAGCAACCCCCACCACGGGCACACTGAAGCTGTGGCAGGGTTCCACTTATTTTAGGGTGTTTGCTGTGAATTGTGGTGGCTGAGGGCTGTGAGCTGCAGTGCAAGCGGTAACCTCTTCAGCCACCAGCAACCAGGGGGCACTTAGGCACAGTCTGGCTGTGATGGAAATCTTCCCCACAGTATCCTGCACATAGTTCTCTCTGGCATCGAGGGTTTTGAAGGAGAAGTAATGCAGGCATAGAAATAACGTGAAGTAGTTCGGCATTTTCCTTCTCAAATACATATTAGTTCAGGTGACAGTGTAGGCTTTTATGATTTTATTTTCAAGCGAGGACTTTCACCTTTGAAAGATTCAAGTGGTCATTTTTGTTTCTTGATGGCTGTTTCCTACTGCTGTAGACTCAGCTGCTTTAACAATGAGTCAGTCTCAGAGATGAAAAGCCATTTAAAGCTAAGGAGTAAAAACAGAACCTTTTTGTGCACGTGAAAGCCAATTATTTTAACAGAAGAGCTCCAGTGTAACATGAAAAAAAATTACCCACATGACAATCCACTGGAAGAAGGCTCAGAGATTGCCTGAAGTCTGTTATATTTCTAGGTTTCAGAAAATTCAGAAGTAAATTCTAGATGTGGAAAAATGTTGACTTACTAATTCCTCCTTATAGAGGAGCCAGAAGTCTTTCCTTCTTCAGTGGTGACTTATAATCTTAAGCATGCAGTTGGACTTAGAGTAAATATATATATTTACTATCTTTTTTCAAGAGAAAGATAGTGAGATGGCATAAGAGAAGGATAGCTATTAAAAGCACTTTATTAACCTTCCAAGGTTACGCCCATTTTTTGTTTACACTCTTTGGACAAGTGTGAAATGACACACCTTCTGATTTCCAAACAGTACAGGATGCACATTCACATCACTCTGGCTTAGAAAGGGAAACCTGCACCATTCTGAAAAGCTTGAAACCTCACACTGACCCAAATTCTCCTCTTCTTTGCCTGTTTCCAGCTTGTATATGCTACAGATGATGGCTCCTTAGATGACCAAAACCACTTGACTTCCAATGTAACATCTTTTGATATCAGTTGTTCCTTTATAACTATCAATTTCCAAATTTCAACCTTTGAGACAAGCTGCAGCAACTGGACCCAATGACTTCGCTCACCTTTCACACAGGCATGACCAAAGTTCAATCCACCTAAGACAAAAGGATTTACACCTCCATCAAACTCAAGCAAAGTCATAACAAACCCCAGTAAATTATTTCATTGAGACCAGTTGTGCTGTTATTGCCTTGTTTCAGGAATGGAATTACAAAATAGCGAGTAGAAAATAGTAATTGACACAATTATTTGACATTATTTTGTGCTGTGTATCCTTAACAATCCAATTTCTGTCAATTCATTGCTGCAACTCACTACTGATTAATTCCATTAGTTTTTGCCACCTTTTGGCTGATGCAGAATGAAAATAATGTACCATATGTATTCTGTATACAAAAATATATTGGTCAGGCTCAGTTTGTTCTATGCTTATTGCAGTGCACTGTGAAACTAGTGAGTGGAGTCCATGGAGCCCTTGCATGAAGAAAGGAAAAACTTGTGGTTTCAAAAGAGGAAATGAAGTAAGGGTCAGAGAGATCGTACAGCATCCGTCAGCAAGGGGAAATCCTTGCCCAGCTACAACCGAGAGCAGAAAATGTATTGTACAAAGAAAGAGATGTCAGAAGGAAGGAAAAGGTACCAAGTTATCATCATCATAATATGAGATTGATATTGTGTTTGTCTAATAATTCATACCTGAATTCTTAGGCCTCAATTTCAGGCTTCACCAAAGCCGCCATTGATGTGGTGCTTTTTGGGCTGGAGAGAGTTATGCCTTTGCCTGCAGTAAATAAAATCCTAACACTGCTCAAAAAATGCTCTTTGTATAATCTAGAGCGGCCAGGGTGGGCTGGAAGGGAAGGCACTCTGTCTCCCAGTTCTGTCTGCTGAAAGAGTTGCCAAGATGCAAAGTTGCATTGTAGTGCTCAGAACAAAAAGATCCATCATAAAACATGTCGTGGTGGGTATTGTCTGTTGGGTATAAGGCAGGCAAGTTTCATGCTTCAACAGAGGGATTCCTCCAAACAAATTCCTATTTCATGCTTCCCTACAAGTAAGATTTTAACTCTTGTAAATGCAGTGGTGTGGCCTCTCTCCCAGTCTGAACTCTTTCTACTAGCTCTGGCTGCACAACACAGCCTGATCCTGCCATTTGCTTCTGGCTCATCAAGTTCCAGCATGGGAGAAAAATCACAGCATTGCATGGCAGACAAGGGAAAGTCCACTTGGTTTCACCCAAGAAGCAAGACTGCCAGCAGAACTGTCCTTCCATGCAAGGCAGCTCGTTGGACTTACTCCCCAGCATGGCAGTGAGGGAATGGTATCACAGATGTTAACACTGGGAGATGCTTAAGAAGTCTATGAAATAATAATTTACACAAATTCCACTCAGTAGATGCTGTTGTTTGATTATTTTCCCCTTCTTGAAGAGGGGAAGTTACTTGATCTGTCCTCAGGGAAGTTACTCTGGTTGACACAGGAGGAACTATAAAATATTTCCTTTTCTCCATTCCTACCATTTTCTCTGTCCCTCCCATTTCCCCATCTCATCTATTTGTCTCTTTCCTCCCACCCCTTCTGAGGGTGAGTGGAAGAGGTGGAGCAGCTGCCCCTCCATGTGAGGCAGCAGTAGCTGCTGGCACCAAGTAACAGCCCCAGGGTTGCGGCTGGTGACTTATGGAAATGCTCAAGAGGCTTGGATCTTGTAACCTTTTTGAAGGTTAGCTCATTCTCTAGAGATGTACCTCATGAGAAGGGCAATAATGCTGCTAGAGAGTCCAAATGAGGGCCATAAAGATGATGAAGGGCCTTGAGGAGAAGCCATATGAGGAACATTTGAAGTCACTTGAGCTGTTCAGCCTGGAGAAGAGAAGATTGAGGGGAGATTCCCTTGCTGTTTACAACTTCCTTGTGAAGGGAAGAGAAGGGGCAGACATTGATCTCTTCTCTGCGCTGACCAGTGACAGGACCAAAGGGAAGCGCCTGAAGCTGTGTCAGGGGAGGTTTAGGTTGGAGGTTTAGGAAAAGGCTCTTCACCTAGAAGGTGATTGGACACTGGAACAGGCTCCCCAGGGAAGTGGTCACGGCACCAGTTTGACAGAGTTCAAGAAGCGTTTGGACAATGCTCTCAAGCACATAGTGTGACTCTTGGGGTGTCCTACTCAAGGCCAGGAGTTGGACTTGATGATCCTTGAGAGTCCCTTCCAATTCAGCATATTCTGTGATTCTATGGTTAGAAGGAGGATTGTATGGACCAGATAGCTACACGTGACTCCTTCTCACCCAAGAACTGGGTAGATCTACTGATCTATAGGGCGTAGATGTCACCTCCTCCTCCTTGTGTCAGGTAGTGTCCTGAAGAGGTAGAGAGGTGTACCTGCATCAAGACCGCAGTCAAGATCACCTATTTACAGATTCCCTTTAGAAATTCTACAAATTTCTATGTTCAAAGTGTCCACGCTTGCTTCTGTTCCTACATAGTGGCCGCTCATTAGCTCACTGCAGCTGGGGAAAGAGTCCAGTTTTTTTCCCTACTAAAGCCTAATCTTGACAGAGATGAAAGTATAGGACTGAACTGTAATTTTGGACTATGAAACTGGGTTTTTTTGAGGTGATGATATTGTGTGTTTGCTTATAGCAATTTGGCAAACACTTCAGATTGGACAAGACATTTCTCTTTGAGAAACGCCTGCTGTTCCTGTGTTATAAGAACTTTAGAAGAAACTACTCACGTATTTTGCTATCCATTATTATTTTATGGAATTTGAGCCAAACCATACTTGAAAAATACTGTGCACCACAAGAATTTGTTCACAATCATGAACTTTTTCTTTCCTTCTTTTTCTGCAATATGCATAAAGGTGGGCTTTTTTCCTTCTTTTGAGCAAGTCACAGTCTGTATTCTAGCCCGTTTTATGCTCAGTAGATAATTCCTTCAAAAGAGGAACCTGTATTCCCACTCTGTCTGTATGCCTGAAAGCCGTTTTTTTGTTTGTTTGTTTGGTTGGTTGGTTGGTTGGTTGGTTGGCTTTTTGTTCTGACATTCACCCTCTCTGTATTCACAGAAGTCTTTCCCATTCACATTCATCGCTTCAGGGAGATAACCTTATTTTATTTTATTTTTAAGAAAGATAATTCTTAATAAAACTGAGGAATATCACATATGTAACATCAGGCTAAAAGAGGTTCAAGGGATGAATTATGGTGACAAGCAAGGAAGGTGAGAATTAAGCTATAACTTTTCCTTCTATTCCTACTGAAATGGGGAAACAAAGCTTTCCAACTTAATGTCCAGGCAACATATCTTCCCTACTGCTACTGTCCCTTATTACACAAAAAGAAACTTCTATTCCCCTTTGAACAATAGAATAATTGCCCAAGAAAGCAAGCCAGGCTCTGTTCTTAAGGCTAGCTGTGCCCTGTCAGTGAGTGCAGAAGGAGGTGACAACAGAAACACTTGAAAGGGAAAGTCAGTAAGTTTGTATATACTGTTGAGAAATATTGCAAAGGGTCTTCTCTGTTATACAACTCCCTGTGGCCACTCAGGCACTGCTTTAGAGTTGAACTTGCATGGCATTGGCTTTTGAAGTGTTGCAGCAGAGCCAGCAGTGACCAGCAGTGCTGCTAATCTTTTCTCCATGACCACGAAGAGAGGGTCAGCTCAGTCACTCTTGGCCGTTTCCATGTTGGAGAGATATCTGTGGCTGAGGGATTTAGGTCAAAGACCACATGATGACGGGGTGTGCTCGTCACAGATGCCTCAGTGACTTTGCTCGAGACGTTGAGGTCAGCAACAGGATGTTACTCAGTGAAGGCTCTGCTATCGCACAGCAGCAAGGACATGTCTCTGGAGAAACTACGCAAAACAAGATAAAGCAGATGAAGAGGGCTTTTTTTCCTTTGTTTGTTTCCATCTGCTGGTGTGTCATTGATACTGATGGGATGTCTTGCAACCCTTCTTTTCCCCTCACTGGCTATGCAATGATGTTTTACTGTGAGAAGATGCTAATATTTTCAGAATGGATGCAAACAAATGGGAATAATGAGGATACAAATAGCCCAATTAGCCTAAAGGTTCTTTTTACTTATTTTAGCACGAAGTTAGTTGATCCCAGTGTGGTCTGACCTGGTAATTCCCATATGTTTCACATACAGGTTCATTTTGTAGTTCAGTCCCATCCAAACCTCACTGTAATTTCTTTCATCATTCTCCTCTTTTAATGCCATAATGGTGTATTCGTTTTAGTCTGCATGACTATATGATATTAAGTTCCAGTTTTTTCTTCTTCCTTTCTTCCCCTCACACTTTTTGTTTTGTTCACCCAGTGCAGTGTACTGTAACTTTTACCTTCCTACACTTAAAACGTTCTTGGCTCCTTCCCTTCACTGACAGATAAAAATTGAGACACATGTTTCCTACAACCATATCCATCAATGGCAAATGGTAAATAGATGTTCTGGAAAACTAAAACTTTCAGAGCTCCTCAAACACTGCAAAATATCCATCAAAATTATTTCTTTGCCTTAATAAATGTTCTCTGGCCTAACATGAGTCCCTTTAGACCGCTGTCTGCAAATGTATGAGATTGACTTTTACTAAACAAAAGACAAATATTCTGAAATTCCGATATTCTGCATACAAAAGTATTTGTGGGGAAAGAATTGCATGTTTTCAGGACTAACTCTGCCAAGAGGAGAATATTCACCGTATGACTTTCTGTTGAGTCCCAACTGCATTCCCCCAGAGATCATACAATTTCAAGTAATTTCAGAGAATATGTTTTGATCAGTTTGAAGAGAATAAAAGCACTCACTGAAATTAGTATTAGTTATGAACAAGGAAGACACTTTAGAAATCTTGGTATTATGCAAGCCAATAGATAGATGACATTGGTTACATAGCTGCATTATTGTAAGCAAATAAATACATTTCAATTGGTTCTCGTTCTTAAATTGAATTTTTGCCTGTTGGTGGCGTTTAGATGTTCAGAGGACAGAAGCAATATTAATTTAACTGTGTCCCATTCTGTGCCAATACAAACCAAAGAAAGTTCTTGTTCCTGACAGGCAAAATTTCAAGCATTAGACATGAAGACATGGGAGGGTGAACACAGAATAGTTCTATGCATGTTTCTTTTTTACTGTGGAATGTAACAATTGTCACCTTTGACAGTCTGAAAGCAGGATACTGTTATGAGAGGAAGAGAGATAATTTCAACCAAAATTCAAAAGACTACAGCTCCCTGGAGGCTGGGTAGCTTGTCAGTTAATGATTTAAGCACTAAGGAGAATAGAGACACTATGCTATGATTTTTTTAAGTTTACAGCAGGAATAAGAGAGAGAGAAATGCCTTTGAGGTGGGAAGCTGAATTCAAGATGCAGACTGGTGAACAGAAGGGAACTAAGGGAACAGGATTTGTTGCTAAGGAGTTTTAATGAGGGAGTGTATAAATTTTGGGTAAATAAATTAAAATATTAACTTCTATACTGAATGGCATACATGTGAACATAAAACTGCATATTACATTAAATAGCCTAGAGAACTGAGACTCAGTTCATTTCTTTTGTTTATTTGTACTAGATGTTCCACCTCTTATATGTCCACATAATGCTTCCAAACACATTAATCAGACAATGACTGAAGAAGTCTTCAATTGGCTGTGGTGTGAGAAGAGAGTCTAAGCAGGAGGAGTGTATTTCAGGGGAACCACAGGTCAGCCACAGTAAAACAAAAATTGGATTTGAAAAATACTCACGGCCAAACTAATTTTACCTAGTCTTGGCAAAATCAGGTTAGAGCAGCATTTTTAGTGTTGATAAATTTGTAGTAATGGCTGTACATCTTCTTATTCAAATGAACAGTCTGTCCCTATACACTCCATACTCCAAAGATAAAAGTCTCTTCCCAAGGCAGTGGAGGCCCATGCCACTTCAGTAATTCCTCAGAGTACTACTTTTAAACAAATATGTTTCTGATTTAAAAAAAAAAAAAAATTAAAAATTGGATGACAATTCTAGATATTTCTGGTATTGACGACTTTTACTTAACCACATTTAAGTCCTAAGCATGGCTATGTGGGAAAGTAAGATATTCCTATCACAGCCCATTCCACAAGTCACATCCTCTCGCTCATATATAGCTCAGTGGCATTTAAAACAAGAGGGACAGAGATGCGAGCCGGGGAGACATCCCAGCACACAGTTCGCTTGTGCAACTGTGAGAGATGGGCCGTCCTGTGCAAAGGTCACTAGTGTGGTTATGGTTAATGACCTTACTGCATGGCAGGTCACAGGACTTCTGAAACCTCAAAATGAACACGAAGCTAATTACTGCATCCCTGTGTTTACATATCGCATATGCCAACGGGTCCTAACTCTGGCCTTTGCGAGCCTGAGTTACTATAATTGAGGAATCTGTCTTGTGAAGAGTTTGGTTGTTTATTTTCCGTTTGTTGCTGCCAAGAGGGCTTCTCATTTCCTTTCCTTGCAAGGGTTTTGACTCTTTAACTTTAACACATTTCCAGGCTCCAATAGTAGGGCTGCTGAGAGGGGGAATCCACTAGCTGCAACACGAAGGGAAATGGCATCCTGGGGATACCCCAAGTGAGATAGAGCACGGTCAGCACCCAGCTGCCACCGTCACTGGCTGGCAAACATGGGCACACCCTAGGGAAGAGATCTGGGTGAATAGGCTTCAGGGGTTAAAAAATGAGTCAGAATGATTTGTGAATTCAAAATAGCTAATAGTAGAGGATGTATTGACTAGAAATCAAGGGCTGAAAAGGTGGAAAAAGCTATTTTTAACCTTGTAGCATTTTCAAGATCTGATTATAGGCAGTTTTGAAAGTTCTGCTGAGTTACTACCTGCAAATGGAGACATCAAACCCTGAACTAATTATTAGTAATGTTTCATTTCACTGCAAGTTATTTTGTTTGTGCTACTGTGAACATTAAATTCTCATCAAACCTCCCGGTTGTGACAGACACACATGAACCAAGCAGATGTGTGCCTCTGTATATATGGTAATACACATGAATGCACAACTTCTGTACACGTGCACCATGGTAAGGTTGTGACTCTGAATAATATGCATCTTGATGAACAGTCAGGTTGAAAATGGTTGTGCCCTCAGATATCAAAATTAGTTAAAGCCTTGCAGGGCGCTGAGCTGACACGGTCTCTGTACTTCTTGGAAGATGTTCTCCTTTCCTGCTGCTAGCTCCTCTCTTGGCACCTTCTGCCTTCTCCTTGTCCTGGGGAGACTGGAAGCAGTGGGAAGGTGACTCAGATGCCCTGAGGTCCTCTGGAGCATGCTATAAAAAATGTGCTGGGCATGCTGATGGCAAAAAGCATCAACCTCATGTTAACAGGAATAGTGTCAAAGCTGAGACAGAAGTATGTGGCCGATTGTTCTTGTTAGGGAAATGAATCAGAAAAAAGCTGATTGCATTCTTTTATTAAAATGTGAACAATGTGAGAGCTGTCCTCCTCAGATCACTAAACCAAATAAGGGATAGAAATCAGCTCTTTTTCTCTTCTGATCTTCCCTTCTGGTGCCTCCTTGTGCTCCAGAATTTGCTAGCTGATTATATTTTAGATGCCTGAACTTTGTAGGAAAAGCCAAAGGGAATACAAGCCCCCAAGAACCCTTCTTCCTCCCCCTTCTAAAGCATCCATCAAGTATTCATTCAGCACTAAATTTCCAGACCTACCTAAACTCTTGCCTCTTGAATAAAAATGTTTGGGATTGAAAGCTCCAGAAAGTGAAATCCACATCTGTGTCTATTCTGTGAAAGGAAAGAAGGCAGAAGTCTGCTCCTTGCCCACAAAGTCCAGGTCCACCTTCTGGCTTGCTACCAAACCAGTTGGGGCTATTCCCTCCATAGCAGATATGACTAGGGAAGAGGGCAGGTCAAACACAGTCCTTAAACAAACTCCCAGTTATGTTATGCAGACATGCAGGACACTGCCTAGTCTCTGATCTTCTTTCCTGGCACAGCTGGGAACAACTGTGGCACAACTTATTCATGGCACCTTCACCTTCAGCAACTTCCCATTGTTTCAGGGAGAGGCACACAGTAAACTGCACCTACTCACCCCTCTCAGTGCTGCAGAGCAGAGACCATGTGCAAAAGAGCAGCTTGTTGTTCTCTCCTAAGCTTCACCCCTTCCTTCCTCTGCCAGAACCTCCTTGCATATCCATCTTTCTCCCCACACTGGTCTTCTGTCACAACTCACAGTTAATGCTTCTAAAGTCCTTTCCCTGACTCCTAGCGAGGAGCTCTTTCTGAGAAACAGACACATTTGTCACTGCTGGAAGAGGAAATGAGGCTCTTCCAGGAAGTGTACCCCAGTGGGATACCGTGACAACTTCTTTCTGTTGATGCTTCAGCAGACCCCACATCATTCTGTTTTCTCACTTTTGGACAACATTGCTACAAAGCAAATGTGAAGGGAGGTGGCTGCTGGGAGCAGGGCCCTCCTGGCTCTCACCACCTGGAGGCCTAAACCCCTCACTATTTTGACCTGAGTGTCCGGGAAAGAGGAGCAAATGCAAGAGAGAAGTTTGATAGTGCATCTATCAAATTTAGTCCAAGAATGCAAAACATTTGGGGTATGTGAGCTACAGAGTAAATCAGGCTGTGGATGTTACAAGTCTAATGGCGACACATCCAGCACTGTTTAATCAGCTAAATCCTGGGCTATGGAACACTTCCATGTATAGCAATGCTGTTATAACACTGCAGTCATGGGCAGCATGGCACTCATTCATTATTGTGTTACAGCTGCCCTTATTTTAAAGGGCCTGATCCAGGACCCACTGAAATCCCATTGACTTCAGAGTACTGTGGATCTAACTAGCCTTCAAAAGCACAGATTTTCAGCATTCCTTTGTAACAAAGTGAAAACAAAGGAGCACTTTTTTGGCTGCTGTTTCTCCTGATCTCTCTGGATATTTGCCTGTTCTTCCCCACCCAAGCAGCTCTGTTTGTTTTTCCCCACCCAGGTCTCTGCATCTCCAGTCTCATTGTCTCTTCTCAGCTCAGTCTCCCTGCCAGCTCTGACACCTTGATGTAGCCTTTGGTCTGCTTCAGCTGCCACCTCCCAGCTCTCTTTCCCCTCCATAACTTTGAAAAGGGTTATGAAGTAAAGTTAGGAAGTTAAGCACTTGCTGCCATAACCTTGTGTTATAAAGGTCCAGGGAAGCTTCAGAACATTCCCAATGAGATGATAACATCCAATGTTATTCTCAGAGATCATAAAGCTTGGGAGAGAGGTTGTGGGAACCTCTATGGAAGGTTTTTAAGGAGCTTAGACAAACAATCATCAGAGACAGCCTAAATATAGTAGTTCAGATTCACAGACTGGTAAGGGACTAGATAATTGTTTGATAAGCATTTATAAAATGGCTACAAAATTTCCACAAAACTTTTTCTTGCCTCTTGCCTTCTGCAAAACTCCCACAAAAAGACAGTATATTGCCCATTTACAGAGCACAAATCCAAGTATCTCTGTTCACTGACAGGTGTATAAGGCCTCCTGCTGTCATTTACCAAGCTCAGACTTTTATTTGGGCCTGAGTCAAAGAACTGAAATCAACTTTTCATTTTTTGCCCAGTTTAGTCATTTGCATTGCAGAGATATCTGTTCATGTTTCTCTTTGCATTCACCAACAAGAATTGAATAATCGTTACAGGAAAAGTACAGGGCTGGATTTTCTTGCTAATTTACCAGAAATATAAGGTAGCAACTCTCTGCCAATGAAAATGTGTCTGTTTTAAGAGTAGATGCAGATATGTTCCATGAGGGGCATATTGCTGTATGATTAGGCCTGAAAAAAAAAAAAAAAGGACAGATGAAAACAAATATTTTTCAGTAATTTTTGTTGAAGCAATTTTGCAGTGACAAAAAATTATTGGAATAAAACCCCCAACATTCTTAATTTAAAAATGTGGTGGCCATCCAAGATTCAGAAAAAAAAATTCTAAATTTTCTATTTTTAGTTCCTTGAAATTCAAAATGGTAGCAAAAGAATTAACTGGTGTTCCCTGACTGAATCATATACAGCTGACATTAAGGTCAGAATTTGACAATTAACTGTGGGGATTTTCTATTGTTGTTTTGTTTTTCAAGCAAAATGTCTCAGTAATGAAATTTCTCAACTCTAATCTAATCCTCCCCAATATCTACAGCAAACAGTAGCCCCAGTGTAAAGATTTACAGCTACAGTTATGTCTCCGCTTTGTTCTTGAGCATGTATTTACTTCTGCCCATTTGCTTTCTGAAATTCTCTCTCATTTGTCATCTGAAGAACTCCATTTAAAAGGAAAACAGGCTTCAGACATGAAACACAGCTACATTCCTGAAACATGAGATGAACAACCTTTAATTCATGCAACCTTTCATTTACAGTAATGTTTAATGGATGGGCTGGTTTCGTTATGGACAATGCCTCTCCCTGTCATTAGCCTGCAGAAAGGTCTAAAACTCTTAAGCATTTAAAAGAGCTCCATTTCAGGCTCTGTATTCCCTCCTCCACTCCCTCCCCCACTCCCCATCACCCTTTGTGACTGCCCTTTTTCTAAGTCCATAATCTAAATGCTGTACTCTGCAAATTGCACTTATTGCTGGCTTCGAGCTTCGAAGAACCCTTCTGAACACTTTTTATACAAACACTAACAAGGTCAAAGTTGGAAAAATCTCAGCTGGTGGACTTGGATCCCGTGAGCGAATGACCATTTATAATTAATATTAATGAATGGCAGATGACAGATGTTTATTGCCTAAGAAGAAATGTGCATTGCTAAACCAGAAGGATTTTGTTTAAATCCAGAGGAACTGACTTTATGTCTTGTATGGATGTGAGGTGGTGGTGGGGAATGCCAGTGGATGATCCAGCCCCTACTACCTTTAAGCATCAGCATGGAAACAATAATTCTGTAAAAAAGGATCCTGAGCTCTCTATTTGAAGTACAGCATTTGGTCCTTCAAAATATTAATTGAAGTAAGGAGGACTCTCTGAGCACTTCATCAGCTCTGATTTGCACAGTATTGGGTTTTATCCATAGAGTCTAATGCACCAAAATTAAGGAACTCTTATCTGTATTTTACACTTGTGGAACCTGAGGAAGTCAGTATAAAGATGGTATTATAAAGAAAAAAAGTCTTTGTCACTGAGACAAAGGATTGCATTCCCAGACACGGTATATTTTTTTGTTGCTAGATTTTTTTTCCACAGTGGTCTTAAATTAAACTAAACTTAATCATTAAACTATGATGCATAAATCTCTTTAAAAGTTTAAAGTGACACAATGGAAGATATAACATGGAGAATGGAAGAGTCTTGTCTCTGTGAATACCTGTGAATACTTAAGGCTGATGGAATCTCTGGTTTCTATCTGAAAGAAACTCTTTCACAGCACATAAATTACTTCCTGGACATAGAGATATCTTGGGTAACATTTTCAAAAGTACAAGAACAATTTTAAGTAACTTCTTAGAGTTCCTATTTGAGGTTAGAGTCTATTTGTTCTGAATCCCTTGGACAAAGCATCCTGCTCCTTATAATATCTTGCTGCAGTACATGTGCACCAACTATTTGCTGTTTGCTTGCCCCTGAGATTTCTACACTTCTGTATTACCCTATCTGTAAACTGTTTCTGAGTACGCCATTCCAGACCCTTGCAAATTTGGTTTAGTGGCTACAGGATTGGTCTCAGGACTTTTAAAATGTGAGTGCCAAAGGAGTTGCTAACAAAAGCAAGTGGCGCTCAAATCTGTAGAAACAGTGAGCAGTTTCTGCTTTTGGCTAAAGTAGTTCTTGGAGAAGGCAAGAAAATTATTAGTTACACAGTTTGAAAGAGAAGCATGAACATATTTGGTGACTAGTGTACAGTGGGCTTCTTCACCTGGAGGCAGGAGGCAGCTGGAGAGAGAGGCTGCTGATCCCCACAGTCCAAATTTTTCCTAGAGAGGCTCCTGACTCTTTCTTAGAGAGGATCCTGACTTGTTGCAATACATCATTGTACTGAAAGTATCACTCACTGAACTTTTGCATAAGCTTCCTTAGAACCTTTCTTGCATTCCAACAGTTCAAGGTCCTGTAACCAGCCCTGCTGTATGGGCTGCACACACACCTAGGTAACACCTGCTGCATGGTAACACCTTAGGGGTACTACCATTTTACCAGCACTGCTGTAACACTCTTAAGGCACCAGCCAAGTAGAAAAATAAAACATGCAAATTTTGCTGAATAGCCATGGTGCACTGTTGGCAGGATCTGTTTGAGACAGGACATAGGGCAGATCTCCTGGTGGAGGTGGATCAGGGGTTGCAGACCTTCCTTGACATTTGGGGGTGCTATGGCATGAGAGGCTGCGTTCTCATCTCAGTAGGGGCTGCATCTCCTCCAGCCTTTGGGCCATGTGGCCTCGCCTGCATCCATCTCAGAGCATGGCAGTCAGTTTTTGAAGTATCTTAAGTAAAGTGGGCTCCAGTGATGTACTGTCACATGGCAAAATCATTCTTCACATTCCACTTCCAGCTACTCATAAAGCTGGCTGCTCACTTCAGTGTGCAAAGCTGTATTACTACAAAAAGCTCTAAATGCACAGTTCATCCTCAGAGGAATTTAAAAAGAATAAACTTATCACATTCTTGGGGAAGGAAAAAAAAATAAAAGAAGGCAAGACAGCCTGGATAAAATTCACATGGACAATTCCTATCTGTGATTCATGTTAAATTGAAGACTTACGGGCAATGTTAAAATATTTGCATTCAAGTTCCTTTTGTGCATATCCACAGCTACTGACAGCTACTCAGAAATTTTTTTTTTTTTAGTATTTTATAGGTGTTGATTTTCCAAAGAAATGGAAAATACCAGATTACCAAAGTCATCACATTTCCCAGAAACTTGCTGATTTCAATGAAGTCGAAAGCAGGCAGTGTTAGGTTTCTGCCTAGTATCCTTCCCAGCTTGTCCATTGGGTTGGGCTCTGGCAACCCATCTGGCAGGCTGACAAAGACTCAACAGCCTGAAAACCTGAGATCCCTTTGGCAACTTGGTCCAAGATTCCCAAGCTTCCTTGGGCTAAATTCTGAATCCTTTTGGCATATGAATTCCCTGAGCCTTTTTCAGAGGCAGCCCAAAAGTTTTGGTGATCCCAATGTCCTTTTCCATAAGCTTCTCTCTACCTGGTCAACTGCCAGGTATTCTCTCAATAGGTTAGAAAAATCCTTCAGAAACATATGGAGATGGCCAAAGTTAAATCTCATGTTACCCTTTTAGAGAGGGAACTTTTGGATTCTCTGATCCATATAAAATTTAGAAGCCTGACATGTCATTTTAATCAATGTGAAAATGTATTTGGAAATATTGGCACTACTTAGAGAGGGGAGGATCAATGCTTTGGCAGCTGAAATAGTACACACACGCTGGAGACACAAAACAGAAAGAGACAGTCCATTTTCAACACATTGATTTGAAAAGTATCCTTGAAAGCAAATTCTCCCTTCAATTACACCAAACACCAACCTTGGTGACCCCTGTGTGTTTGAGCAAGTACAACACAGAGGTCAGAATCAGGCCTCCAGTGAATTTAGGTAATAACAGCCTGCTTCTGTGCTGATGCTTTTGCTGAGAGGATCTATCAGGAGCTGCTGTCCCCCTGTATGTTACCTGCTGCTGACAGGCTGATCCAGCTGTCCAGCTGGCCTGGGATGCATAGGGACTCCTGTCTACCTGTCAGCACAGGTGTCACCCCAGGCAGAAATGCAAACAAACGATGCTCAGAGTGGAGGAGACAAGTGAAGCGTGCCAAGAGAGGCCAGAGGTGCATCCTGTTGACTCCTCATCTTTCTTTACGTTCCTGGTATATCAGAAAACTTTAAAAAATGTAAGGAGGGGACTCCAGGGGGAGGGTATAGGTGCACCTACACTAGCAAATGAAATGGTGGAAGATGCCCAGGTCCCAGTGTGTAGTGCAAGGGAAGGAACAGCTGGCCTGATCCAAGTGCTGGAGTCAGCACTTGGAAAATGTCTCCAGGATCTGTACTCAGAGTCACCATTATAGCCCTGAGCTATGAGCCATGGTTGATAATTCAAAAAGGCATTCCTTGGGATGCACACAGACATTGGGGTCAAACAAGTATCATCTGAATTACCAGGTTCCATTGGGGCAATCAGTTTAGGTAGAGCCAAGGAAAACATATTTTCTCATTTCTCCCCCTTCAGAGCATATCAAGCACAAATTTGAGTACTAAAGACACATGTTTCTTTGGGAGTTTTCTCCATTTTACTATTGTACTAGAAAGAGTTTAAATGTCTGCCGAGGCACTAGCATCTGTCTCTTATCATATATAACTTTTCTTGATTATTTCTAGAGCGGCAGACTAAACATGCTGCTCTGACATAATGCAGCATCACATTTTTATTTCTGGTTTGTTCAAAAGCCTGCACCACCTGAAATAAGCCTCCAAAAAGAACTATATTTATGACCTCAGTCAAAGCTAACAGAAGAGCTTGGGTTATTGATGACTGAAAGGAAGGCAAGGTATTAGAGATTTCTCCCAATATCCTGATGCTCTAACAACAGGGTAAGGGCTTTTGGTACCAATCACTATTATTTCCATTCTTTGTATTGGTTCTTGATTCTCCTCGTCTTTTAAGAGGTCTATTAAGTGGGTTTGGACACTCATGGACCTTTTTGCCTCTTTTAGGAGAGCTGTAAAAACCCAATCCCATTCAGAAGTCACCATTTAGAGTCTCAAAGGAAGAAAATGCTTGTTTCCTAAATACCAGTACGGTTTATGTCACTTCCTGTCCTAAGGAATGGGGAGTGATTTTCTGGTCTGCTAAATTGCCATTACTTTCCTGTCTTTGGAAGTTGTGTTCAGACTTTATAAGCTGCAGGTTCTTATAAGATGAAAACTGTTACATAATTACAAAATTGGTGTTGTTAGCACATTAATCCTGATTAAAACAAGGCCGCTAACAAATTCCCTTAGTCCCAGCAGACAAGCACAAAGGGAATAAATCCCCACAAGTGCTTGTTTGAAGAGGCAGCAGTAAATGTCTCCACAAACAGCAAACAGAACTCATTATAGGAATCCTCCTTCTCTGGCTGCTTATTTGACTGAAGGATATTCTATTTTCAGGCACTGTCAATATCTTTTCTATGACACAGGAAAGGCACATCCAACCAGTTTCTATTGCAAGAGGTCATCACAAGCCAGGGAATTTCCATGAGCCTTGCTTATGAGCTCACGAGTGCAGACGTGTCATTCTCCAACCATCCACAGAAATAATTATATCTCCTGACTTCCGATACACCTAACAGGATACAACTTTCTCCTTATGTCCCATAGCAGTGGAAAACTCGACATCTCCTGTCTTGGCATAACTAATCAAGTCAGCCTCCCCCCATTCCTCTCTGCCTACTTTATGCAAACGGCTGTGGTGCAGGCCCGAGCTATTTCTGTATTTGGAAACAACACTCTCATTCCTGCTAATGTGCCTCTTTCAGTACTGTTCTTCCAAGGACAAGCTAGCACACACCATGTAAATAAGAACATTTTTCAAGTGAATGCAATCTAGAAGTCCAGATCCTATTTTCAGAGGCAAATGAACCTTAAGGATCCTCATACAGAGACATCTAAAGTCCACATGTAGAGAAGCATTTCCACTCTTAAGAGGAGATAAGACCTGTAAGTACAAGTTAGCCACCAAGTCCCATAGTACAGTTGCTCAACCCTAAGTATCAATAGCTTTTGAGGTATAGCATCATCATAGAATCACAGGATGGTTTGTATTAGAATGGGCCTTAAAGACCACTGAATTCCAACCCCCTGCCCTTCCACTAGGCCAAGTTTTTTGAAGCTCAATCCAACTTGATCTTGAATATTTCTGGGAATGGGGCAGCTACAGCTCCTCTGGGCAACCTGTTCTAGAATTTCTTGCTAAGGTCTAATCTAAATCTACTGTCTTTCATTTTAAAGACGTTCTTCCTTGACTGCCTTTGTAAAAAGCCCGATATCATTTTTCTTGTAGGCTCCCTTCAGGTACTGTAAGGCCACAATTAGGTCACACCAAAGCCATCTCTTTTCCAACCTGAACAATACCAATTCTCTCAGTCCTTCCTCATAGGAGAGAGGCTCCAACCCTCTTATCATCCTGGTGTCTCTCCCCTAGACTTGATCCAAAAAGTCAGTGTCTTTCCCTTGCCTGGGACCCCAGAACTGGATGCAGTGTTCCAGGCAGGGTCTTACAAGAGAAGAGGGGCAGAATCTCCACCCTCACCCTGCTGGCCATGTTGCTTTGGATGCAATCCAAACAACTGGATTATAAGACACCATTGGCTTTCTGAGCTGCAGGAGCACATTGCTAGGTCATGTCCAGCCTCATCCATCAGCAGCTCCAAGTCCTTCCTGGCAGGGCTGCCCTCCATCTGTTCACCCCCCAGCCTGTACTGACACCGCAAATTGTCCCGACCCAGGTGCAGCACCTTGTACTTGGTCTTGTTAAACCTCATGAGATTCCCATGGGCCCACTTTTTGAGCTTGTCCAGGTATCTTGGACTACCCAAGATCATCACATAAAACTATGGATATGACACGTACCTTAAGATCTGTATCCATGTGGACTGGTATGGAAACCAGGTAGGCTATCGCCATGCATCTCAACAGCAGGAGAACATAGGTTTGGCCAAGATTCTTGCTCCTTGAATGTCTTTGGAGGTTAGCTCCATTAAAAGTTTTACTTATATTCTCTTCAGCATTTGGAACACCTTCAGCAATAAGGCAGGCCAGGAAATGCACCAAGTCATGTAGCATCTAGATTGTTCCGAAGTTGTAACTCTGGTTTCCCAGAAATCTAGTGATTATAAAATAGGGCCACAATAGCTAAGGAACAAAAAAAAAAAAAAAAAAAGAAGACGGCTGCAAAAAAAATTATGCAGTTATGCTGTTTAAACTTCAAAAAGACATACCAGATGAATCAGCCACTTGTGGCTTGGGAATGAAAGGAGAAAGTCCATTGCATCACTGGGCAGCCAGGGGTTTGGAGGATCTTGGCAAGTAGTGTGAGTACATGCTACAGGCTATGTTCCAGAAAAAAAAATGTGTCACTTTTCTTGAAAATGAGAATGATTTGCTCATTTGCATAATATGGCATGACTGTATTGTTTGACAGAGCTAGAGTAAGGGAGTTCAGAGCCTGGGGCATGCTCCTCCTCCTGGTTTCTTTGCTCAGCATGGTTTCTTTGCGTCATGCTGTTGTTGTCCAGACCACATCATGAGGAAAATGTGACAAACTTTTAGTCTTAGAGGACTAAAAATGCCTCTGAGAAGGGTGTGAACAGGTGGGAAGGAGAGCAACAGAGTGTGGTGGCTCTTGACCTTTAGGTTTTGTCTCTGTACCTCATGGGGTACAAAGGGATTGGAGCACTGGTACTGCAGCACCAGTGCTGACAGTGCTCCAATGGCCAGGAAAGTGCAAGAGGTCAGACAAGGCTGTGAAGGGTGTAAAAGAACACTGTGGCACGTTTGGTCTTCTTTTGCAGGTCTTCAGATTATTACAGTGTAGTGGGGAGGATTTGTGGTCTGTGGTGGCAGTCACAGTAGCTGCAGCGGGACCCTTCCAGAGAGGTGCCTGTTACATCAGTGCCTGCAATCCCGACAGGAGCAGCCCCATGACTCCTCTTGCTCCTTTTGCTCTCCCATGGTAAATGTCTTCATGGGAGTGATGAAAGAAATACAGTCATCACAAATGTCCGATGCCAGATTCCCATCCCTCTAGGATTTCCATGAGGCCTACCCAGTAATACTTTCCCCCCGCCCCCTGCCTTGGTCAAAGTGAAGCAGTTTGCACAATCAGATTTTATGTCTTCCTATGGTGTTCTGGGATTTCAGCACCCCTATAATAATTACAGATGAATGCAATAGGTGGGACTAAGAGACAATGCTTAAAGCATAATAAATCTCATATGTGGTAGTTAATCCATGTCAGCCATGATTTTCTAAGTAACTGTCTGTCATATAGTGTTTTGAGTACCAAGGCCTCCCAAGTCATGGCCAATTCTTCCTCCCACTAATTCACAAAATACAGCGATAGATCTAGTGGAAATACCACATCTGATGAGATAATGCAAAGGCTTCTCTGAAATACCCTGGCTTGTTTAAATAGATGTATTCAGACATGGATTGCATAAATACAGACACAGGAATTTCTTTGACTAGGGGATATAAAATATATTAACAAGAGCTCAGCACTTTGAATTTGATTAGACATGCAATTATATTGTTATCCAAACTAATTTCATGTCTACATTTAATCTGAACTGCTGCACTTCTGAAAATTATAGCGTCTGGATTTTCATCAATATAGGAATTTGCTATTATTAGAAGCACCAACAGGTCTCCTGTGTACCAGAAAACTCACATTGCATGCAGTTCAATTCTTCCAGTACAGTTGTCTGCACAAAGCTTTAGCTCCAACATAAAAGCTATTTTAACACCAATTAATTACTTTATTGTAATATGCATTGCAAGTATTATACATTCATAATACAATAGTTGTAAATATATAATATCAGAGATGTATTAGATTCTCCTGAATACTTCTCTGATATTATATACATTCTCTTCATAAGCAAAACACTCTATCGGAAAATGTTTCCTCTCCCGTCAAAATTATTTATTTTTAAATTTTGAACAGCAGTATGGAATCTATAAGAAGAAATAAGCGTTAGTAACATTAGTGCATCGCAGTAAGAATTCCGTGACCCATGGGGAAAGCTCACCCACAGGCAAAACAAAGCAAAGGCAGGCGGTAGGGCGGCAGGAAGGGCATGGGCAGGAGGGCACAGAGAAGGGAACCTGTGGGAAGGGAACCCGCGGGAAGGGAACTTGCGGGAAGGGAACCTGTGGGAAGGGAACTTGCAGAAGAGAACCCGCGGAAGGGAACCTGCAGAAGAGAACCCGCGGAAGGGAACCTGCGGGAAGGGAACCCGCGGGAAGGGAACCTGTGGAAGGGAACCCGCAGGAAGGGAACTTGCGGGAAGGGAACCTGCAAGAAGGGAAGCCGCAGGAAAGGAACCTGCAGGAAGGGAACCTGCGGGAAGGGACCCCGCGGGAAGGGAACCTGCGGGAAGGGACCCCGCGGGAAGGGAACCTGCGGGAAGGGAACCCGTGGAAGGGAACCCGCGGGAAGGGAAGCTGCGGCTGCGGGAGCCGCTCCCGGGCCGCGCCCCGCCTGGCGCGGAGCCGCGACGCCCCCGCGCGGGCGGCCGCGGAACTGCAGCGCAGCCCGGGGAACGGGCAGCGCCGCGCGCCCAGGCAGACACAGAGCCACATAGGCGGAAAATGCTACGGGCTTCGGGCCGGGAGAACGTCCCAGCAAGAACAGTCTTCGTAAACGAAGACTCCTGAAGACTCCTACATATTCTCCTGAAATTCCAGGAGAATATATACCTCCAGGTCTTGTTATTGCATTGTTTACTTCCTCGCTGAGTTCCAGTTTTAATAATGGCCTTGCCTTGTCATCTTCTTCAAAGGCAAAGTAGGTCACAGAAATATAGAATGGTTTGGGTTGGAAGGGGCCTTAAACATCATCTAGTTCCAGCCGTGGGCAGGAAAACCTTCCACAAGACCAGGTTGCTCCGAGCCCCATCCAGACTGGCCACGGACACTTCCAGGCCATCCACATCTTCTTGGGACAACTTGTTTCAGTGCCTCACCACCCTCACAATAAAGAGTTTCCTCCTAACATCTAATCTAAATCTCTTCTCTTTGAGTTTAAAACCTCTTTCCCTTGTCCTATTACTATTTGTCCATATAAAGAATTGTTCTTAATCTTTTTTTATAAGCTCCCTTTAAGTCGTGAAAGGCCATCTCTTATTCAGAGATGATCTTGTAAACATAATGGCTCATGTAATTTTTGCACTTTTCATTTCAGAGACAGCCAAATTCCCAAATTTCCAATGAATTTCCACGATATCTGGCACCCAGTTCAATGTGCTGCTATGAAATGCATTTCAGCAAGTAGAAGAAAGAAGAAAAAAATATTCAGGAACAAATCTCTGGGAAGAAGAGAGAAGGGATATGAACAGGGAGAGTGATGTACACAAGGATGGGGCTCTAGCTATATCCCAGTGCTAGCAGAGAACTGCTGGTAGAATCTTCTCTTGGGTCTAAACTGAAACATGGACTGACTAGGAGTAACATTACACTGTCATATAAAAATTCCTGTTTTTAAAAATAGTAGTGAAAGGAACTAAAGAACCAGCAAAGATGACCCTTCTATGCTATGTTGCTTTGCCATAACAGTATAGGTCTAGAGGGCAGATCTTTTCACAAATGGCAGCAGAATGGAGGTGGTAACATTAAATCATGTACAAAACTGCACAGAGGACTTCAAACTAGTTATCGTCAGAGTAGAAGAGAATTAGGACTCAGTTTTAAGTATTTTCCAGAGATCATTTTTCCTTGTCATTTATAAAGATACCATTCTGATTAAAACAGAAACAGTAAAGCTATACCTAGATCAGTTTCTAGCTAGACAAAGATATCTTATTCTTAGTATATTCACACACATGTAAATATATATATCCTGGTCATTACTGAATGGGAAACCATTACAGGTCACTCCAACACACTTAAAGAACTGTGGCTGGGAAGTCACAGCTGAATGATTTTGGCTAATCACCAAATGAGTAATGTCAAACACTGAATGTCTGGACAGTTTCCATTCAAATAACATTTCATCTTGCGCCAACAGTATTTACAAACCACTGGAATGAAATCCCATACTGTCATTTATCCATTAGTAAGAGACAGAATTACAGCTGGGTAAGATGCAGCCTTACTTCTGCATGGAGGTCTCACAGTTCTCCCAGTGGTGGTAACTGGTAACTCTTTCTGAGTTTCCCACACCAGTTCTGCACTCATCCCCTGCTCACCTCTGTGCATCTAGATGGTATTTACAAATTCAGAGAGGGATTCTGCAGGTATGTGGGTGTATATTCAGGTAATCTCTGACTAGTTCCCTGAAATTTAAGATGTCATTTTACATTTAAAGTTTTACTGTTTCAGCAACAACAAATGATAAAGGCAGATATTGGTCCCTACTTGACTTAATGTGTCTATCTAAACCTTCCCTTGCTCTCTGATCCCAGGCAGTGGTGGTAAAGAATGGAGAAGCTGTAAAATATTCCCATAGAGCTACACAAGAAGAAGAAGAAGATACAGCATATTCTCCCATCTTGATCTTGCTTCTTGCTTTCTGCATTCTCTTCACATCCTCTCAATCTCTCTTCCTTTATCTGACCTGCACCATGCACCCCCTTGGATGGTTATCTGTTCTCAGAACAAAGCCACCTCCCCCACACTTACTCCCTCATTGTGACATACTCCCAGAGCTCAGTGAGGCATCAAAAACCACTGTCTTTGGTTTTGAGGCAGGAATGAGCAAAATTTACTACCCTCAACAGCAAGAGCTACTGCCAGGTTTGTGTAACTCCCCCTACGCTGGTGTAGGAAAGCCTGGATTATCTCTCTTATAATTTAAAAACAAAAAGTATTCTCTCTGTAACAAAGAAGAATAGATTACTTTCACTAGTATCATTATTGGGATATCATAAAAGAGGGTTTAGCCAGATGTTTTTCAATATTTGTCCAGAAATTTCTCCATGTAAGGAGGCATACAGGTCAGTATGACATTCTAGCAGAAAACCTCCAGAGAGGTTGCCTTTGAAGAGACCATTTGGATTCATACACCTATAGGTGAATTTCAGCTGCATAGCTCAGTAGTTTCCACACATTGGTTCAAGCCAATATCATTCCCGCACTGATTTGTAAAGCTAATAGAAGAAATAGAATCACAGAATCACAGAAATGTTTTGATTGGAAGGGATCTTTGAAGATCATCTCTGCCATGATAGTGCATCTTTCACTAGATCAGGTTGCTCAGAGCCCCATCCAGCCTGACCTTGAACAATTCCAGTGATGAGGTATCCACAGCTTCTGTGGGCAGCCTGTTCCAGTGCCACACCACACTCAGCAGAAAGAATTTCTTCCTCACGTGCAAGCACAAATGCACCCTATTATATCATCTCCACAGCCAATATACAAAGTTCTAATGTTCCTAAGGGGGCAGGATGCTTTATTGGAGAGGTCTGTAGCAGCAACAAATTCCTCAACTTCTTATCTTCTTTAAAGCAATGAAGTAGTTGAATACCTAATTTTGTGACAATGGTCTAGAATTTGATTTAAGACACATTTTAGTCTGCAGACCATCACACACCTGTGCCGGAGCAGACACTTTGGCATGGGATTCATGTTGCAACACCAAGAATCCCCTGGGATGTGGGTGTGGTGACTGGACAATTCCAAATACTAATATTAGTGTCCAGCTCCTAACGGGAGGTGCTAATCCAGGGCCAGTTTCACAGGTTATGGCAAAGTGAGTGACTCAGAAACTGCAATAGTCTTAGAAAACCTTCTAATGTGCCATCATTTTTTTCAGGGAAAAAAAACAGGGAGGAGAAAAGAAAAAAATCCAACAAAGATGAAAGCAAGGAGACAAGACAGGAAAGCAAAGGGCGAGCAGCCCGAAGACAAAACCGAGAACAGAGGGAAAACAACAACAAAACGCAGCCGAAGAAAAGGAAAGCCCCTAACAAAGAACAGGACCTGGCACTCGTTGACACTGCACATTAATGGCCCTCCATGATTGTTTAAGTCTTATGATGCTGCTATCTCTACCAGATCGCCCTGACAGGTGTTCCAACCATTCAGGCTGCAAATGGACAATGCTACCAGTTATTATTAAACTTTAAACAACATTCCAAATACTTCCTATATTCTCCAAGCAACCATAGTTTATTAAAGAGATTGACATGAGCCAAGGAAAAAAAAATCTAAAGATGGGATACTTTAAAACTGTTATATTATATGCTTCCATGCATCTGTAAAAGGCAATTAAGAAATTTTGTATATATTAATAATAGGGTATAAAATATAGCAATATAATAATGAATGACATTCAGATGAACAATGTTCTTTTTCTTTGTAAAATATTTTTCAAGTTATTGTTTAAGTATGAGGCAAGAGATATGTCTAAATCAAAGACGAAAATCGTATCCCTTCATATATTGTACATAATTAAGAGAAGGAGGAAAACATTTCTGAAGAGCCAGTAGGAGCCCAAGGTTTTACAACCTCTGGTGGAGCAGGATGGGATTGCCCTGTGTTTTCCTGATCCATGCTCCAGACGTGGATGAGAAACATCAGGAGAAAGCCAGCAGAGCTTCAGCTGCTGAGGGATAAGAAGCAGAAGCATCTGCAGCTTTGAAGACTGAATCCCTGAGGCAGAAGGAAACTGAGCTGAGCTTGAATAATGCTCTTATCTGTGGACAACACAATGTTTTCTGGTCTAAACAGTAGTACCATGTGCTGTTTTATGCTTTTTATACCTATGTGTAACTTAAGTCTACATTTCAAATCTTCTGGTGAATGACAAATCGTATTTGTAGGAGACAACGTTGAGTTAATAAAAACCAGAAAAATAGTTCATGTAAGTATGTGTTTTTCACAGTGATGCTGTCAATTTTTTTGCTGGGGAAGGGAATCATTTCAGAGCTTCACAGACAGAAGAGGACACAACTTACACCCACACTGTGCATCTAGCAAAATAGTATCCACAAAAATAAATTTCCAAACACATACAAATTACAAACTTCTGTCCAATTTTACTTAAATTCCCATTCTGGTTCTTCTCTCTGACAAATCAGAAGTGAAAATCTCCACTGCTCAGAGGACAAACCAAATCCTGTGGTACCATTCTGGATATGTTAGAGGCTAGAGCAGCCCATCAGTGAAACACAGGTTATGCTACACACTGTGTTGCTGCTCAGAAATGGACTTACCCTTTACAGAAACATTGTTCCTGTGGGTTGAGGAACCAACATACCTCACGGTATGTGTTCTGTTGCCATGTTTTTCCCAATGACAGCTGTCACGGGGGTAGCAGCCCACCCACTGTGGAGCATGGACTAAAACAGGTGGCAGTAGTCAGTTTGCCTCCCTGTTCACTATTTCTGTTTCTCACAGTGAGTTTGACCTTTAAAAAGACCCTGCCCAACACTGAAGCCTGTCTCTCGGGCGGAGGACACCTGAGTGACAGGCCTCAGTGACTTTCCAAAGAATATCCTAATCATCCAGACAGCAATGTAGGATGGTCTCCTACAGTTTGCGTTGTAAGAGCTTTGTCTCTTTGTATCATTATACATATAGATACAGTAGTCTAAACACAATGTTTAAGGCTTCTACAGTTTGCCTCCTACATTCAAGAGAATTAATTAAAACTTTCTGTAACCAGTTCCTGATTTTATGCATTCATTATGTCTTTGCTGTTGAGAAGACTGAAAGGCTGAATTTTACAGGGATGAGCATCATACCCATGTAACACTCCTCACACACAATGGAGTCTGAATGGGTGAGAGAGCAAAGCAGGGTGTGCTGAACGCCTGTGAGGAGCACCTAGCAATGGGAGACTGGAGCAGGGGTGACTATTTGTGAGCTCCCAGCTCCATTGCATAACTTGTTTACACCCTCCCTCAGAGTAGTCTGGTCTCAGACTCCCATGACTGATCCAAGCAGCAGCAGTCAAATCCCTCCAGCAACATCTTCCCAACTTGTCAGCAGCAGCAGCTGAGGAGGACCTGGTCTTAGAGTAGTGGAGGGTGCAGAACCTGTGTGCAGCACTGAGGCTCTGGGTGATGCTGATGTAGGGAGAGTAAAGGAGAAATCCTCATGCTGCCAGACTCAAGCTAGCACCAGAGGAGGTGCAAGTAGCAGTTCTGAGCTGAGAGGTGTTGGTATCACAACACAAAGGGGAACCCAGTGCTTCAAACCCTCTCCTACAGCTGCAGTCATTCATCTGTCTGCAGTGCTGGTGGGCAAACAGGGATGTTCAGCTGCTTGGAAAGAATTTACTGTTCAATTTACTTCCTCCAAGGATAGGTTTTTGGCCAGATGAAGCATCCCTACTTGGATTCAGCAAACTAGGTCAGCAGCTGGACCACATGAATAGTTGCACTCAAGGAAGATTTGTCTGCAGCTCTTGAAACTAACCAGTAGGATTGTTTCTTTTCCCAGGCTTGATTAAATATAAGAGCTAAATGTCAAGGGAGTTTAGTATGGAAGAATGGATTTGATAGAAGCACAAACAAAAGCTATAAAAATGAACAAGGGTGTTCAGAGAGGAATTTTAAAAAAAGGAAAAACCAAAACTAGACTCTATACTCAGAATGTCCCTGATCTCAGTTATTCTCTACTACAACACTTGGAGGAGTCAAAGGAATGCCATTTATCTGGCAAAGATAAACAGAAGACTGGAAGAGCAGTATCAAGTAGTTCAAGAATTACAGACTGAGGGAAAAGAAAGAGGGAGAAAGGAAAAGAAGGTAATTTAGGATACAAATGTGAGCTGTTACACACTGTCACAAAAACCTTTATTACAAATCCCCTGCTTACGCAAAAGGCAGTGACAAGTCTGTATTACCAAGAGCAGAACTTGGAATGCTGTTACCTTTCAGCAAGGAATAAAAATGTAAACAGAATTTGGCCCATGGCAGTAACAATTTATTGCATTAGTACCTGAAAAGACATGCTACTTCTTTCCTGGAAATGAACAAGGAAGTTGCTGTCATGTTGCAGCCTCCCACGCAGAAAAATGTTTGATAATATGGCTTATAGCCATGGTGAAGCACTAAGAAGTATATTCAAATCCCTTGGGCAACTAAAATTTTCTCAAGTCCTGGCACAGAATGTAGACCACCCTGCTGGTAGGTGATCTACTCAACTGGGATTCCCAAGAAACTGAAGGAGAATATGGACCTTTGTAGGCCAAGTGTATCGCAATATCACCTTTTGCCCATCCAGTGATAAATGTGTAAAATCAAGAGTCAACGATCTTACATGCTCGTGAGAGCTAGTGAGAACTCATAGGACTTTACTGGAGAAGATCTGATTAAGTAGCAGGAGTAGCTGTGACTCAATCTGTGTGAAACTTCGTCCTTGATAATTTCTTCCCAGTTAAAAAATACCTCAAAATCTTAAGAGTTAATTTAAAGTGATTCCCAGAGAATTATGAACACCTTTTCTTAAAATGGGACCTAAATTGAATGGACATTAATTATAAGCCAAATTCATAGTGTGCTAATTATTAAAGAATATATCTGAAATAAAATACTAAATATCAGTTAAGGCGAGTGGATAAATACAAATCGAGTGTTATTTCTGACAGTTAAGCTGCTTGAGGAATTGTCATCAGTAACAAAGAGACAGAAAAAAGCAAACGACTGTTATGTCCCAGGCTTCAGACCTGTCAGACCAAGCTGTAGCTTGTTCTCTCACCTGAACATCTGAATAAGGGAATCCAGTTAGAGTTTAAGTGTTGAACTGCTGAACCCCTCACTGAATTTGTCCCAGCAGCTTTATTCTGGGCCACCACAGCAGAGCTGTCAGGCTGACCAATGCACGAAATAAATAACAGGTTTTGCTGTACCCTGTAGCAAAGTGGCAGCAGAAGAAGTCATCAGCAGAATGGGACCATCATCATCACCATCATCTCCCACAATGAAGGTCTTGTGTCTCTACCAACAGCCTCTGGGTACTTGTGGTTGATGTGTTGACGGGAAAGCAGCACATGAATATTATTATTAATTCAGAAGAATTCCTCTATAGCCCTCATCAGTCATTATAATTATTTATTGTTTCTGTGGTTTTAGGCTCTGAAACTTATTGAAGGCTGAACTTTCTGATGCAGCATGAATTTACCATGACACTTGTACTTAATTGCTATGCATTGTTATTTGCAGAGACAGCACTGGGTTTAGTTTGCATGATTCACATGAAGTTGCACAAATTCAAACAAAAACCTCTGCATAGGATGACATAACAGCTGATCATGGGAGCTACTCTTCAAAGTGACATTCTGCAAGCATCAGCTTCAGCTTCAGTCTTTCCTAAGTCCATCAGCAAGGGCTTGGTCACATTTTCAGGCTTAGATCTGCTACTTCACTGCTGCTATTTAGCACAAAGCTTACTCTTACAAGTAAGCACACTCTGTAGTTACACATTCGCAAATAATTTTCTCATGTGGCCTCTTATTAATGGAGGGTTGGGGTTTTCCTAGTATTTTGCAATAATTTGGCAGAATTTAAAGAGAAGTTAAGTCAGCATGTTTGTTCACCATTTTAATAATGCATCCGTCCCTTACGTCCTCCTCTCCTAACTCCGCTGTGATACTCCTAGTGGGTTTAGGCCTGCTCCTTCAGATCTGGAATGCTAATTGCATTTAAAAAGCAAGAGTACCTATTGATTGGTTTGACACAGAAATTTCTGTGTTTTCATGTGGAAATTCTTGTTGACAGTGTTCTACACAGTGTTTCAGAGTGCTAAGAATGTCCATATAAAATAAAGTGAAACCAAACATTCTTACTAGCAGACTCACCTGAAATCATGGAATCTCAGATGGGGGAAAGGAGGGTGGGGTAAGCAGCCTCCCTTGGCTAAAACTGGCAGCACAGCTTCTTCTGTAGGTACTACTGCAGAAGCAGAAAAAATTCTGCAAAACCACAAAAATATGAGGCAATATAGCAAGGACATGAGAGAAAAAAGTTGTCAGCTGGTCTGCCACTTTTAAAAGGATGATGTGAACAAAATTAAGCTAGTACCAGCAACCACATCTTCTTGTATAAAGGGAATAAAGCACTAGGATAAATGATCCCAGAATGAAATCAATGGGATTCATTTAATTTAGTTCTTGATGAACATATAGAAGGAAACCAGATATGAGACAAATTAATGCAGAGAAGGGAACAGAGTGCTGGCTGGCTGCAGACAAGTAAGAAGCTGAAAAACATGCTGTCACTATTATTTATCTATGTATGAAGTAATCTCTACTCATTTATAGTCTTCTCCAGTACACCTGTGTCTAAACAGGCTATTGAAGTTCTACAGATGTTCATACAGACACTGTCCAGGGGGAGACAGTACAGTAACTAATATCTTGCTCTAGTAAAACTCCAGTGTTTTCCCAGAGCATGATATAAAGGAACTACTTTTGCGATTCTGAGGTAATTTTTATGACTGAAAAACAGGAGGGCAGTTCCCTTCCTACTTTAGGCTATAGCACAAAATATCTGGTTTTACAAAAGATTCAATCCTTACTATATCATCCATGTACTGTTTAAACACACAGCAGTTCATAAAGAAAGCTACCATGAAAAAGGAAAATGTGGATAATATTTCTTATGGAAATCAGCATGATCTGTTCAGGGCTGTGTTCCTTTTTCATAAGAAATGATGTATTGGTTTAGTCTGCTGTCAAAGTTGAACAATGTTAGAAACTGAAAAACATCTCACAGCAAAAACAGAATTTCAAATGGTAAAGGAGGTTATTTTTCACAGTGATGCTTTGTTCATAAAAGAAGCCTCCACTGAGTAAATTACTACAGAATCTGTCCTATAGCTATTCTAATAATTCTGTTCTCTGGAAACAGGGTTTACAGTTCCAGACAGCAGGAGAGGACTAAAAGTGAATAAACCATGTCCACAAGACACTGATGGATAACTGCATATTCCTGCTAGTTATTGGAAAAGTAATATCCAAAATAGTAAACTCATGGTCATCCTTTTATCAGCCCTTTCCCCCCCCACACTGTTACTCCTAAACTAGCTGATAAAAAATCATCTGGTTTTGCAAGCCAGAGACCAAATAATGAGCAAGGAGATGTCAGTCTGTTTTTAAAGCTGGAGATTTCTTGAAGAGTGGCTGAAGAGCACAATTCTGTCATGTTTGATGATAATGTCTCCCATATCAGACGTTTATGTCCTGCTGTCACTCTGTTCACTAACAATTCCTGAGATATTACTGCTCTTCTAGTGTGTCACTTCTACTGAAGAGTGACTTTCACCATTCACAGAGTGTGATGAGCTTGTATTTTCTCCAGATGCTAGTTACTCCTTTCTAGAACACTTTTGTACCCACCAGCCCCTGCCTTCTGTTCCATAGATGTGCCTCATGTAGGATAACTAACTTGTTCTCTGCTGAGAACAAGACTGCGTGGGTTGGATGTCTCATGTGCTTGTTTGTGTGACTGGAGTCAGGGATGGAAGGACCAGTGGAGACTGCATTTTGGATCAAACACTTCTAAAAGAGGGAGGATATTAGATGAGTCAAAATTCTACTTTAAAACACCTTGAAAGCCTGTGGGATATCATTCACACATCTTAGTCTCTTGTCGTCATCTTTGAGATGAATTCCAAGGGTAGAGCCTGACCTCGTGGGCTACAGCTTTGGCCCATTTCTACACCTTTGGAATATATTGTGCTATTTCTGTATTATTCTCCTCATTATGGATGCTCAGCTCACTTCCTAATGGGATTTGTAACAAATGAACAGTCCTCTTGAATGTTGAGTTGTTTACATTATAGTTAATGAATAGTGAGGGCTGAGGCACCTGCTACACTCCATCCTGACAAATCCTCTCTGGAGTACCTTTTGGTGATAGCTTCCCAGATAATCTTGAGCAAGAGCACATATTTTGCTCCTTATAAATCCTTTTACCTTACTGGCATTATCTGAGCTCCAGTAATGCATCAAACAGTGTAATTAGCATCCCTCATCTGTGGTTTCTTTTCACAGCCTGTTTCCTACAACCTCACATTTGCTGTGCCAAATGCATTACTCAAGTCTAGACATATTGTACTTGCTGCTAAGACAGAAAGAAAAAGAAAACTAAGTATTCTCGTGGACGTAGAAATCTTGCTTGAGATATCAAATTTGTGTTTTGGTTTGTTTTCCTTTTTTATACAAGAGAGAATTATCGACACAAGAAAATTTCTTAAGCACATGCACCCAGTGACTTACATTTTCAAAATTAATCCCAGGGGAAAGAAAAGAATGATAATTAAAAGTAAGTATTTGAAAGTCAGCTGGGCACCTTAAGCTGAAATTCTGGTGCACCATTAGGGGGCCATCTCAATATAAGATCTTAAGAATGAAGGTTTTAGAAAGACTTAGAAGTTTTATTCAGCTGAGACAGACTTGCTCGGATAAGTAAGAATTCTTTGCAATTTTCTCGTGGGTCCTGCAGGATCCTAGGAGCAATTTCATACATTAGGAAATGCAGGTCCATTGCACTTTAGTGTCTGTCAGTGGGTGGTTAAGAAGAACAATGTGCACATTGTACCTTGTCTGTAATTAAAGAGGTATCAGCTATTTTTCAATATAGAAAGCTTTGTCTTCTGACTACAATAATAAATAATCCATCACTCAGGAATTCTGGACAGTCATAATTTCAGGCCTATAAATCATACTCAGGGTGTTTTGTAACCAGTTTTACTGAAACGTTACTTCATAAAAAATCACAGCAGCAGCACCATGCATTGTATTATTTATTGCTACAAGGGGGAGCTGCAGGAGCATCCTCCTCATGGTTCAGCCATCTCCCCCTGTGAGAGAGCAATAACTGCCATGTTTTGAAGAACAGTTGACAGTATCAAAAGGAATTTCAATATTAATTTGAAGAGTGGACATTCTGTGCTTGCTATAAGGCGACAGGTGATGCAAAGTGCTCAGAGGTTACTTAAAGGATGCATTGACAGCACTGTGTATTGCTTTAAACAGCTTTTACCTTGATTTTTAAATACAGTGACATAGATCTGTAGTCAAGGTGTCTTTGCACATGATTTGTGCAAGCAGTAACAGTGACTTAAAATTCTGTATAAAGCTTTCTGTACAAACGTGTTCCCTTGCACAAGCTCTGCTGAAGCTGGTCTGAAGCTCCCACAGTCTCTTTCCTCAGCTAAGCACAAGAACAAATCTTTCAGAAGGCTGTGGCCAAAGGCTGAGAAGGCTCCTGTGGGTTTCTGTAAAGCAGCAAAATGAAAATCAAAGGGGAGAATGCAGAGCACCACATGAAGGCAGGAGTATACAAATTCAGAGAGTAAGAAGAAAAGGCCCCTTAGGCAGCAGTGGTAATTCACAGCTGAATGTAAACAGTGTCATATCACAAAGAAAACAAACATCATACTGGGACACACATGCAGAAATATAGTCTGTAATATATATGAAACAGTTCTTCTGTTCTACTCAGTATTGCTAGAAGTATCAGCTGAAGTACAATGTCTTCTTAAGGTACCACAGCTGAAGAAAGAAGTGGTATAACTAGAAATTGTTCAGGCAAAAGCACTGAGAATGATCAAAGCTTAAAAAAAAAAAAAAAAAAAAAAAAAAAAAAAAAAAAAAAACCAAACCAACAAAGCTTCAGAAAAATGTTCCCACATCTACCTACCTATGAAGCAGATAAAGCCATACAGCAGCACTGTCAACGATAAGAGGGATATGGCCACAAATGGGAATCAGCTGAAGGAAACAGAAATAAATAATTCTTTATCTGTACAAATTTCTCCCTTTCTGGATATACTAAACAATATAACTCACTGAGGGCATTTAGCAAAAGAGAAAACAAAACACAAAATTCCCAGCACTAAAACTAACATATCTCTTTCATCCCATCTGTAGCCAATATCTAATTTTACCCTTTCTCAGGATGTGTGTGTTTGCATTCCTAGCTCCCTCATTCATTATTTTAGAAAAGAATAACACCTTTCCTACTCTTTTCCAAATAAAATTTACTCTCCTTGTTTCCCAGTGATTCAAAGAAACACTGGAGCCTCCTAATTTGGAAGAAAAATGCAAAACATAAATGTTATCATCTTTCTTAGAGGAAAAAAACTTGTGCAATCATGCTGGAAAACTGGTAGTGAGCTATCCTAGTGAATTTCCACCTCGATGGCCAGTTTCACCCTAATTTTGGGAGAAAAAAATATTAGGTGTGTACAAAGCAGGTGTTCAACAGATAGATCCTGAGCTGCCAGTCAGCATGTGCAGACTTCCCAACATTGAAATAGTCCTTCCATTCCAACTGTATCCTGAAAACGAGGATCCCATAGAGGTATCCTCAGAAAGCAGAGCAAAGAGCTAGCTAATGTAGTCAGAATTAAAAAGTGAATTCTTGGACTGAATCCCCAGGTGTGTGCATCAATGTCTATGTCTACCCAAGCAAGTGATTTATTTCATGCATATGCTGTGACCTGCAAGTAAAACAAACACATGCAAAGGGACAGGGGGAGTCCTGTACTCCAAATACCAGGATCCAGGACAGTGACATTTCACTGGACTAGTAGACAGCTGGGCTCAGAGCTGAGTTTCCCAATTTGGAGCAGACATCCGAGAAGAGCAGCGTTCCTACTGTGTGACTGTTCCAATTCAGACCATCCCTGCTAAGGCAACTAGGATCACAAGGCCAGGAAGCAAAGGAACATCTAATAAAAGAAAACCTGTTTTAAGCTCTCTGACACTGGCCTCAGTGGCTGAGCAGAGTTACATCTACCCACCAGCAAAACACAGGTGTGCAGGGCAGAAAGTGATGTGGCTGCTGAACTGATCTGAGCACAAGGAAGGATATCTTTGAGGAAAGCAGTGGTTAAAGGAGTCCCTCCAAAGGCACTACGGGAGGCAGAAAAACAGAAGTGTAGAGGAAGAATGAAGCTACATGAACAACTGATGGGATAGGAAATTTGGCCATAATGTTAAGTCAGTAAAACATATTTTACCTGGAACGTCTTTATTTCTAGCTCTGGATCATGTTTTTTCCTCAAAGTTTTCATTACAAAAATTAAAAAACTAGTCATCTGGCTTTTGTTTTGACTCTACACATACAGGGTATTCCAGACTGCACAGCTGGGTGCAGCCTTAAACCAGGAGATAGGATGTGAGTGGGTGAGTCACATTAAAATTGTTCTCTTTCATTTCTGACTCACTGCAGTTTTGTATTTCAAATTTTGAAGGCACTTTTGCACTGTCAGCCAGTTTAAATAATGTAGCAAATTCTTTATGTTCTTGCTCATTTTCTACAGAAGCTTAGGTGATATTGAAGATCTACCCAGAGACTTTTCACTGACATTTACTATTTGTCACTGTGTCCAGATAACCTGAACAATGTCTTAATTTTAAATTCAATGATGCATTAACAACACATATTAAACATAAGACTTATGAAGATCTTTGCCTTAACATCTGACAGTAATAAGGATGTGAACAAATACTTACATATACACACATCAGTAGATTCTCAGCTGTAACTGAGAGAGCTTGTTTTGTGGTAGAAATCTTGAAATGCCACCTTTGTCTTTTTTACTCTGTTTTCCACAATGCTATTAAGACAGAATGATCAAGAACAAGACTCCCAGCAACACCGAAAGGAAAGTGACATTCAGCTCTGAAAAAGGGCATGAGAAGTGATTTCAGCCTATTTTTATTAGCTAAAAAAAAAATTCTGTGACCACTGTTTACCAGTGAGAGGCCTCCTATATAATTTTCTGGTTTCCAGTAACTAACAGAGCCTAAGTTGCTTCCCAAGGTGCTTAAGGTACATCCCTTTGAGACTCTGCCTTTCTTGCCAATGTCCTGCATAGCAGGTAGGTAATGAGAGAAGCATTTCAATGACTCAGACCATGGGGTGATGCCTCCATAACCAAGAGAGAGTCAGGCATGAAGCAATCTTCTTGTGGGAAAAATCTGAACCACTGATTCAGGGGCTCCTAATTGGGGATCTGAGACTCAGAGGGGCCTAACACTATCATTTTCTTCATTCTTGTGTTGTGGACTCATAATAATAGGTTAATTATGGTTTTAATTTTGGAAATAGAGATCATTGTTCTACAACACACAGGCCAGACGTATAATGATTTCTTTGTTGCAAGTCTGGCAGAACACAATGCTTCTTGTTTGTAACAGCAACTGGACAATTTATTTGCATGCAGGAGGTAGTTTGTTCCACTGGATACCCTTTAGCCCTTACTTTTCCATTGTTCAGAAATAACAGAGTATACTACAATTACAATTATACTACAATAAGCCTTCAATTATTGGGTAAACAAATTTAATCAAACAAGAGCATGGCTCATACATAGCTGCAAGTACCTGTAAAGTTATAGATACTTGCAGACAACAGTACTATCTTTCACTGCATCATGAGAAATGACATACCTTAATTTAAATATGCTCAACTATCGGTGAGACTCCCACTGAGAAAGAATATTATGGTAATTACCCTATTATGGCATTACTCCACCTTGCTACTCACAGATGGACAGTGGAAAGATGAAAACTTTGGTGCCCCTTGAATGCGTTGTCTCTTTGCTGCCATCACACAGTGGGAATTTCTATGTGTATCTCACATTTTAAAAAGAACACAATTGCAAGCTCTTGGGATACAAGTTTTCATCATTTGCCATCAGGACACCAAAGCCTTTGCAGTTTTGACCAGTGCAACAGCCTCTCTTTTGCTCACAGCTGACCTTAAAACTTTTGTCTTCTACCAACACATGGATACTTGGATATGGACAAGAGCGATCCCTAGCAAGAAAGAGCAGCTTCTGGTGCAGGAGTCAGTGACCTAATGGGGCACAACTCATTGGCCAAATCAGCCTCGCTGCATGACCTTTCTGTTTCAGGGCTGGGGCAAAGGACAAGGCTCAAACTGAGATTACCATGCCCAATTTTCAGTGTTTCTGTGGAGCTGTCTGCACAGATTAAGTGTCTAAAATCCTGGTTTTTGTCAGCATTAAATTAGTGAATACAGTAGTGGAGGCTGGAGGGTAATGCAGTTGTTCAAAGGTAGGTGCCCAGTGCCATTTTACATTCCTTATCAAGCCTGTGCTGACTTCCAAACAGAACATCAAAAAGGACATGTCTCCTGTAAAGCTTGTGTCCTATCTGAAATGATGCATGGTTGTCACCGGCCTTCTAAGTCACTTTGGGGCAATTTAAGTTGATCCAGTGACTCTTCTGACTGTACTGCCAAGGAGTTCAGTGCAGCTTCCTGAACATCTCATGGGTTGCCATCGAAGATGACCTGGGACAGCCTGCCTGGAGTTCAGGTACTACTGCAGACAGGGGTATCCCAAAGGCTCGCTGTTAGATGTACCAGCCCCAAGAGGGTCTCAGAAACTCTACAGCATCTCAAGAGGCCCAGACACATGTACATAGACACCTGAAGCCTAGCTACATTTCCACAAAGTTAAATGAGTGGAACATCTATAGACACTTAAATAGGGAGGCTGAACTGCATTAAATACTCATATTGAATCTCCCCGTGTGACCTAGCTTTGACCTGCTCCTTTTAGTTTAAAGATTTATACAAAGACAGTTACAGGCACTCAACTAAGAGCATCAGCTCTTAAGCTGTCATAACTGGACTGTTTGTCTACTCTAAACAAAGTTAACAATTTCAAATGAGTTCAACATATGAGTCCTCCCTTCTTTGCCCTTTTCAGTCTACTATCACCCCAGGTGCCTCTCCAATATGGGCTTTCATTTTTTCCTGAGAGATCTTGACTGCTACTGCACTTTAGCTGGGTGATCAGTCAAAGGATGTTCCTTTATAAGTTCTTGTTCTCTGTAAAGTAGTAGGTTTTCTCCCAGTCTTATTTTAGTTGCAAGAGCTTTCTATCCCATTGTTGAGATAATGAAAGAACAATGCCATAGAATCTGGGCTCCTGAGAAAGATCTGGAAGCTCTTCAGCTAACTGAAGAGGAACAGTGATAGATACTAAGTGCCTCACTGAAGAATGAAGCCTGATAATATCAGAGACTAGAACTATAGAATGAGTAACCATACCACTGCTAACCTTTGCAGCAGAAATATCCAGCTTCTGCACATACCCAGCAATCCCTAACTGTCCACCATACCTGTGCAGATACCCTGAGTCCTGAATATCCCTCTGCAAATCTTGCAAAGCCTTCTGCTTCTCCTGCAGAGTTCTGTAATTTATCCCTCCTGCTGTTATTTTACAGCAAACTAGAAACTGAGGTGGGAGTAATGAGGTGTAGTAGGCTACATGGTGCAAATAATTGCTCCATCAACATAATTAGTTGATATCACATCAAGCTGAACCAAAACCACCAGCAGTAATTTACCTGAGCCTACAGAGAATATCTGTTTTGCTGGGCCTAAGCATCACAGGAATTTGCCACACAATGCAAAGCACAATGTATTGTCAGCTGTATATGTGAGGATGTATACAACTGCATACATTCATTAAAAACACATAGATACCTTTCACAGCATGGAAATTCAAATGGAAGTACAGATTCATTAATCATCTCCACTAAAACCAAGCATTATGCCTCCTGTAAAATGTATGGCCTCATCTTTGAAATCTATAGCCTTGCAGAGTCTTTAATATGAATCACAATTAAGTTCATTCATTCATTCATACATATCTAGTCACCTTTTCTAGCCTTACTGCTCACTCTTTAAATCATTACATTCTGCTTCAACTTTGTTTCACTATCCAACTGTGTTGGAATCTTGGATGAAATCATACAAATGAGTCTGTGGATGGTGTAAACCAGTGTCACTTCATCGCAACTCAAGGAGTTAGTTACATCCTCTTACAACAGCAGTGAATTTAATCCAGGATCAATGGAATAACATAGTTCCAGCATCCTGGTCAAAATGAGTAATGGGGGCAGCCTTGAGGCCCCAGGTAAATAGATGCCATAAATTCAGCCCTCATATAAATACAGGAATCTACACAATTGGAAGATACAACCTACTCATCTTGCTGATCACATACTTGTGTATCTTAAAAGCTACACATTACTCATTGCTGATGTGGGTAGCTGAAAGTTTGCTAACTCCACGGAATGGCCCTGAGCTCTGCTGGCAGTGAGTGAGACATTAGGCAATACACAGCTAAAGTCAGTGATGCTCAAAATGGAGAAATACAAAAGTGAGATTTTTCAGAGCTTGTTTCAAAGTTACTGGAAATAGTGTAGCCATTTCCTTTACCTGAATTTTAAAAAGCCTAACACAAATCCTGTGAAGAGAGAACAGTGAAAGAAGTGATCATCATACAACTGAATGACTTAACTGAAATCAGTGAAAATAATTCTAGAGTTAAGTGCTACTCAGCAAGAAAAACAGCCAGAATTGAGCCCAAAGTGTCATCCTACCCAAAAACCAGGAGGAGTGGTGAATTGAGGCTCCTCATCTCTTTCTAATATGAACCTCTCCTGGGCTTTTATCAGCACTGCTGAAAGCCAAGAAGTAAGAACATCTTACTCCATTGCTTTTTCAATGCTCTGCACAATTAGAACACTTCTAGAAATGCAGGTCATGTGAAGACTTCAAATGAAATAACAAAATGCCGGATCTGTTTACCTTAGCCCTTTAAAAGAATACATACTCTTGAAAATTAATGATGCATTAATACATCAGAAGCTTTTCAGGATTATAAAACAGACCTAAACCACAAACAAACTTCAAGCTAACATTACAGATGTACCAAGAGACCTAATTCACACAACCAGAAGCCCTGGAATAGCACTTTGAAATTTCATTGAGATCAGTAATTATGCACTGGTGCACACAAAGGCTCAGGTGAGGCATCCCCAGAGTAGCCTCACCATGAACTGAAGAAATTAATTTCATCTTGAGATCCTATCAACCAAACTAAAGAGAAGAAAAAAATGCATCAAAGAAAACCCAAGCAGATATAAACTCAAGCATACATTTACTGTATGCACAATAAATTATACATAATTGCAGTTTGTAAACAACACTTTCCCCAGAGAGTCGCCTACTGACACTTAGGAACCTGGAGAGGATTTTGGGGCCAGCAGAATACTACCCCTTTGTAGTTTCCATCTTCAAAGGACTATGTCTAATGAAACCTGATAAAATGCCTGTGAAACAGGTCAGTATTATAGTTCATTTCATAGCTAGTTAAAATGACCACTGATCTGGCAAATTTGGGATCCCGACGGTACTGTGATCCTTTTGTAAACTTTCCTTTCCTGCCTTCCATCTTCCTTTGCCTGCTCTCTTCACTTGGGTTCAGAGAGACAATATAGTATTGCTGCAGCTAATTTTTGTCATCCTATGAAATCCACAGAACTGATATGAACTCAATCAGAACAACTAGGACTATTAGAGCTAACCAAATGAGCAGGAAATGGCTGAAGTTCAGGGATTAAGCACACAGCAGGAAAGGGCTTTGCACTCCAGGCTGCAGAAAATGCACCCCTTCTCTTTTGAGATTACAAGCCATTTATCTTCTCTTGGAGCACCTCTTCCTGATAAATGGTGCTATCAGGGCAGCCTGCTCATGCCATTTCTAAACCAGTCTGGCAGCAAATTAAACCACAATGTAAATTTGTCATTCCCAGCCCCTAAGGGAAGATCTACAGAGGGGTTAATTGCACTGTCATGTTCTCAAACCGTTCCCTTCTATAGGAGAAGGCATAAAACTTTCCGCATGCACCCTGGGCTAACCCAAGCAGGCTGCAGGTAGCAGGCAGTTAAAATCACACTGATGTTCACTTGGGCAGTCTATCCTGATGGATCTAATGAAATTACTTGCAAAATGTAAGGCTGTGTGTAAGTACTGGCCTGGGGGCTATGTGGTTTATCAGAATTATTAAATTTTGACTGTATTATTTACTTTGCAAGCTATGCTGAACGTCCCTTTATCAGCTTATGGACACTTTTTCCCCTTACTGAATTTGTTAATTAAACTCTAAGATATAACAGGCAGTACAGCATTACTGATTAATGTGTGCATCAAATCCTCAATGAACTCCTGTCATCAGAGTTTCATGCCACTAAGAAATTTCTGCGCAATGCTGTCATGCTGTCTCAGAACACTTTATTAGACAGACACAAAAGCAAGTTATAGTGTTTTTTCCATCTGCAACATCACCTTTGCATTAACTGTCTCACTCTGTATGGCTCCTAGAGGTGACAGTCATCAAAATTTCAATTAGAATAATTATTTAAGCATTGATTGAAATTACTTTCCTTCCAAGATTTTACCATAACAACTCCATCTTCTTTTTGCTCTTTATGGAGAAAAGTCTGGTGAAGCCATAGAAACAGACTCTCTCCTTGTGTGCTGCCTTGGTGCAGTGCTGAGGGATTACACATCACACAATATGGCTCTGTCCCTCACTCCCTTCCCTCCTGAGGAACCTGCCACACACTGTGGAAAAGACCAAGGGGAGCAAAGGCTCAGCAGGGTCAGGCTGCAAAGAACAGAGCTCTGCACTCTGAGTCTTTCTCCAGAACATTTCCTGCTGGTGACACCATGAGAAACAGTTGTGAAAGCTTCAGATGATACTGCCCATCATAATGGGTATCTCACCCAGAGAGCCACAGAGTCTAAGCATACAAGAGACCAAGGGAATGCAAAAAGCACAAGCCACTAAATAGCAAAATAGCTGGACACCTTTTTTTCTAAAAAGTACTAGGAAATTTTGGAGTCCTATGGAACAGGAGAAATAAGATTTAACTGTGGAATTGTGTCTATCAATTTTGCTTATGACACTTTTTTCACACGAGTAAAGCCCAGAGGACAGAGTCATCCAGGGAAGTTTTAATTTTGAACTGATAATTTTCAAAGTACAATGTCATGGACTACTACTGCAACTACGTGGAAATACCTCAGTTTAAGCTGGTGAACTGTTAATCCAAATGGAACAGCATAAAATGTTCTTGGTTCTTTTATAAAACTCTAGAAAACATTTTTATATTAGCTTATTTTTAAGTATATATATAATTAATGTAGGAGATGCTGCTTTGATTGTGATAATGTAGTATTCAAAAATATTACCTGAAAAAATAAAAATATGCCCTCTATGTAAAAGTAGATCCTTGCATGGAAACTATATGGTAGTTCATACTGTTACAGCTAAAATTACAAACCAAACTTCCATTGGTTCTGTCTCCATGTGGACATTTACACCTTCTGAGCACTCAGCAGCTGGTAGCTCAGAGGGTCTGATCCACAATGTATTACAAACTTTCCAATAAAGCGTGGGTGTTTTCAAGCATTTTAATACAGAGTTCCCCTTTTCAAAAATGTAATTCTGAGCTTGAGGCCTAAGTTGTGTGCAATTTCCCAGAAAACATGAGCACAGAGTCACTCAGTAAGTTTTGCCACTGCCTGCAACAGAACTAGGGGTTTGGTAAAACAATGAGTAGTTTTAGGTGTCAGGAACAGCTTTGCAGCATTCCCTCTGTAAGCAAGGATCCTGATCAGTGCAACATCTGGATCAGGAGAGACAGCAGTACCTATACTCTTTTTTTTTTTTTTTTAGAGCACAGCTTCCCCACAGTTACCATATACCATCTAGTGATACAAAAGGAAATTGCAATTGCTCATTCACTATTTTTAAAATGAAAGATGAAGATGACAACTACATATTTTTTATAGTTGCCTTTCCTTTCACTAAAATAAAATATAGTATGAATGCAATACCTTGTCCTTATGATTAACTGTTTTTCCATATATCAAGGAATCTTGTGACTCCAGCTAGTTTTCAAGATTTCACTTCTGAAGATGTATGATTATGCAGGAATTTCAGCTTCAATTAAGTTAAAATAAAGCCTGCCTTATAGATACAGACAGACATTTTATGTGCAGTTGTAAGTTACTGTTAATTCCTACAGATATAAAACTTGGGGCCAAATTTAAAAGAAATACAAAATCTAATCCTGTCAATTTTGTAAACATCATAATTTTGAAGATCCCAAAATACATTTTTTAATGAGTTTAGTTGCTCCCCTTGTTGATGGGGAAGACGTCAAAGAGAAAGAGATTCAAGTGATGATAAGACTAAAGCACAAGATTTGCCTTTGGGAAAAGAAGGCTTTAATCCTGCAAAGTCTCTGCCTGAAAAACTAAAAGATTTAAACACACTGCATTGTAATGCAATAATTGTTTTGTGGTGGGATTCTTCTGCTCGTCTGCATCACCATATGGATGACTTCAATTCCACAGCAACATATACTGTGATATGATTTTGACAGCTGGGATAATGGAAAAAGTCAATGTTTACTTATTGGCAGAAGAAAATGTTACCTTGCCTGCCAACTGGGGCAATAAAATAAATTTGTTTTGTATGCTGTGTGGAATTTTTTAATGCCATTAAATGAAAACAAAAGAATCAGGATCTCTCCTTGGGAGTTCACAGACAGAATGGGTACAGATCCAGCAAAAGTAACAGATTGAGAGAACTGAGAAAAAGAACTCGCCCTGAGCTCCTCTTCTCCCACTCCTCCTCCTCAGCATCACTCAGCTTCCTGTTTTTAAAGCAAAATGGGATTGTTCTTATGACTAACCAGCACAATCCTTCCAAAGCTGTTAAATAACAGCATTTTTGGCAGAAGTTACTACATATCTAGATTATGTAGGCAAAATACAGATATTCCATGAGGTACAGTAGTTGCATTTCCATACAGCGATTTGGCCTTTAACTGACACTTCGTTCTGAATCTACAAATAGCAACTGGAAATCAGTTTAGCTACAGTGCAGCAGGACTGTAAATGCAGATTGCTGAAATGGGCACAAAGCTCAGCAGTTTCTAGAGAGCCAAAATGAAAAAACATTTGCAAACCCAAAGGGGCTTTGGACTTCCATCAATCAACTCACGTTTCATACATCATTGGAACAACTGCAATTGCATTTCAAGAGAGTTCAACTGAATGTAATTTTGTCTCACTGACACCATCTTAAAACCTTTGTAGCACAAGGGATAAGCTTGTGTCTTGGACTGTGAAAAACTATAAATATCATTTGTAGAAAGAAATAGTTCTGGAAAATTTGTGTATCAGTCTTTGATGACTGTAGGACATTTATTATTTCAATGAAAATGGCACTGCAACATGGGGATCTCCCGCTTTAGGACAGCTTAGAGGAAAAGGAATGCAGGGAGTTATAAGCAACAGGGGCTTCATAAAGGAATGTGCCACTCAAGCAAAATCAAGATTTGTCTTTAGTACGTTTACACCTTGTAACTTGATTCTCAGCTCCTCTCTGACTTCTTGCAAGGAAGAGACAAGTGCAGTGCACTGCCAACTTTACACCTCCTCTGGTCTTTACAGAGGGTTTGCTGAAGTTGCAGGAGTGTGGAATTGGCATGGTGCCACACATCATCCACTCTTTTGCCAATAGTGTTAACTTGCAGCAGCTTTGAGGTTCTCCACACCAACTTCCCAAACTGCTTTGATATAAACTGACTCAAAACCACAGCAGAGGGAAACTGATTTTCTCCCCTCTCATCTCAGCTGCACCAAGTGCAGCAAGGACTGAGCTCTTGAGGAATATAAGACATTGGCACATCTGCAAAGATTTATATATATCATATAGATTTGAAGAACCAAAAAAAAAAAGCTTTATAAATAGAAACACAAACAGATTAATTGTTCTCCGCCATCACAACATCAGCAACATACTAATGGTGAGACTGTAGACACTTAGCAGAAGAAGCGGTGTTTTTTAAGGATTAGTCTGGGGAATCTTTACTTTTCAAACCACTGTATCAATTAATAATTTAGTGGTGAGCAAAAGACACAAATTTCACAGTGATGACATTGTAGACAACAATAAAGATACACAAGGAGAAACATAGCAGACAACAGAAATGTGAATTAAGTACATGTAGAAAAGGTACAATGGAGTGGCTTCAATTGCAACAGACAGGTACAAAGTAATAGGCATAAAGAAAGCCATCAGTGGAATGGATAAGTTGTGTCCATGCCAAACACAAAAACACAAAAAAAAAGATGTTTAAATAATACCCATTCTGACTGAAATAGGAGGTAATAAGGATTGATAACCATGTAGGGAACATATTAGAAACTATGTTACTAGAACTGATCCCCTTATTGCAATCTATTCAACTAGATACCCCTTCATGCTCCTTATTCCCTTAGTCTAGTAAGGTGCAATACATTTAATTCTTTGGTTACTATCTTTGGTACTGTCTGAAAGTCCTTTGATTGCCATGCTTGCTCCATAACTCATGGAGTGTAAAATAAAATCTTTCATTCACAAACACATTTTCTCAGTCCATCTGCAGCTGCAGTGAAACTCACAAGCCTGTCCATACACAGCCACAGACTCCTTTTTTTACTAAGTACAGTCTTCCCAAGGTGTTGCCTTTCTTGCAAAGCTGCACACAGTCAGAGTAGCTTTGCCTGAACTCTTTAGATCCCTTAAGAGCACAAGCCTGCTTTCTTTTTTTAGGTCAGATTCTAACAGAAACCGACAGGAATTTGGCCTCAATAGCTTCCACAGGATCAAGGTCTGGTTCAGTAAAGGATTAAGGCTATTGTTGCTGAGCACACACTGCCAGTAAGAGACCTTTCCTTTTCCCTAACCTCTATTCTTTGACTCAGCCTCACATAGAACTATCTAAATAGAATATAGGTTACCACATAAATGCTTGTCCTTGGATGCAAACAAGTCACAGTTATTAAAATCAGTGCTAATTTTGGGTAAGCTTTTCTAGTTTTTTAGAAAATAATGAGTGGTTTAACCAAATCCATTTATTTTGGTATTCCTGATTACACTTAGAATTTAGATGTTTTAGAGTTTTCATCTCTTACGTTTTCTGATGCTTGTGATTTCCATGGGTTTAAAAATCAAAAATAGCAGCCAAACAGTAGCTTTAGATCTAACAAGCCCTTAGGTAAACAGTCTGCACCCTGAAACATTTTGTTTTCCATTTAGGTGCAATGACTGTCTGGACACACAGCCCCTCTCCCCCATCTAAATACCATTCCAGCCTAAATGAAGTGTGGATTATTGTTTCCCATCCTGGTTTACTAAAACATTAGTACAGTAGGCTTCTCAATTGACAACACCAAGTGGCACAGGTCTCCTCCCTGCACCTCATCAACAGGAGCAGCTCAGCTTTGGGATAGTCTGACCTCCTGCAGTTACATCTGCGTCTTGCCCAGGTCCATCTCCACCTATGAGTGACCACCAAAGCAGCCAAACCTCTGCAGCCACCCAAGCATGGCTGGGCAATGCACAGCAGCATGAGGCACATGCCTGACTGTCAAGCCATCTAAATTTTCAGGTAAAAAAAATGAGCTGCAGTTTCCCTGAGCTGCAGAATATGCTCCTGGAAAGGCCAGCAACTGTTTGTGCCTCCTGCTGAATCCACTGTCTGGCCTCATCGGGGGGGAACAGGGGCAACTGCAACCTGCCTTCACATTAATCAAGCATGACAGAGCTGTGCAAGTTCATCTCCCCCAGCACTGCCACCAGGCACTTGAACAATGAATCCCAAGCATGCCTGTCTACTTCTGGTCAGAAAGCTCCAGGGAATTCACACACTGAGGCTCCCACCACTTCCAGATCTTCGCTCTCTGGTGTATGTGGTTTGTGTGGCAAGGTTTTCGTAGTGGCAGGGGCTTGGGGAGGGGGCTGCAGTGAGAAGCTCCCAGAAGGCTCCCCTGTGTCTGATAAAGCCAATGCCAATGCCCATGCCAAAGCCAATGCCAGACAGCTCCGAGATGGACCACTGCTGGCCAAGGCTCTGCAGGATAACAGATTTAAGAAGGGGAAAAAGACTGCACAACAACTTCTGTTGAAGAGTGGAGTAAGAGTGAGAGCAACAACTCTGCAGACCCCGAGGTCAGTGAAGGAGGAGGAGGAGGTGCTGCAGGCTCTGGAGCAGAGATTCCCCTGCAGCCCCTGGTGCAGACCACGGTGAGGCAGCTGTGCCCCTGCGGCCCAGGGAGGTCCATGGGGGAGCAGAGATCCACCCGCAGCCCGTGAGGAGCCCAGGGCAGAGCAGGTGGGTGCCCAAAGGAGGCTGTGACCCTGTGGGAAGCCTGTGCTGGAACAGGCTCCTGGCAGGATCTGTGGACCCGTGGAGAGAGGAGCCCCCACCAGAGCAGGATGGCTGGCAGGACCTGTGACCCTGAGGGGCACCTGCTGGAGCAGGCTGTCCCTGAAGGACTGCGCCCCAAAAAGCAGGAGTGGAAGGGCAAAAATCAGCCTGGAAAGAAGGGAAGGCAAGGGTAGTGTTTTTAGATTTGGGTTTATTTGTCACGATCCTGCTCTGATTTGACTGGTACTTGATTAACTTCCCCACGTCACGATTCTTTTGCCCGTGACAGCAACTAGTGAGCGATCTCG
>VXBQ01013753.1:8655-37828 GCA_013400175.1 Phainopepla nitens
GATCACCATCCCCTCCCTTCTCCCTGGGTCTGGCTGGGTCTCCCCAGAGCTCACAGCCATGGGAGGGGGCCATGAAGTGCAGAATAATAGTAATAATAATAGTAATAATAATAATAATGCACAAATAGACCATTGCAAGCAGGCTGCTGTGCATTGAAGAAAATGTTCCTTCCAGCACTGGAAATCCCTGAAATCAGCAGCACAGAGTAGGAGGGGTGTTGGATGCCTGCAAAACCCCACGCTACAATTAATTATTTTAGCTTGTTAATTCTGTGTAGCGTGTTGGGTTTTGTCTATTTTCTTTTATCTCTCTGTTTGGTTTGCTGTTTTGTTTTTTTTTTNTGCAAATTCATTATCAGCTCCTTCAGCAGCTCCAGGGACCTGTTCCTGTCAGCAGCAAGGAGCAGCCTGGCAAATTTTCCAGGAGTCCTAATGGAATTCTCAGGTCTGGTGCATTTGTCTTCCCCACATCCATCACCTGCGTTTGGGGCAGTCCTGGCAGCCCTCCTGTCCTGCATCCCCTGGCAAAAAATCCCCATCCCAAAATCCCCATCCCAAAATCCCCGTCCAACCCGAGGTTCTCCCTGGCATCTCCACGTGGTGATGGTTGCCTCGCTCTGGGACTTCTGGGGGGGATGAAATTCCCTGAAGAGGTGCTGGGATGATCTCAGAGCTGATCACCATCCCCTCCCTTCTCCCTGGGTCTGGCTGGGTCTCCCCAGAGCTCATGGCCAGGGGAGGGGGCCATGAAGTGCAGAATAATAGTAATAATAATAGTAATAATAATAATAATAATGCACAAATAGACCATTGCAAGCAGGCTGCTGTGCATTGAAGAAAATGTTCCTTCCAGCACTGGAAATCCCTGAAATCAGCAGCACAGAGTAGGAGGGGTGTTGGATGCCTGCAAAACCCCACGCTACAATTAATTATTTTAGCTTGTTAATTCTGTGTAGCGTGTTGGGTTTTGTCTATTTTCTTTTATNTTTTTTTTTTCTCTCTTTTTGGTTTTTTGTTTTTTTTTTTTTTTTTTTTTTTTTTTATTTTAATAACGTCCAGACCTCAGGCTGGGTTTAAATTTCAAAATATTTGTCAAGGTGATTAGATGGGAATAACTGAAACAATTAAAATTATTACTGTAAGGGAGAAGGTGTAAAGGAGGTTTCCCAGTGCCTTAAGTCAGGCAGGGCAATTCACTGGGTGCAGTTTGGTTCCCTGACAAAATTGTGTGCAGGTGTTGCTGCTGATAAAACAGCTGCTGTGTTCAACTCCCACAGACCAGATAAATCAGTCCAGGCTTGGGTTTTTGTGCCTTTTTTTCCTTGCTTTCTCTTCTTTGTTTGGTGATTTATAAAGAGGTCTTCAAACAGGACGAGGTTTTCAAAGCTGAATTGTCAGCCTGGAACTGGAACTGGAGGGGAAATTGGTGTCCAAATCCCCCAGACAGTGTCACACATTTCTGCTGAAGCTTGTCAGCTGAAGTTTGTCAGCAGGGTGACATCCCTTGGAAGGAAGGGATGGTGTCAAATCAAGCAGAGGGAAAATATAGATAACTCTTTGACTAGGGCTTAGATTTTGTGAAATTACCTTTTATTGGTGAAATAATCTTCTTTTTCTCTGTGAGCTCCAGCACAGGCCGTGCTGTTTGGCCTTTCTGCTGCCAGGGGCACTCCCTGTCCCTTGCCCAGGTGAGGAAGGCAGAGTGTTGTGTTACCCTGTGACAGATTTCCCCTCTCAGCCCAGCCAGCCCTCCTGATTCCCAGCAGCTGATGCAGAGTGTTCTGGAGAGCCCCGATCATTGCTGGGATTTATGGATCATATTTTCAGTGGCATGTGGTAGCAGGGCAAACAAATCAGGTTTTTGCAAGGCTGCCAAAGCAATTTCTCCTCATTCTAGTTAGCATGAGGGAAGGAGGGTTTAGACAAAGCAGTGACTGTGCCTCCCTGCCTGAGTCTTCTTTACTTTCTGACCAGATCCCTGTGCTTGATTCCCAGTTTTTGGGTAAATCCTTCTCCCACATACACCCCAACCACTCTGAGCTGAGGGCAAATATCTCTTTTTCCCTCTGCCCTACTTCCCACCCTTTTTNTTTTTTCCCAAGAGCTGTGTTTTTTCAGGTCCCAACATTTAGCACTTGGCCTCTTTGTGGATTTGTCTCTCTCCAAATCTCAGGCTCCCTGAAGTTTGGGCAGTGGATTTTCCTAGAAGTGCTCTTGTTTGAAGAACAGCCTCCAAAATTTAACAGCTGGCCTTGCATGAGGAGGTACAAGACCTGTAAGGCACATCAGTGCTTTTTTTGGAAGGGAAATCCAATTAGAGATATAAATATGGTTCCCCTAAATTGTCCCTGAGCTCACTGAGGGCACAGCTTCTCTTTCCCTACCTGAATGGCCAACTAGCATTGCCTTGAGTAGATCTGCCCCATCCACTTACCTACTCAAATTGTTGCTGTGATGACTTTTTTCCACTTCTTTCCCTCCTAGAGAAATTGATTTTTACTTGTGGCCCATTAGAAACTTATTGACTCCGTCGATAGTTTATGAATAAATGGAGCCTTTCAGGAAAACCATAGAAAGCACTTAACATAATATTGTCCACTTGAGTAAACAAATAAATGTGTTCTGAGCAGAGCATTGGAATGATTTACAGGCTTGGCAGCTCGGCTCTGAGGGCAACAGGATCCAGAGAGGAAAATGGCAGGAATTTTCTCCACCTCTGACTGAGGAGGTTTGGTGATTTTGGGGGGAAAAATTGGTCACTGGGACCAGGGGGTGAAGAAGTGACCATTGCAGGGTCAAGCTCCTTTTGGTTTAAGTGTTCCATGACTTGGGAAGAGGCTCCCTGGAGGTCTGTTTGCCCAAAGAACCTGCTCTGGGATATTTTATTAACCCTAAAATGGTGAATAATGACACACACTGGTGATGTCACCAGAGCTGTGCTGAGCTGGCACTGCAGGTTTGGCTCTGGCACAAAAGCTGCCAAGAAATCTCAGTCTGGACATTGCACTCTGGGTTTGGAGAGCTCTCCTAAGCACCAAACACTCTGGACAAGGAGGTTTTGCCAGAGTGAGGGTTTAATAGAGAAATGGAAGCCTTGGCCCAGTGTTCTCCTTTCCCATCCCACATTCAAAAAAAAGAGAGAAGGAACAGCACAGAGTGTCCTGGGCCTGGTGTAAATCAGCTTTTGGTGCTGTCAGAGGTCAGTGCAGTGTGTGCTGAGCTCACAGCAGTGAGTTCCTCCTGCTGAGCACAGTGTTGGAGGGTGTTCATCAGCACATCCAAAAATCCAATAAAGTCCTTGCAGTGATTAGGAGAGGAAGATAAAACTGTGTGAATGCAAGAGAGATGGGAGGGATGGAGTGGGCATCTTGAAGCCTGAACTGAGCAAACCCTGCTCCTTCCAGAGCCTTGGGGTGAGGGCAGGCAGGGTGTGGGAAGGTCTGGGTGTCCCTGGCAGTGACAGGAGCCCCTCTTAGGCTGATCCCCAGCCTGCAGGCACTGCTTGCTGCCTCCCCTCTGCCCGGGTTATTAAAAATGAGATAAGGATCGAGGTCCTGCACACACACCCATGGGCTGCAGAGCAGCATCACAGCAAAATCAATGTGCTGGAAGGAGCTCAGGAGCTGCTGCAGTGCTGAGCAGCGCAGTGGCTGCTGCAGGGGGAGAAATTACCAGGAGCCACTCTCTGGAGGGACAGCCCAGCGTGGTGGGGCAAGGGAGGCTTCAAAATATTTTTTTTTGCCAGGCAGGTTGCTGTGATATGGGTAATTTCCTGCTGGGCTGGCCCTTTCCGTGCTGAAATCTCCAGCCACTCTTCTTGGGAAGCAGTGGAGCCAGGGTGAGGGAAGAACTGGCCATAATTTCTGGGATTCCCTTTAGCCTAGGAGTTGATTGCTTAGCTGCAGGTTTGGGCTGAAGGCTCATTAGTGAGATGCTGATAGATGACTGCTGGCTTTGGTGTTTTGCCTTGTAAGGCAGGTTTTTAACCCACATCTCTTTTGGGCTGCTCAGCCTGGAGAAGAGAATCTCACAGCACCTTCCAGTGCCTAACCATGACCTACAAGAGGAGTTTTTACGAGGGCATGGGTGATAGGGAGGAGTTTTTTAGGTGAAGGAAGGTAGATTTAGGTGGGATATTGGCAAGAAACTCTTCCCTGTGAGGGTGGGAAGGACTTGTGGCTGTGGAAGGCAGCTGTGGCTGCCCCTGCATCCCTGGCAGTGCCCAAGGCCGGGCTGGGCAGGGCTGGGAGCAGCCTGGGACAGTGGGAGGTGTCAGGATGGAATGGGATGCTGCCTAATGTCCCTTCCAACCCAGACCATTCCACGATCCTGGATCGTGCTGCCAGGTATAAATCTCTTGCTGTTTTTCACTCTGTTTCCTCCTCTGTGTTCTGGGCACAATAACTCCAGGGCAGGATTTCCCCCAGGGCAGGGCAGCTGGGGTTTTCCACAGTGCCCCAGTGCCAGTGTCAGGAGCGGGGTGGCACTGCTGGGGTGTCCCTGAGTGACACGGGCAGGGCAGGAGGGACAATCCCCTCCCAAACTCAGGGTGCTGCAGGACCAGCTGAGGTGGGAGAGGGCTTGTGGGTGCAGAATCCTGGTGGGGAGCAGCTGATTCTCATCCAGACCTGCAGAGCAAGGCTTGGCACCGAGCAACCGAGCGGCTTTCTGTCCCTAACGGGACGGGGCCTGCATCCTGCAGATCTGATCCCAGCTCACACCCAGCCACGCCAGAAAATCCAATCCCACGGCTTTAGGATCACACAGCTCGGCTCTGTGGCTTTTATTAGCCAGGTCCTCCCGGTGCTGGGGTCATTCCACAGGGTTTGTGTGCTGCTGCAAAGCGAGAGTGTAGGTGGAGTGCTGCAGAAAGCCGGGGAGTGACTTCATCCTCTAATAACTCCTCCAGCACTGTCTCCCAGGGAACCCCGTGGAATTCAATTAGCTAATGTGTGCCTAGCACTCAGAAAATATAGAATGCCACGGAATTGCTAAGTGTTGTTATTTAACAGCACACATTTCGTGGTTGCAGCCCTGTAGTAGCAGTCAGGAAATCTACACCCTAATTGCCTGCTGGTGCCTGCTGCCGAATTTGCTGTGATGGGAGCAAGGCCTGGGGATTTTTCTTTCTGTAAAAAAGTTCATTAATTTTGGCTGCAGATCCTCTGGGTCTAATTTTTTACCGAGCTCTCTTGAAACAGAATATTGACATGTGGTGGGTGTTTTAAAAAACAGAGTGGAAGGAGGGGGAGGAATTCAGGCAGGCAGGATTTGTGTCCCTGAAATTCACCTTGGCGTGATTCCTGGTGGTCTTCTCTGTGCCTCACGTTGGATTGAGATTGAGGGCCAAGTTTTGGGCAATTTTTGCAATTCCTCAGTGTAGGGAGAGGGATAAAAGGACAGTGGAATGGGAGGAAATGAGGGAGCTGCTGTTTGCACCCATCTTTTGGGTGGCATTTTCTGAAAGCCTGTGGTTCCAAAGCTGTTTGCACAGGTGGAGGAGGTTTGGAGTCCCCTCTTAAACTGGATGTCAGGGTTATTTTCCTATTGCTCTTTGCTCTTACTGCACTGGGAACCTAGTATCCTGCAAAAGCTCCAGCCAGCACTGAGGATGAGGGAGAGTAACTCCAGGAGGAGAAAAAAGGTAGCTGGGAAAGTGTTTTGTGTAGGAATTAACTTCACTACATTAACTTCACCAAACCAAACCAAGAAATCACTGGCTCTCCACCTGAAAATACCCCTGAGATCAGGGGTTTTCCACCTCTTGTCCTGCCTGTGTTTGCCTCTTGCAGCGTGGGAGGAGGGCAGGACAGGTGGGAAATCAGCTGAGAGGTGCAGGTCTCGGGTAGCAAATGAGATTTTGTTTGCAAAACGTGAGTTTGGAAATGTCAAGCGTGGTGAATGAGTGTGTAAAAAGGAAAAAAAAAAAACCAAACCAAACCAAAAAAGCCAACAGATAGGGACAGAAGCTGAGCTGGCAGCTCCGGGAGTATCGGGATGCTCTCACCCCTTTGCCCTCTGCAGCAAAGCCTGACCTTACCAAATCTCTCTTATCCCACTGCAAATGAAGTGTGTCCCCCTCGGGTGGTTTATCTCCATCTCGTTGCATAGGCAGCTCACGGCTCATTTCCTCCCGGCCCCGCTGCTCCGGTGCTCACCCCGTGAAAAGGCGTTTAATGGGCAGAGGCTGGAGCCGGAGCAGAGGGAAGGGACAGGGAGCAGTGGGTGGAAGGGGTCGGGTACAGGCCATGCCACCCCTGTGTGTCACAGAGGTGGTGCTTTCTGCACGTGACAGCCACAGAAATGGGGGTTTCTGCAGCTGGAGGCTTGCCTGGGGAAGGATGGATACAGAGAGGGTTGGCTGTAGGAAAAGATCAAATCTTGCACAAAGCAGCCAGTGGGGATGGGAGCTGGGCAAAGCTGCTGGTAACGTTTCAACCAGAGCAGATTCTTGGCTCTGGAGGAGCCTGTGGGGTCTGGCTGTGGTTGTTTTGCAGGCAGAGAGTCCTGGCAGCTGCCTCAGGACAGGAGTGTGGAATTTACCCAGGGAAAGTGGGAAAAGATCCCCTCAGAGGGCTGGTTCTGACCGTGGCACTCAGCCAGTCAGGGCAGGCAGGACCTGTGGGTTCAGCCCTGTGGCCAGGTCTGGCTGGGGTGAGTCTCACCCCTGCCTCAGTTTCCCCAGGTGAAGTGAGACCACTTCATTCCCTCACCCAGCAATTGCTTATTTAAAGATCAGAGCATAACAAAACCTTCAACTTCAAAAGCTTTGAAGTGTTTTCAGGGGAGAAAAGGTACAATAAATAAATAAACACACTAATTTCAGCTACCCTGAGGCTGGGGCGGGCTGGCACAAGATGAAACCTTGGATTTTTGTGGCTGCTCTGGTACAAAACATCTCATTTTCCTCCTGGAGATGCCGAAGCCAAGAGGGCAGTGGGGCAGCCGTTTGCCTGGTGCCCTGCACGATTTGCCTCGAGGCTCTGGCTGCGGGGAGAGAGGATTTTACAGGGGTTTAACATCCCTCCTGCTGCTCTGCCTGCAGCCAGCATCTCCTCAGGCCCAGCTCCTCATTAGCCATCTGCCCTGCTTGCTGGGGCTGACAGGATGCCCTGGCTGAATGGATCACCTGTCAGCAAGGCAGGGGGATAATATCATTCAAAGGAATCAATAGTTCACAGGCAATTGCACGTTACCCAAGGTTAACGTGTCCAAAATGTGCTTCATCCTGAGTTTGATGGCATTCCCCCCTGGGTCTTGGCCAGGCTGGAACAGTCTTGTAAGTCCCATGTTTGGGAGATATACAGGAATCGCTCCTGTGTGCCCAGCAAAGATAAAAAATGGCTCGACTTGCTGGAATCTGATCCTCCAGGGAGCCCAGGGACAGCTGGATCCGTGATGGGCATCCAGCAGTTGCTGAAACTGTCACTCCCACCTTCTCACTCCACTGCAGCAATTAGCAGAAGAGAAATTAGAGAGGAAAGTGCCATTATTCCCTGCTAATAGGACAAGGAGGGCTGGACTCTTCCCCAGGTTTTGTTGTGTAGCTGCTTCCACGGATGTGAGGAGCAAAACCGAGCCCTCTGGTTTTATGTAGCTGTTTTTATACTTCTTACCACCTGGAGAAGTGCAAGAGGAGGCTCCCAACTCCAAAACTCACAGTCAAGGCACCCTCCAACCCTCCCCAGGGCATTAGGGTGGCATCTCCTCCTGGCACCTGGCAGCAGAAAGGAGCAGTGCAGGATTGGGGTTTTTTAGGGTTAGGTAGAATTCGGTTCCTCTCCCAGTGGGAAAGAACAGATTGAATTTATCAGTTGAAACTTGGTGTCACCAAATTGGATGTGGTGATAGAGCAGCTTCACTCAGCAGGTGAGTGACACCCTCTTTGGAGGGTTTTGGGTTTTTTTTTTTTTTTTTTGTGGAATTTGGCCAATAAAGTTCTGGAGTTGGCTGATTAACTTCATTAAAAGCCTGAGGTGAGCAGCACCCTGAGTTAAACCCAGGCTCTCCCTTCCAAGAGCTGGATGGGTTTCACAGCTGCCATTCCCTTCAGGGGCAGGGAGTGGGTGTAAAGCTCTCAGTGCCTGTTTTCCCCTCTAATCCCATTTTATGTTTTGGGCTGCTGTAGGAGTTTTCCCTCCAGCGCCTGGACAGCCTGCTGGACGACCGAGTCAACATCCTGGGATTCTCCATTTTCAACCAGTCCCATGCCTTCTTCCAAGAGTTTGTCCAGAGCCTCAACCAGTCCTGGCAGGAGAATTGTGACCATGCTCCTTTTACTGGGCCAGCAGTAAGTAAAGTCCATTCCCATCCCCCAGAACCTCCCTGAGCTGGGAACTGTGATGGACCCTGGAAAAACCTTGTGGGTTTGTCCACATTGCTTCAGGATGGTCCTGAGCAACACAGGGGTAGAAACTCTGGTCTCAAATAATTTTTTTAAAAAGTAAAAAACTTCTTTAAATTACTGAATTATTTAATCCTATTTAATCTTGTGCTGAAGGGCTCAGGGATATCCCCAGGCTGCTGTTGTACCTCAGATTGGATTTTGTGGGGAGATGCTGGTCCAGGAATGGGAAGGAAAAGCCAGAGCAGAGCATTTTTATTAAGTAGGCAGGAGAGGACTTGAGCTGTCAATGTGTGATTTACAGGGAAGCCTCCTGATGTGGAAAACACCAAAGTGACCCTGAAAGTCAGAGCTGCCCAAAGGACCTCGGGGTGCAGAGCTTTGCAGAGCTTCCCTGTGCTGGACTGGGAGCACAGCTTTAAATTCAAGCCTAGTCTTGATTTGGATTGTATTTCTCCGTGGGTGCAGGGGATGGTGCAGCTCTGATTTGTTTTTTCCCTTGTGGAGTTCATCCCTGTGTGTTTAAACTCCAGGAAGGTGGCTGTGGAGGGGGGATTGTGGCTGCAGATGGCCCAGGGAGGGCTGGGTCAGGCAGATGCCAAGGGCCTGAGCTGTGCTCTGTGCTCCACCATCTCCCTGAGGAGTGTGCACAGCAGCACCGAGTGTTCCCCAGGGATTCTCCACAACTGGGAGAGTTTGCAAAGCAGATTTGCCACATCAGAGCTGCAGCTGCGGGAGGGGAGAGAGAGGAAAACATCATCAGCTCATCAGCTGAACCCTTTGCGTGGATTTTAATGAACTCAGAGCCCCTTTGAAAGTTGAGCTGCTGAAAACCTCCTTATTGTCACCACAAAGGGATCCTTAAGAGGCAAAATAAGGAGATTTTTGCCCTTTTTGTCCACATGCTTTGGCCTGACTTGAGCTGATGTGCCTGGCACCATCTTGCTCTCCCTCCTACCCAGAGGCAGCTGCAATCAGCTTGCCCTGCTCAGTCTCCATGGGATTTCTACCAGCAAGATTCCTTTTTGGCTTGCAGGGGCTGTTGAGAGGCATTAAAAACAAATTTCCTCCTCCCGGTGCAAACAGGAGACAGCAGGAACCAGCAGCAGGTGCAATGGGGAAATGAAAATTCTCATTTTAGGTTCTTACCCTGCATTGTCTTGAGCATCCAGCAAAACCTGTAGGTGGGAGGATGCCTGGAGGGAGTGGAATTCTTCAAGATGCCACGTCCCAGGTGATGGGAAAAGGATTTGAGGGTAGGGAAGTTCCAGAGCAGAGGTGAAATATTCCCAAGTAGAGTTTCTTTTGTCTGTGAGGTGAATCCAGACACCAGAATCCAGAATTTCTGCCTCTGCTGTTGGAAATCTGGCGGGGAGCATCTCTCTGTGTTAGAACTTCCCCCTGTAGCCCTGGGAAGGAGTTCTCCTGTGGGATAACTCATCCTAAAGAGAGAAAAGGAAGCTCAACAGCTGGAAGTGACAGGAGGGTGGTTTCCTGTGAGCTGCAAAAATCCCAGGGCATTTTTTGCTGGAGCTGAGGAAGCATCTGACAAAGGAGGAGGGAGCTGCCTGCTCTAATGCCATTCTCATTAATCACATTGCAAAGAAAGGAAATCGGAGAAAATCATTCAAATTACAGATGGCTAGATTTGGTAATTAGAATTTAGGCTAAAACAGATGTTTGTAATTAAGTGTTTATGTCATTGAATAAAATCCAGATTGCAAAGTCTATTTCACAGGGTTTTAATGGTTTTAATTCCCCGTGTTGGGTTTGGGGGCAAAGATACAGCTGATAATGTTTTAGGGAGGGAAGAAAAATCTCACATGGTAAAACCCAGAGTAGCCAAACCTGTTCATGTTTCAGTGTCAGGAATTGTCAGGAATTTGGTTTTGGGGATTGAGGGAAGTCCCCCAAGGCCCATGGATTTTCCATGGAGCTCTGATACTGCAGAGGGGCACAAAACCAAGAGGGCTCTGCACAAATCAGACTGTGCAGGCGAGGGAGAGAATCAATTTGTTAGCAGACAAATTGGCTTTTCTGTGACAGAGGGACAAAGCTGTGGTTTTAAATGAGAATATAAAAGCAGTGAGAGGTTTTTATAGGTGACATTGGGAAAGTTGAGGAAGGTGCAGGAGGGCAGTGACAGATCCCTCTGGCTGGATCTGCCTGGAGGACTTTTCAAAGGTCTCTTTTCACTCCTTTGCTGAAGGTTATGACCTCAAAACTTTGGGATTTTCACCTGTTCCATGCAAAATTAGGCTTCAGGGAAGGAATTCCTATTCCATGCCACGAGGACTTGATCCTGTGTATCTCCACACCCTCCCCAGTACTTAAATCTTTTGAAATCATAAAGGGTGCTGGCAGAAATCCTAATGAATTTTCCAGAGTTCAGGAGTAAAACATTCCAATCAATAATGTCAAATGCTTCACTGAGATCTACAAGTCTCTTGCTCACCAGCTAATAAGGGATTAACTGCTCAGGGAAAATGGAAATTGAAACCCAGCAGGATAAAATTAAAAATGCTGGGCCAATATTCTGATTTGATAGGAAATGGGGGAAATTTGGGGATTGTGTTTGGTCTCATAACAGTTTGATTTGTCCATCTGATGTTAATATAGTTCCTGATTCAGGAGGGGAATTGCTAATTGGGTGTGACATCCTGTAACCTGAACGGGATTAAGTTCATAATTAAAATTAAGTGTACGGAAAGAGCTTCATGGAACAGGGGCTGAGGACAGGACAGGCTGGACAAGCCCTGTGAGGGAAAGAATTTGTGTTGAAGGGATAAAAGAAAGGTGGGGAGGAGGATTTATCAGCTTCTTTAAGAAACTCTGGAAAAGTCTTTCCAGGAGGGGAATGTTTAGGTCAGGTTGGAGGAGTGAAAGGTCACTGGTGTTGTCAGAGATGGTGTTTGGGGTTTTGATGGCATCAGGCTGGAATCTTGCCTTTTAATTTAGTATGACTTGTAGGTTTTGAGGGTTTTGTGCTGCTTTTTGAGTGTCTAATCCCACACCAGGTCGGTGAGGTCTCACCACTGGTCTGAATGAGATCAAGCAGGGTTAAATCCAAATTAGCAACAGAGTGGAAGCCCAAGGTTTGTTGGGATCATTGAGCTGGGCAGGATTGTCCCTGCAGGGAACCTGGTCAGGCTCTGGGAAGATGAGAGGATGCAGAAGCCACTGCAGGGCTGGAAGTAACAGCAGATGTTGAGGTACTGTGGCAAGGAATAGTCCAGCAGCGTATTTCTGTCCTGGCTCCTTCTGTGCAGGAGCATTTGTTGGATATTTTCAGTCCTGGAGGTGGATCAGTCCCTGGATGTTTTGTGTTTTGGAGGAGGGAATGCCATTTCTTTTGAGATGGGCTTCTAGTTCCTCTCTTTGGCAAAGAAATCAAGTTTGGATGTGCACTTTGGGTGGTCTTAGTGAATTTAAAGGCTTTTCCCAGTAGGAAAAGCCTTTTTTCCCAACAGGTGGGGAAAGCAGCCCCAGGCTGGAGACTGAACCCTCTGCCAGGAGCTGGGATGGGAAGAGGATGCTCTTGGAAGTATCCATGAGGAAAATGCAGCCTTGATAGTAACGAGCTGCAACGGCTTAATTCCAGCAGAGTCAGGAGGTGACAGTAATTAAAAGTGAAATCTCAGTCGCACCAGTGAGCACGAGGGAGAAAATAGCTGATTGTTAACGAGCCCAGAGCCATGGAAACTGCTGTGCACGGGTGAGAAACAGGGTTTGTGAGGCTTGCTGGACAAAGAAACCTGGGCAGAGGCAGCCAAAGCCAAGGTGAGCAGGAGAAGGGATGGGCTCTGGCACTCTGGATGTTCCCTCAGCAGTGCTCTTCCAGCAGGGAACTGGAGGTTGCAATGAGGGATGGATGATCTCTGTGGGCTCTGAAAGGCAGGACTGGCTGCTGGACAAGCAGATCTAGCAAAACCTCATTTCTTGTGGGTCTGCCTGTCACAGAAGTGGTCAGAGAAGGCTGAAGCAGCAGAGTCGAGTTTCCTTCTGTGGGAGGAGACATCAGATCTCAGGAGCAATTTCCCTTGGAAATTCCAGCTTCTTTCAGGAGCATTCCCCCTGGCCAGCAGCCTGATCAGAGCCACCAAAACACTGAAAAACCTCCCTTGATTAGGAAAGGAAAACTGCAGAAACTGAGCTAGAAAGGACTGGGAAGGAACAAGGATAAGCAGACGCAGAGAGACGACAGCGACGGGTGAAGCAAGCCCGCATCAAGGGCCTCCCAGCTGAGCCCAGGCTGTGCACAGAGCACTGCCCAGCCCCGAGGGGCAGCAGCAGGGTGGGTTTTTGTGTCCCAAGCTGACTTTTCCCTGTCTTTCCCCCGCAGCTGTCCTCGGCGCTGCTATTCGACGCCGTGTACGCCGTGGTGACGGCGGTGCAGGAGCTGAACCGCAGCCAGGAGATCGGCGTCAAGCCCCTGTCCTGCGGCTCTGCACAGATCTGGCAGCACGGCACCAGCCTCATGAACTACCTGAGAATGGTGAGAGGGGCTGAGGGCTGCCAGCACCAAGGCTGCCTTTGCCCAGGCCCTTTGAGGGCAGTGGAAAGAGAGATCTTGAGGGTTTGATTGTCTTGGAATGACATGAAACTCTCCCTTTTTCAGGCTTTGCTGCAGAAAAGCTGGAATTCTTTTTTTTTTTTTTTTTTTTTTTTTTTTTTTTTTTTTTCTTTTTAAGTGTGAATTTTTCTGTGTGATTTGAACTCTGCCTTGAGCTGATACAAGATCATGCAGTACAATTGCTCAGAGCTCGGGGCAAGATGGGAGTTCCCCTATGGGTTTGGGCTCCTTTGAACTTAAAATTGTCATTTCTGGAACCGAACAAACCTACAGCTGGCACGAGAACATTCTGAAATTCCATCCTTTTGAAATAGTTGGGAGTTTGTGGCTCCTCAGAGCTGAGGTGACCATGCAGCAGGGAGCAGGTTTCTGAGTCTGGGTATAAATGAGACAAAGACATTTTATAAGGGTTTTTTTTTTTATTTATAAGGAATTTTTTTTCCCCAAAACTCAGCTAAATATGAGCATTGTACCACTTTGGCCCATTGTTTTAAATCTCACCTTTAGCTGAGGACAGCAAAATCCTCCATCTCCCCATAGCCCTGCTACTCAGAGACAACAAAATCCTCCAGCTCCCCACAGCTCTGCTGCTCAGAGACCCAGTGGTCTTAGCCTTGGCATGGAGGGAGGCAGTGAGGGGATGTGGAGCTGGTTTTTCCAAAGCAAGGAAATCTGGGCAGTCCTGCACCTCGTGCTGCTGACTCCCTGCTCCTCTCCGTGTCTTTTCTCCTCTATCCAGACCCCGAAAATAATTAGGATTGAGATAAGAGGGTTGCATTGCCGTTCCTGCTGTGGGAGTGTGGGGGGTGTGTGGAGTGTGTGGGGCTGTCCCTCCTGTCTCTGGGGGTGTTCTGGGGTGGGGCAGCCTCGCTGTAACTCAGTCTCTCTTGGACAGGTAGAATTGGAAGGTCTCACCGGCCACATCGAATTCAACAGCAAAGGCCAACGCTCCAACTACGCCCTGAAAATCCTGCAGCACACACGGGCTGGCTTCAGGCAGGTGAGAGCAGCAGGGCAGGGCTGGCCTGCCTGTCCTGGGCTCAGGGGGAGCCTCTGGGGAGCAGAAGGGGCCATGGACACCCCCTTGTTTGCACCACGAGGTGCTCAGGTGTCACCTGAGCTCTGGCTGAGCCCCAGCGTGTTTGACTTCATCAGGATAGTTTGGATTTGTCTTTATCTATCAGGCTCTGGAGGGGCCTGGCTCTGGCTGAGCCCCAGTGTGTTTGATTTCATCAGGAAGGCACCTCAGGATAGTTTGGATTTGTCTTTATCTATCAGCCCTGGAGGGGATGAGGCAGAGCCAATCTCTGCCGTCTCATGGGGCTAATTCAGGGCAGGGAGTCTGTGCCAGCTGCAGGCTCACGCTCACCACCCTTTAGTTCTTAAGCCTGTGGCTGAATTTGCTTAAAATTATTTGGATGGGGGGAAAATGGGGGAATTTTCTATGAAATGGGGGAAAAAATTGGGTACTGTGAAGCTTTTCAAACTGTTTCTGGGAGGGAAAGCAAATGGGGCAGCCCCATGTGAGGAGCTCCCCATTGTCTCCCCTCTGTGAGGGGGAGTTCAGGCTCATTTCACTCTCGGTTTATGGTTCCTCTCTAACAGGTTTGCTCAGCTCACACTCATTTACTTTTTGTCTCAGTGCTCGTAGGTTCCTCACAGCTTTCCTCTGCCCACAGAACACCAAGCAGATTTCATTAAAATCATTAATTTGAGTGGTATTTCCTCATCTCACACTTTCTGCCCGAGCCATATTTTCTGGTTTGAGCTGAAGTTGAGGATATCAGACTGGTGAGATTACACGACACAAATCCAAGGAATTTGCTGGTAAATCTAAACCTTAATCATGAGGCAAAAAAAAAAAAAAAAAAAGTCCCAGAAAAAAAAAAAAAAAAAAGGGGTNCCCAGAAAAAAAAAAAAAAAAAGGGGGTTTCATCTGTCATGTTTCCCTGCTGACAGCTCCAGTGCTGCCCTTTTCTCAGAGACTGCCACTTCTAGATGCTGGCAGAGAACAAAAGCTATTGTATCCTACCCTCACCAGCAGAGCATTTTGGCACCAGGAAGCCTCTCCTGGCCTGGCAGCAGTGAGTTTCAGCCTTGGCAAGGATGTTACCTGCCAATTCTTACCTGTCAAGTGACAGCTTGGCTTTGATGCTGCCTCTCTGAGTGAGCAGGGGGGATCTGGATGGCATTTTCCCCACAGAGGGATCTCTCCCAGCATCAATGCCCTTTTAATCCTCTCCCAAACCCATCACCCTCTGAACAGAAGTGACAGATCCAAGCCCATCTGCATTAATAAAAGCACAAATTCAGTTGGATTCAGGAAGGAAACGCTGCAAAGCTCCCTGTGACAGCTTTGGTTTTGATGTGTTTGAATGTGGCAGGGACTTGATGTTAAACTCACAGGTCCTCTTGGAGCAGAGCTTGTCCCAGAGCTCCACGGGGAGCTGTGACTGCAGCCTGATCTGCCCTGAGTCTAAAGCCTCTTCTCTTCCCCACAAACCTGGTGTGACAGGAGAAAACCTTTGCTGACCTGTTGTAACAGCTCGGTAAAGGAGGAGCTTTGTGTCTGTGAGCTGCCCAGCAAAGCTCCACTGGGATCAAGCTTTGCAAATTCCCCATCAGGCTGCAGTGGGGATGAAACACTTCCAGCCCCAGGGAAAAAGTGCTGCAAGGACAGGGCAGTCCCTTGGAGGTGGCTGCAAGCCCTGCCCTGTCACAAACCCACCAGCAGAGAGCTGATTTTCATAAAACTGCTCCTGGGACAGCTTTTCTGCCTTCTCTCCCTTTCTCAGGGAGCTTTTCTTTGATCCACAGCAGTGCCCAGAGGGGTGTCAGGGCCCCTCCCAGCCTAAAGGGGTTTGTTGAGATGTGTTTAACTGGGAAGAGCATCCCCAGAGAGCTGTGAGACCCATCAGGCTCCTGCCCAACCTGCCTCCCCTCCACCTTCCTGCAAAGGGAAGCCAAAGGCAGCTCTGCTGGGCCATAAATGGTTATTTTCTTGTTGCCAGCCTGGCTTCTTTTAATGAAAAGGACTAAATAAATCATTAGAAATATTTTAATTAAAGGAACAGGGTAAAGAACAGGCATTCACATCCTGGAGACAGTCTTGCTCCCAAGGGTTGTATTAACTGATTTGTTTGAAACACTTCTGTTCCCTGCCTAGTTGTAACCAAGCTCATTTTAACTCTGCCCATTCCTCTCTTCCTCTCTTTCTCTCTCCTCCTCTCTCTCCTTCCATCCAGTGAAGCCACAGGGACTTCCAGCTCATCAGCTTTGACGGAGAGTTCACCGAATTTTGAGGCTGATCCAGCCAACAAGCAAATTAGAGACACTTAGATTCTCTAACTTGCTGCTGCTCTTGGGCAAGGAGAGGCAGGGCTTTTTGACATCCAATTTTTAATACATTTATGCAACGCACCAAACACGTCTTTTCCTGATTTAGCTTAACCAGAGGAATTTTTTCCACAGCCATATGAGAGCTGCTCTCTCTGCTCACAGGATGCTCGATAAAGCATAGGCTCATTAATGTGCTGGTGATCTATAGATCTGACAAGGGCTAGGTTTGCTAAATGTCATCTTTTTTTTTTTTTCCCCCTTTTCTTTGCCCCTCTAAAAACCACTGCAGAGTTCCAGAAGAGTGATTTGCTGTAAATCACGAGCTGGGGTTTGGGAACTTCATGGGGGAAGGGAGTGAGGAGGGGCTGTGATTTAGGGAGGGGAAGGGGCAAGCTGCAGAGCCTGACCCCAGCTCTCCCCACCCTAAGTGAGGCTGATGAGTCTCCACTGAAGCACAGGCCCTGCTGGGTGCCTGAGACAGAGCAGTGGAAGGGCTGGGGCTGTTAATTGGGATGTTGATGAGATACAGATGAGTTCCCTGTCCAGAGCTCTGGGACCCTCTGCAGTCCCCACCATATCAAACCTCTTTAATTTAGCAGCAGCTAATCAGCCTCGGTGGGAGCGGTTCCTCTTCAGCTGCTGCCCCAGGAACAGGTTCTGCCAAGAGCTCGAGGGCTTCTGCCCCCAGCACCTGACAACTCAGTGTGGGCCCCCTCAGCCCTGCCTGGGCTGTGCCAAGTGTCAGTCATGGGGTCCAGAGGGGACATGTGGGGAGGAGGGGACATCTGGGGGATGCTGGTGGCCTCAGGGGTGAGGGGTGTGTGTGTGTCTCGTGGTTCTTTGGTTTAACAGTTGATGCTTTCAGTGCTAATTTTGGTGGAGAAACTTTCGCCTCCTTGCCGTGCTGGTGTCAGAGGTGTCACTCAGGAATCTGAGCAGTGTCCTCAGAGGGATTTCCTTCATTTGTTTGTTTGATTCCCTTTTTCCCCTCCATAGTCACTCCCAGATTCCCTCTCCTTGGGGCACCTTGATTGCATTGTGCACTCTTTGCTTTTCCTGGGGACACAGAGAGGAGGAGATGATGGCTGCAAGCTGTAGGACAGCACTTGTAATCAGAGCCCAGGAGGTGCTTGTTGTTGTCTGCCTGTTCCAAAGTCTGGATTCAGGGCTGGCTTTATCTTAATTTGAAGCTGGGAAGGAGGATGGTGAATACCTGTGGTGCCTCTGAAGCTCGTGGAGATGTCTTGCCCTGTCATCTCTGTGCCTACAGGAAAATAAGCAGAAGATTTCATTAAAATCATTACTTTGAGAGGTATTTCATCACCTCACACCACGAGGAGCCTCAAAGCCTGTGCACACAGGGTGGAAGGAGTGAGCCAGGAATGCTCCACGTGGGGATTTTCTACAGAGATGAGAAATCTTCCTGTGCCACCAACCCAAATAACACCTTTTTCAGAGCAGCTAAATTGAGGCACCTCATCTGCCTGTGGGGATGGAGCAGTGGCACGAGCAGTGGCACTTTCCAGGCTCCAGGCTTTTTGGGCTGGTTCCTACTCTGAGTTTCACAGTTTGTGTTTGCAGAGCTGCCTGGAGGTGCCTGTGGGTGTTTCAGGCAGGGCTGGGTCTCCTCAGGGCACAGGGAGATGCTGAGGTGCAGAGATGGAGGTCACACGTGCCTGAGGACATGAAAGGAACTTTCTCCACTCAGGCCCTGGGCTGTCACCTGTCCCCAGGTCACCAAATCCCTCTCACAAAGGTGTTGAGCTCCAGCTTGCACACCCAGCTGGTTGTGCTGCCCTGGTTGTTCTTCTAGAACAGGTATCACTCCAGCTTCTCTGATCATTAGGAACCTCTCCCCTGTTTTGTCAGCCTGTTTATTTCTGGCTGGTTTGTATATATTTATTTTTGTGCCAACGCCATCGTTTCAGCTTCAAAAAGCTGTTCTACCTCTTTGCTGCAGACCTCCTCCACCTGGAGTATTTATACAGGCCAATCACATCCACTGCTTAAAAACCCTGAGTCCTAAAAACCCTCAAGTCCTTGTCCAGAGCCTTAACTACAGGCTGGTCTCATCCACGTCCATGTGGAGCATTTGATTGTTTTCTAAAAAACTTTGCAGATGGATATGTTTTCTGTTTTCCAGAGGCTCTCTGTATGTAGATAGAGATGATTAAAATCACCTTGACATCCATCTTGCAAGGATGTGAGGGGCCCAGACACCCCGAGACACTGCAGAAATGGCAGCACGAGGAGCTTGGTCAGCCCCTGAGGGGCACAGGGGTGAGCTGGGACCAGCCAGGATGGGGAAAAGTGCCCCAGCACGTGGGATGGCGTGGCCTCGGTGCTTTTAAAAGCAAGGTCAAACCCACAGCACTGTCAGGAGAAGAGGCAATTAGTCTGAGCACATGCCAGCAGGGGAGGGACAAATTGGAGAACAGCGAGGGCTGTTAAAATTAAAGTTAATCTGTCACTAATCTGTGGTTGAGAAATCCAGGAGGGAAGAAAAATGAGGCAATGTTTGTGAGTGATGACTCGCTCTGAGAGGCGATTGCTGCAGAGGGGATGCTGGTTAGCAAGCAGAGGTGGGGAATTCAGGAGGGATTCATCCTGCATGGATCCAGCCCCTGTGCAGGCCACTGAAATCTGTGCTCCCAGGGCTCCCTGCCCGTGAAATATGTGGGAAATCTCCCAGTTTGGGGCTCTTGCTCCCAGAGGTGAGTCCTGCTCTAGGAATGGTCATGGCCCCAAGGCTGCCAGAGCTCCAGGAGGGTTTGGACAATGCTCTCAGGCACGGGGTGGGATTGTTGGGCTGTCTGTGCAGGGCCAGGAGCTGGGCTTTGATGATTCTGAGTGCAAAGCTGTCCTGCTGGATCTTCCCGCTGCTCCTTGTGCCTTGGGATGAGGAGGCTGCATTTGGGACTCCTCATGGATTCCCACGGGGCTGGATTTGCACCAGCACCTGGGAGAGGAAAGGACTTGGCCCTTCCCTCAGCCCCCAGAGGGATTCAGTCTGTGAGGGTGTCTGTGCTGGGCTCAGATCTAAGTCACCCCAAGTCCTCGAGCCTTTGGTCACCCCAGAGTGCTGAGAGCAGGCAGAGTCAATCCCAGGGCTCCTCGCCACCTTCCCTCCCACTCCTTGGGCATAACAAGATTAGCCCATGACAGAAGGGAAAATCAATTGGTTCCTCCCACCCTGACAGCGAGAGCACAGCCTGCCTCAGTGCCAGTGTCACAGGAGGGAGCTGGGCATGGCTTTGCTCTGGAGGACCCCCCTGCACCTTTGGGGTCACCCACTGCCCCTCGGGACCACAGCACCCCACTACAGAGGTGCCAGAGGACACCAGGAGAGTGATGGAACCTGCTGGGACAGAGGAGAGAAAGGAGCAGAAGGGGTTCAGAGGGAGCTGGCCTCCTTCACCCCCCTGTATCCACGAGGAAAAGCAGAGGAGGAAAAGCAGAGGCTCTTCTAAGGACAAAAAGAGAGCAAGAGTTTAATTTGCACGCTCTGAACAAGCTGCTGGAGGTGCTGATCTCCCTGCCCAGAGCTCTGAGGGAAGGAGATTAGGCTCTTGAAGTTAAAATTAGGTTCTGTGGAATATTCCTCCCCCCTGGCTGAAGGCAGTTGTGTCACAGCTGAATCACGATGTCCTCTGGAGCGCTGCGGGGACTGGTTCCTGCCATCCTCGCTGGGAATTCGGGTTTGCTGCAGCCACACTGATGTTTGGATGGGTAAATTGGGCTGTTGGCAGAGCTGTTTGGTGTGATGAGCCTGAATCAAAGGATTTGGAAGTGCTTAATTGTGGTAGTTAAGAGCTGGCAGAGGAGCAGCAGCACTGAGACATGGCTTTGCCCCATCACCTGCCACCAAGGTGCTGGTCACAGGCTCCCAGCACCACGCTGGTATGGACAAGCCCAGAGACTGGGGATTTCTGGCTAAGGTGGACCCATTTGGTGGCACGTGGGGACAGCACACAAGGCTTTGTGGCTCCCAGGGAGCTGCCCAGGTCCCAGCTTTGTGCCCTCTGCAGGGAGGACAGGTGGGGAGGCAGCACAGAGCCAGGCTGGTGGCACTGCAGAGCAGGTGGGGGGTGACAGAGGGTTGATCTCTCTGCTGGCCCGTTCTGGGGTGCGTTGTGAAGGCAACGGAGCATCCCTAAACAGGTTGTCACTCACCAGAGCCATATGGGCAGTGACTCGCCCTATAAATCCCCTTATTGTGCTGTTTATCTCTCCAGATTGGCCGCTGGCACGTCTCTGAAGGGCTCAGCATGGACAACAGGATCTTCTCCTCCAACATATCCGACAGCCTGTTCAACACCACGCTCATTGTCACCACCATCCTGGTAAGGGAGGGGGGCACCTGCAGCTCCCGTGGGGCCAGCCCAGCCCTCAGGGGTGGGGTCAGCTGGAATAGCAGGTGCAAATTACTGCCTACAATTCCTTTGTGCGGCCCTTAGAACCTTCTCGGGATAGCCTGAGAAAGGTGCTGATTTCTCGGGCTGTGTCAGAGCCTGGCGACCACACACCGGGATGTGCTTTTTGGGGTTGGAACTTGCTGGTTTTTGAGGTTCCTCCCGCACCAACCCACCCCGTGAGCCTGTGGCACTGCTCCTGGGGACGCTCCTCGGGTGCTGGCGGGACACCTCGGCTAAGATGGGAATGACAGCTGCCCAGTTTCACTGCAGGAAAACCCTTACTTAATGCTGAAGTGGAACCACCAGGAGCTGGAAGGCAACGACCGCTACGAGGGTTTCTGCGTGGACATGCTGAAGGAGCTGGCAGAGATCCTGCGCTTCAACTACAAAATCCACCTGGTTGGGGACGGTGTCTACGGCGTCCCCGAGGCCAACGGCACCTGGACAGGGATGGTGGGGGAGCTGATAGCTCGGGTGAGTGACCAGCTGCTCTCTGGAACCCTGCTCTGCTGGGATTTGGTGCTGTGCTTCGTGATGGGGAGGATGGGATGGGGTTTTAGTCCACCTGGGAGGTTTGGAGCAGAGGATTGCCACTTAATGTGTTCTCCTGATGGGAAATGTGTTTCTCGGGGTGGTGTGGTGGTGTGGGAAGGAGTCAGAGCAAGGACAGTGCTGTGGGATGCTCTCAGGAGTGCTCACTTTGTTGGGAAGGAAGTTTGGACTCTGGGATCCCATGTAAAAACTCATTAGAGAACAGATTATTTTTTTTTCTAGTGGAAGGATTAACAAAAGCTTGCAGCAGGAAAATGCAGAGCTTGGTAAAAGCTGAAAAAATTTACAAAACTGCTCTGGGATGGAAGCAAGTAAGAATCCCATTTCTGCCTAGAAAAGTTTTGGCGGATTCAGTTCAGCTGCTTAACTCAGTGTTGCTTTTGGAGAAGAGCATTTCCTATTTCCTTGAAGTGCATGGCTCGAGATCTTTTCACCGGAGGTGCTGCCCAGCAGCAAAGCTGAAAATTGAATTATTTTGCTGGGTTTGCAATAATTCTATGTACTCCTGGGCTCAGCCAGCCTGGACCCTTCTCCCTGCTCTTTGTTTTTATCTGTGGCCCTTCCCAGGCTTCCTGAAGCTTAAATACAGCTCATGAAATGCTCTGAGATCCCTGGGAAAATAGGCTTAGCCACAGCTAACAGTGGGATTGATGCTATTTAAGCCAATACTTCCTCACTGATTCCTGCCTAACATGCCTGTGAGAGCCCAGTGCCACTTTCCCAGCTGGTGACAAATCCATGGTGACGTGGATTGTGATAATCCCCCCACGGAGGGAGAGGAGACCCTGAGTCATTTGCCTTCTGCAGAGCAGAGGAGCAAGAGTCCAAATCCATCTCCTGTGGCTCCAGGCAGGGACCTGAGGCTCCTGCCAGACCTTTCCTTGTGGAAAATGAGCATCACTTCGCTCTGTGGTTTATTGGGCACAGTGGAATTTGGTTGGCAGTTGGGCTTGAGGATTTTGGAGATCTTTTCCAGGATTCTGTGGTCTTTAATGGGTCCATGATCTCTAGAAATGCCCACTGGCACCTTCTGCTTCTTCCCCACACAGTGAGGGATGATGCTCATCCCACTTCAGGAGTTTCAACTGAGTGTTTGAGGTCAGCTGGGACAACTCTTTGCCTGAAAGAGGGAGGGATTTGGGGTTTTCTGAGGGTCACAGACAGGGCACTGAACAGACTGGAGGCCCCTCTGAGCTCTCCCTGTCTCCTGGGTCACCCTTCCCTGAGCAGTCCCTCTCGATGCCAGCTGAGATCCCACCTCCATCTGCTCTTTTAAAAGAGCTGCTGGGAGGCTGTTTGCAAATGCTCCAGGCTATTGGCATCGTTTTCATCCATCTTTGTGTCTGTGTGTGTGTACACACACACAATTACACTCCTGCAACGTTCCTTTGGGGAGGCAAGAGGGAAGGAGCCGAGAGCAGCATCTGATCAAAGGAAGGGAACAGCCACCAAACTTTTGGCCTACTAACCCTGGCAGTGCCTCTTCATTAAATGAGACCTTCTGGAGGGTTGTTTTTCTGCAGTGATGCGTGTTTTAACTTCATCTTCACACAGAAACCATTTGTTTCTTCTGCAGCTTGAGCCTTATTTTAGGAGGATTTTTTATTTCTGCTTCTGCAGGGCAGAGCTGTCAGAGCCTGTGAGGCTGGACCACAAATTGAGGAAGAGAAGCAGCTTTGTCTGTTGTTCTCCCTGTATCCCTGGGAGTTTTTATAATGGTTTCAGCAAGTTTTTGATCAATCCTGGGGACTGGGCTCAGGTCAGCCAGGGCAGAGCTGTGTGTGCTTGGTGTTGTGTTTATTCAGGGCTGCCTGAGATGTTGTTTTTTGAGGGCATTTCACTGCCCAAGGGGCTTCTGTCCATCCTTGGCAGTCAGTCCCCAAGGGACTTTATCCTTGATTCCAGCCCCTTGTTCACCCCTCTCCCACGGGGTCCAGCAGATCCTGTGTTGGGTGCACATATTCCCCTTCCAGTGGATTTATCCCCTGGGCACTCTGCCCCTTTAGGACAAAAAGGTGATCAGCTGGGACACAAACCTCGCACAGAAGTCCCAAATCCTTCCCAAAAATGAAAGCTCAGCCTCTGTCCAGCACAGTATCATTGCAGGAAAATAACTCCCCCTTGATCCTGATCAGCCATCAGAAAATAAGGTTTGGCTCACACTCATTTAATGTGCAGGACCAAAAGGTCACAGAATTCTCCAGCTCCATGCAATGCCTCCCCTGTAATCCCTCTGTGGCACGGAATCTCCTCAGAGAAACTCTAGGCTATTTGGGAGAAAAAGTTTCATTTTATTGCTTCTAAATTAACCAGCTATTGATTTATTCTTAAGTGCTGGGAATTCCATTACAGCTAATTGTGCACCCTGATATGATTGAGCAGGATGCTGTACAAACATAAATCTGTTATTGACCCAAATTCACCAGTACAAATCTTATTGACCTGCTCACAAAACAGGTGGGGAGGTGAGGAAGAGGAGGACTGGGATGGCTTGGGAATCCTGTACAGGTGGTGATCAGCTCCTGGAGATTTGGCTTGGGAGAAATCACTTGGAAGGACTCAGAATCACAGAATGGTGATTTAGTTTCAACTCTCTTTACACCTTCCACCATCCCAGGTTGCTCCAAGCCTCTTCCAGCCTGGCCTTGGACATTCCCAGGGATGGGGCAGCCTCAACTTCTCGGGGAATTCCATCCCAGCCCCTCACCACCCTCACAGGGAAGAATTCCTTCCCAATATCTCTTTCAGCTCCAAGCCTCTCCCCCTTGTCCTGTCACTCCAGTTGCTGATGAAGAATCCCTCAAGCCCATTCTGTAGTGAAAGATGTGACAAACTCAGAAAAGCCTGGGCTAATTTGTCCCTCTGAGCATGCAGGGCAGGGAGATTGAGCACCCTGCTCCTTCCTGGAGTGAGCAGGGCAGTAAAGCCACTCTTCCTGTCAGCCTTCCTGGCTCTGGCACAGACAAACAAACAAGGGAGAACAGCAAATCTTCCCTTCTCCTCCTTTCTGGCAGCAGAGACTTAAAGGGCATTTGGGCTGGAAGAATTACATCCTGCTCCTTGCCTGCAGTGCAGCTCTGCCTCAGAGGCCCTGCTGGTGTCTGCTCTTCCCCTTCTCTCTCTCCCCAGCACATCCTCGAGCTGAGATGAGTTCTCTGGTGTGACACAGGCCAAGGGATGTATTTTCACAGCACCGTGACAGCCTCAGCCTTGTCCCGCCATGCCTGGCTGGAGTCTGGCCAGGATCAGTGGTGATCAGAGCTCTTTTTAAAGTGAGGGACATGAAGCTGTCCATCTTGTCCAGCCTCAGGAGCAGCAACACCAAAACCAGGAACCCCCTAAAGCTTTGAGGGTCGGGTTTTCCTTGCTGGTGGCCAGGAGCTGCTTTCACTTCAGCTGCTCCAGAGCTGGGGAATGGCAGGAAGGGGAAAGGAGGGAGAAGACTCTCCAGAACTGGCAGAGTCCTGCTCCCCACTCTCAATGGGTGTTGGTGTGTGGAGAGGAAAGCTGTGTGTGGGTGAAGGGAGGCTGGTGGCAGGCTGTCTTGGTGACAGCTGTGACAAAGGGGGCTCCAGGAGAGGCTGGGAAGAGAGGGGCTCTGGGCGGCAGTGCAAACACACAGGGGACAGGCACAGGGGTCTGCAAAGCACTGCTGGGAAATCAAACACGGGATGGGGAGGGGATGGGGATGGGCACAGGGGTCTGCAAAGCACTGCTGGGAAATCAAACACGGGATGGGGAGGATGAGGAAATGGGCATATGGATCTGCAAAGCACTGCTGGGAAATCAAACCCAGCATGGGGAGGGTGGTGTGAGCTGGGCTGGTCTCACTGCTGTCCCTGTGTGCTCTGGGCCCCCAGTCCTGGTGCTTCACCTCAGCTGGCTTTGCCACAGGCAGGTTGAGCACCTGGCACAGGCTTTGTCCTCACCCACAGAGAGAGGCCAGGTGAGGAAAGAAGGGCAGACTGGCGGCTGACACCTGCTCTGAGTGCTGCTCCCCCCACCCTGACCATGGCTTGCAGGGAGAGCTGCAGCCTCCAGGGTGTTCAGGCTGTCACTTCTGATATGGCAGAGCTCACACTTGTCCTTAAAAAACCCCAACCACCTGTTTGGAGTGACCCTCCTGCCTCTAAATGCAGGAATAGGCATCTGAGCATCCTAGAGTTGCATGGAATAGCAGAGAACCTCTGGAGATGATCCTGCAGAGAGCAGGGTGGGTTTCCACTGGGGCAGCCCCCCAAGGTCTGCACTGGTGGGTGCTGGAGCTTGGACAGCTATTTGACCTTTCTGGGAGCCTTTTTGAGCACAGGGACAGCGTAGAAAAAAAGGTTTGCTGCCCCTGGTCATGCTGCCAGGGCTGTCACAAGCACTCAGGGGATGTGGCATCCAAGGAGCTGCTCGAGCAAGGGACTCCTTCTGGAAGAGATCCCAGCCCTGTGTCCCCAGAGCTGTCTTGGCTCGTTTTGCAGGTGTTTGACACAGCCCTATGTCCCCAGAGCTGTCCTGGCCCTTTTTGCAGGTGTTTGACACAGCCCTATGTCCCCAGAGCTGTCCTGGCCCTTTTTGCAGGTGTTTGACACAGCCCTATGTCCCCAGAGCTGTCCTGGCCCTTTTTGCAGGTGTTTGACACAGCCCTATGTCCCCAGAGCTGTCCTGGCCCTTTTTGCAGGTGTTTGACACAGCCCTATGTCCCCAGAGCTGTCCTGGCCCTTTTTGCAGGTGTTTGACACAGCCCTATGTCCCCAGAGCTGTCCTGGCCCTTTTTGCAGGTGTTTGACACAGCCCTATGTCCCCAGAGCTGTCCTGGCCCCTTTTGCAGGTGTTTGACACAGCTCTGTGTCCTCAGAGCTGTCCTGGCCCCTTTTTTCAGGTGTTTGACACAGCCCCAGCCCCAGCCTCGCTCCGCTGGCGCCTTCTCCCCGTGCTGCGTCCCCACAGCCCGGCAGAGCCTGGGGACGTCTGTGGGGCCAGAGCTGGGCTGTTCTCCCAGCTTTTCTGCCATCCCCTGCCGTGGGAGGCTTCCCTGGGATCCTCTCCGGGCTGGGGCTGACGTCAGGGCCCATTCATCACCATCAGCACCGAGCTGAGCTCTGTCAGAGCCCGCGGCGAGGGGGCGGCTGCCGCCTCTGGGCTGGCAGTCCCTGCAATTTGCTCCTGAAGGATGCTTCATTGTTGTTCCTCCTCGGGAGCCCGGCTCAGCCCCCGTGTTTGATGTCCTTTGCAGGGCTCTGGTGCAGGCAGAGCCCACGGGAATGCCAGGTGGGTGCTGGTGGTGGCAGCTTTTGTCTGGCACGCCGGCCCGCCTGGGTTTGCTCTCACCTAGCGAGGTCTGGCCTCGTTTGGGCGGTGTTTTGTCAGGAGAAGTGGCTGTCTCCACTCCCAAACAGCTCTGGGTCTTTTTCTAAGCCTATTTCATGCAGACATTTATAGCTGCAACTGTGCTGGCAGGATGAAAACCAACCCCTCTTTCCCACATCCTCTGCCTCCTGCTTTTCCCTCTCCCCAGAGCCCAGATGTGTTCAGAGTGCAGGGGCACAAGGCAAAATCCATTTCTTCTTTCTGTAATGAGATAGGTTTAAAAAAGGAGTGTAGTCAGCCTAAATTTAAGGTATAGAGGATAAAATTTTATTAATTAACTCTAAAAAGGAAGACAATAATAAGAACTAGAATGAAATTTTTAAAGTATTCTTTTTCTTCCTATTAGTTGTTTACTTTTCTATTGATAATAGAAGAGATAAAACTTAGGATGTTTAGTTAATTATCATTTCTTGAATAATCATCCTTTAATTCATTAAGGAAGAGTAGAGTTTTTCTTGTATATTATAGAGATTCTTTATAAGATATTAGCTTTTTGTGGCTATATACTTTATAAATGGCCTGCCCAGGGAAAAAAAATTGTTATTGTGAGGCTCTTTTCATGAGACAGCTCTCTCACAGTCATTGATGGGTTATGTTAGTTTATTAGGGTGTAGCACACTCCCTCAGGGCATCCCTTAGCCCCTGAAACCCCAACACCTACCTGTGCTCAGGTGAGGGAGGCTGGAGAGAACTCAGGGTTGCAGAGCTCCTCTGGAGCTCCTCTGAGCTCAGTGAATCACAAGAAGTTTTGTCAGGAAGCAGAGTAGAAAGCATGAAATGGATGAAATTCAGGCAGAGAATTCTTTGCATGCCATTCCCAGATCAAAGTTCTGCTGCTATCAGAGATCAGCTCTTAACTTGCATGACTGAGCCTGCAGAGAGAAGAGAGGGAGAGAGAGTGTGAGAGATGAGGAGCTGGAGCTCTGCTGCAGAAAGTTCTGCACCTCTGATGTGGCAAAAGTCCTGAAAAGTTAGCAGGGAATGAGCAGAAGGAAATAACTCTGGTGGAATGGCAGAACCCTCTGGAGAGGAGAGGAGGGAGCTGGGCACAAAATCTGAGTGCCTGAGGAGGGCTGTGCTGTGTCTCTGCTCAGAGGACAAAGGCAGGGGGGTGGATTTGCACTGTATTTTCTGTAGGGAAGGGCATTTCAAGATGCTGCTGCTGATTGAGCAGCACCAGGATGATCAGGGAACCACCAGGATGTTGTTTCTCCCCAGAGAATGGTCAGGACCCCAAAATTGGGCAAACCTGCTCAATTGCTGCTCCTTTAACAGCACTTTTATATTTGCCCCCGGAGAGGAATGAAAACTTCCTGAAAGCTTTGGCATGAAACCCTTTCACCATGGCATTTTTATCCTCAGTTTTAGTCTGTGACTTTGCTGGTGGAATTGTGTTTGCTTTGGAGAACTGGGAGAAGAATTCCACTGTCAGACTAAGCTGTGTCTTCACCAGGGGCTTTGCTGGGAGAGCTCTCCCCGGGACAATGGCACCTACAAACCTTCTAAGAAGAGACAAGAGGGCTTTAGGAAGCTTTAGGCTTTCCTTGTAGATAAAATTCTCCACATGCCACGTTCCAGAGATGAACTGATCCCATTTGGATAATCTGGTGTTTACACAGGGCTCAACTGCTGGCACACCACGCTGGGATTATTGGTGCCTTTTAAAAAGCCTGTGGGTAAATGTCTGCCCAAGCACAAGTTCTCCTCAGCTCATCATTCATTCCAGCCTGAACCTCTTAGGAATCTGCAAGAGCTGCTTGGAGACAATTGCAAAACCTGCCCTGAGCGTGTCCAAGCAGCCCTGCATGGCCTGGCAAGTGTCACCTTCTCTGTGACCCCCTCCTGGGCTTGTGGGTCCCCTTCCCTTTCTTTTCCCTCTCCTCCTTCCTACAGGGCTGCTCTTCCCTCCTGCAGCCCCAGCCTTTCCATCAGGCCTGGTGGTGCCTCGACATCTGCACAGACCTTGTCAAATTTAGGGACAAAAAGTGCAAACAGCTTTTCTCCCCCATCTTCTCTTTTTCCACATGCATAATCATCTTCCTGCAAAGCAGAGAAACAAATGGATAAGGGAGTAGAGGTTTCATTTTTACAGAAAGCAATTACAGACATTAAAAGAGCTAAAGTAATAAAAATAATATTTAAAATTCAAATCCCTTATCTCTATTACAAGGGTATTAACATGGGAAGAAGTTATTTTTATTTTTTTTCTCCCCCTAATCTCATTTGCTTTGCAAGTCAATCTGCAAACTTTAATGCCAGTCTTCTGAATTTTTTTATTTTTTTTAATTTGGAGACTGATCTGCAGTTCTGGAGGTCTGGGTTTGGCAGGTTTGTGAACTCCGTGGCTCAGGGTTGAGGATGCTGCTTTGTCACCTACCTGTGGTGCTCGTTTGTACCAGAAGGGACAGCTGTGTTCAATAGGGAAGGGGGAGCTTGCATTTTTTATAGATTAATATAATATTTATTGGTTTATGGCTCCAGGTTTTAATGCATTAAATGAATAAAAATGGCAATCAGACTGTGAGTACTTGGGGGAAAGAGTTGCTCCAGCCTGAAAGGAAGGAAAAATGGGGAAAAGGAGGAAAAATGGGG
>VXBQ01013753.1:37983-57375 GCA_013400175.1 Phainopepla nitens
GAAAGGGAAGGAAAAAATGGAGAGAGGGAAGGAAAAATGGGGAAAGGGAAGGAAAAAATGGAGAGAGGGAAGGAAAAATGGGGGAAGGGAAGGAAAAAATGGAGAGAGGGAAGGACAGATGGGGAGAATGCTGCTGAGCCCAGCGTGGGCTAAACTTTGGGGTGAGTTTGAGCAGGGCTTGTGTGAAACCCACCCGGGCAGAGGGACAGGGAAGCAGCACATGCAGAGCTCCTGCACTGGCACAGCCAGGTCCCAGGAAGGTGGGACACCCCCTGCAGGAGCAGCTGTCCTGTGTGGCCCCAGGTTTGCTGTTTGCCAGGGTTTTGACCTTTTCCACTTTCCCTCCTCCCCAGAAAGCTGATCTGGCCGTGGCGGGGCTGACGATCACGGCGGAGCGGGAGAAGGTGATTGATTTCTCCAAGCCCTTCATGACTCTGGGAATTAGCATTCTCTACCGAGTTCACATGGTAAGAGCCTGATTTTAGAGCCATTTATGCCCCTCCATTATTTGCATGCAAACCTGCCTGCTTAGAGGAGAATAATGAACGACTCATAAAAATATTTTGCTTTCTTATTTAAACGCAAATGTGCTCGACCTTTTATTTCCTGCTTTTCTCTCTCTCTCACTGCCATGGGGCAGGATTGGTGAATTCCATCCCTGTTCAACCCCTCAGCTCTTTGGCTTCTCTCCTCACTCCTCCCAGGGCACATGATGGGTTTTTTGGCATGGTGGGGGCTGCAGGATGGTTTTGGAGTGGCTTTAAGTGGCTTTAAGGCCACTGGGTGAGGTGTGCTGAGGGCAGGCCTGGCTGGAGGGGTGCAGCAGCGTGGCTGGGTGGCCCCACAATTGCAGAAATTGGAGTCACCATCCAGTTGGATTCAGGGGTGAGACTGGCTGGGAGGCTGAGCTGAGATGTCTGAGGGTGTTGGGGCTGTTCCTGATCTCAGCTCTGCTCTCTTGCTGCCTCCTCCCACCTGAGAATCACATCAGGAGGGAATCCTGGACTGCTTTCTTTGCTGTCACCTCCTGGAAATGCTCTCCAGGCAGATCAGCCCCGTGCTCTCCCAACCCCAGGGGAAAATGTCCTGGGGCAGGCAGAGGGCCAGGCTGAGCTCACAGCCCTGCCTGGGCTCTGCCTCGCTGCTCTCAGCCCTCCTCATTTGTTCACCCTGAAGAGCAGCAGCCCCTGCAGCCCAGGGAAAGCTCCTTAATCTCAGGGGGTGCTCTCGGCACAGTTGTAGAATCAGAGGATCCTGGAATGGTTTGGGTTGAAAGGACCTCAAAGTTCATCCCGTTCCACCCCTGCCATGGCAGGGACACTTCCCCTCTCCCAGGCTGCTCCAAGCCCTGTCCAGCCTGGCCTTGGGCACTTCCAGAAGTGAGGCAAATTTTTTTTCTGTTTCAAAACAGCTGGGAATATTCCCAAGGGATTCATGTGTGCAAGCAGGTACTTGGTGTTGTGTCTTTACTTAGCCAGACTTGTCCTAAATACCCACAGATCCTTTTTTATTTGTGTCCTCCATCATTTTCCCTTTTCCCTGAAGCTCAGGAGGGGCCAGATTTCCCCCAGTTACTCCTAAATCCCCAGTGTCAAGCTCCTTTTGCAGCCTCCTTCTTCCAAATCTGCATTTTGGAAAGGTGTCGAGTGTGATGTGAGTGACAGTGCCTTGGTTTCTGTCAGCCCAACAATAGCAGCCAAAAGGGAAAAAAAAAACCCATTCAAGCTGTTTCTCCCAGCCCCCTCTCCACCCTGTTAAGGATGCAGCATTGGGGATGAACAGAAACAAATTCATGCATCTATCTCTGTGCTGAGTGGCTCCTGCCAAGAGCAAACAAGTAATTAAAATCTAGTTAAAATTCTGCTTCCTCTGGTACGTGCAGGATTTAGGATCGATGATTTAACTGATCACCAAAAAAAAAAANAAATGAAATAAAAGAAAAAAAAAAAAAAAAAAGAAAGAAAAGAAAAGGGGGTAGACTCTTCCAGCTCCTGGAAGTCAAATGGAATTGTCCCTTCCCCACCATGATTGGGTTTTCAGATCAGCTGCTGCTTTGTGGAGCCAGGACCTTTATCTGCTAGTGTCTCCTAGGATTAAAATTGGATTTGGTGATTAAATACTGTGTTAAATTAGGAAGGAATTCTTCCCTGTGAGGATGGGGAGGCCCTGGAATGGATTTTCCAGAGAAGCTGTGGCTGTCCCATCCCTGGAAGCTTCCAAGGCCAGGTTGGATGGAGCCTGAGCAAGCTGGGACAATGAAAATTGTCCCTGCCTGTCACAAAGGGTTGGAACAAGATCTTTAAGGTCCCTTCCAAGCCAAACCATTCTGTGCATGTCCTGCCTCAGATTTGCACCCCAATCTTCAGCAATTCCCTGAGCAGCTGATATGTGGAAGAACTTCAAAATTTGTGAAAGTTATGAAGTAGGTATGGTTTATTTTAGTACTGGGGGATGCAATAATAATTCTTAAAGGTATACTCGAAATTTTGTTTGATCTCATTTCTTTTTATTTTTTAACGTATTACATATGCATTAAGTTATGTTTATATATATTTGTTTTTTTAGCTTTGCCTGTTTTTGCTTTGTATGGTAATTAGTTTTATGCTTTTCTGAGTATGTGTAATTAATTTATTATTTATGTGGTGGGTGTTTCGGTGGTCGGGGCCGATGAAGGCTGGCACTCTTTGTTAGGCTGAATTTTTTGCACATGATTTTTGAGCCCTTGGTCACAGCCTAGACCATAAGGTTGGTTTGATCTGGTTTTCAGGAATTTGTTGTTTCACAGCCTTCCTCCCTCTGGAGGAATGGTGCAGGCTTTGCACGGGCTCTGCTCGTCAGGGGCGTCTGCTGCTGCCTCGGGGAGCTCTGCAGGATTGTCCTGCACTTCTGCTCAGGGTGGGATTCCTCGGGGCAGGGAGCATCTGCTGCCAGCAGAGGAGCCCAGCCCCGCTCCAGCTGCCCTTGAGGCACCCACCAAACGGAGCAGGATCCATAATTATAGACTCTGAGGGGTTTGGGATTCTCCCCTCGCTGCCAGCAGGGCTTCAGCTGCTCCATGAGGGTTTGGAGCCGAGCAGAGGAGCTGCTCAGGGTTGCAAAGACATCTCCCAGGGCTGTCACCCCACAATGAGCCCCAGTTGGAGTGCTGGAGGGGCAGCCAGGGCTCATGCCCTCCCCAGGGCAGGGGGATCCCCACAAGGAAGCTCAGAGCCCCCCCTTCCCTCTCCAACCCTTGGCACCTCTTCCTCCAAACCTTTCCTGCTCAGCCTGAGAGCTGTGTGGCAATTTAACTTCTCAAACTGGTAAATATTTGTTAAACCAGACAGTTCTGGTTTTCCTTTAAGGATGTGGTTTGCAGAGCAGCCCCACAGCCTTCTTCTCCCCACCCCAAAAACCACCTCTGCAATGTCAAAAATTGCAGCTGACGTCTGTTAATCACAGCTCAGATGAGATGGAGCCTAATAAATAACCACAAATGAGCCTCTTCCTCGCTGAGGAGTTGTCTCCACACCCTGGGCTCCTCTGAATGCGATGACATTTTATTTTAATTTCCATGTGGCTCCAGTGGCAAGTGATTTCTCGCCCCTTTCTCCTCCCCACGCCGCCAACCCAGCCACCACAGAGCCTGTGCCTCTTATCACACATAACCAAATATGGCAGCTTTAACCAGGGCTGTCATTTTTCTCAATTTCACTGCTTGTGATACAATCAAGGCTGGATTTCTGACACGGGAGCTCTAACAGGCTCCCTGACTCGCAGGCTGCTGAGAGAAAAGGCTTGATTGGTTTTAATTAGGTGCCCATCCTGCCCAGCCTGGGGGATGTGGGGATAGCAGGAGGTGGATGAGGAGCCCTGAGCAGTCCCTGGGTTGGGCAGGGGGCTGGAATCAGGTGCCCAGAGGGATAAATCTGGATAAAATGTGTTTCTGCACAGAGGGGTAAATCAGGATTATTTGTGCCTTACACATCTTTGCTCACACGCTACCTCTGTGGCAGGGAACGAGGAGCTAGAGATGATTCTGACTCCTCAGCCCTGAAAGTCCTTGCCTTCAAAATGAGGAAATGGAGGTTGGAAAAGTGCACAGCAATAGCTGAGTTTAGGCCAAGCAAGCTGAGGCTTAGAATGTTTCAACTTGATTGCTGCAGAGGACACAAAATGGGAAGGATGGATGGAAGAGCTCCTTCATTCCAGCCAGAGGAGGGCTGAGAGGAGCTGAGCCCCCTCCTGAGAGCTCTGCCAGCAAGAATCCCTCCCCAGCAGAGCAACTGCTGGCCCCAGGACCATGGAATGCATTTGCTGGTTATGAACCATGTGGTGACTCCAGATTAGAGCAGGGCTTTTGTGGGCTCCAGAGGAAGAGGAGGGACCTGGATCTGCCCCTGGATCAGATGTGGTTATCCTGGGATGTGCCCTGCAGTTGTACTGAGCACACATCCACGTCTCTGCCTCTCCAGGCTGAGCTTTCTCGTTTCCCTCTGACTTTCAGAGGCAGAAGAGAGTTCTCTGTCCTCCTTTTTTAGGGAAAAACACTTGTGAGAAATGACATGGATGGGGCTGACTGGGGTCCCTCCAGACTCTGCGTGTCTGAACACACAGGGAGTGCTGAAAACAACAAATCCAGGGCTGTCCTCTCCTTCCCAAATATCACCCTTGGCCAAGCTCTTCAGTCACCAGAATCTTCCCAGAAAACTGCTGCTCACTGGCTGAAAAAACGAAGATTTCCAGGAACAACTTAGAAGGAGGGTAAATTAATCTCTCCCACTTCCATCTGAGGATTTGCAGGAGGCCTTCATCAATTATTGGACATTTTGAACATATCTATTCCAGGAAAAATAGCTCTTCCAATTAACAAAGCTCTATTGGGACTGCCTAAAAATATCTGACAGACTCCAGATATTGTCATTCCCATCTTCAAAACAGACAGATAAGAGAGAGTTTGTGCCCTCCGTGGGAACAGAATATCTTTATTCTTACCCACAACTGTGAATGAAAAGAATATGTCCCAGCAGCCTGGAAATGACTGGAGCTGAAAAGAACCAGAACTACTACAACTGTAAAGTCACAGGAGAGATTCATTGCCAAGCTGGAGATTTAAAGCTTCCAATGCAATTTCTTTAATGAGAGTAATTTATTGACAAACTGCCCCAGAAATATAAAGAAGATATCAAGGCCTTAATTGCAGAAAGGAACTTTGTCACGGGAGCATCTCACAGGGGGAGGCTCAGCCAAGGCTCTGCCAGGGCCTGGGAGTTCCCTGGGATGCCAGGGAGGATTGTTCCCTGCCCTGCCTGCAGTGCTGTGCTCCAGGAGTTCCAGCCTGCTCAGCAGCCTGTGCCTTCACACCCTGCTGCTTCCCCACGGCCTCCTTTCATCCTGGAGTGTGCAAACACCTGGGGGAATAAAGAGTTGTGGAGCCAGTTTAGCTCCTAAGGATCAGGAACTGGGGTTTGAGGAGCATCCAGGAGTCACAGAATCCCAGAATCCCCAGGTGGGAAGAGACCTTCAAGACTGAGTCCAGCCTGTGCCCAACTCCTCAACTCTACCCTGGCACCCAGTGCCACATCCAGGCTTTGTTAAACACATCCAGGGATGTGACTCCAGCAGCTCCCCAGCAGCCATTCCAGAACTTTATCACCCTTTCCATGGAGAACTTCTTCCCAATATCCAGTTTGTATTTCCCTTGTGCAGCCTGAGGCTGTGTCCCCTGGTTCTGTCAGTTCCTGGAGACAGAGCCCAGTCCCAGCTGAGCACAGCCACCCTGCAGGGAGCTGTGGAGAGTGCTGAGGTCACCCCTGAGTCTCCTTTTCCCCAGGCTGAACACGCCCAGCTCCCTCAGGGTTTGTGTTCCCAGCCCCTCACAGCCTCATTGCCCTCTGGATGTTTCTCAAGGTCCTTCCCAAACTGAGGGCCCAGAGCTGGGCACAGCACTCGAGGTGCTCCTCACCAGGGGCAGAGTGACCTCCCTGCTGCTGCTGGCCAGGGCACACTGCTCCTGACCCAGGCCAGGGGCCATTGGCCTTCTTGGCCACCAGGGCACTCTGCTGGCTCACGTTCAGCTGGCTGTCCACCACTCCCCCCAGGTCCTTTTCCTCCTGGGCATGTCTAGCCATGGTGCCCCCCTTTGGCAGTGCCACCCTTTGCAGTGCTCCCCTTGAGCAGTGCCCCCCTTTGCAATGCCACCCTTTGCAGTGTCCCCCTTTGCAGTGTTCCCCTCGGGCAGTGCCACCCTTGGGCAGTGCCCCCCTTGGGCATGGATCCTCTGGATGGGATCGCTGGGAAGGGCAGAGGGAACACGCCCTGCAGGGCTGGGAGCTGCTCTGGCCTCCCTGGAGCAAAGGTTTCTCCTGGAAATGGGGTCCCTCGGGATGCTGGGGGTGCAGCTTCCTGCACTTTCTGTGCCTCTGGAAGCCCCTGGCTTGGAAAACCAGAACACAGCAGCAACTGCCCAAAAAACTGACCAAAAAAATGGGAAAGGACACACAGAATGTGGTGTCTTCCACTGTTTGTGCCTCAGTTTTTAGGAGAGAACCTGGGACAGAAGAGACACATTGCCTTAAAGAGAGACTCTGGAATTAAACCCGGGAGAGCCTGAACTTTTCCTCGGGAATTGACTTAAAATTAGTCTGAGAACCTGAACTTTTCCTTGGGGGTTGACTTAAAGTTATTCTGAAAATGGATGCTGAACCACTGGTCCTCAGCTCATCCATTTGCTAAAAGCCTTAACAAGCCAGATCCTCTAAAAATGCTCATCCCAGGATGGTTTGGCTTGGAAAGGACCTCAAAGACCCTTTAGTTCCAACCCCCCACCACGAGCAGGGACAGTGCCGATCCCAAAATCTTGTCCTGGTGGATACAGGGACAGGTTGTTGTGGTGTGCTGGGTTTTTCCTTCATGCAGGGTTTGCTGGGGAAGGTTCCTGCCACGTTTCAGGTTCCCAGATGGTCACTGGAGCTGAGGATTTCACAGGCTCCTGGGTATTTTTAGCAGAGCAGGATTTTTGTGCAACAACTGTTGCCTTCTCTAGCAACAGCTCAAGTCTCCAGGAGAACTGCTGAGACCTTGTGAAATTCAGGTTTTGCATAACATTCAGTAGTAAAACAGCGAGGTTTGGATGGAAATGGAATTTATAATGCTGGTCTAAGTCTGGGGAAGGGGGGAAAAAAAAAAAAAGCCTTTGCAAAGCTCTGACTTGTGGAAAGCTTCCCAGTTAGAGATGCCTGGGGAAGCTGTGGAGCTGTTTTAGGGAGGCCAGGACTGAATGTGTGGTTTGGGACAGAAAATACAGAGTTCTGAGAGCTATGAGATCATGTCCCTTGTCCCTTTGGTAACTTGGATGGGCTTGAGCTGCTCTTTCCTTTCAGAGGAGCTGCATCCACAGAGCTGGTGGTGACAGGATAAATTCACTTAAAATGGGAGGTGCTTGGCTTTTGAGAAACTTCTCCAAAAAATTCATCTCCCCTTTGCACCAATTTTGTGACATTTGACTATTTTCTGGTGGTGGCAGCATCCTTGTGAGAGTTTAAAATGCTCTGGGAGAAGATCAACCTGCTTTTTCTAGCAGTGGAGCCTTATTTCTTTCAAGGAAAGGTGGTTTGCTGAGGAAAAAAACAGGAAATTCTGACGCATCCTGGAGATAAAAATATCCTGTTCCGTGAGATAAAAGTAATAATTTTATTGGGGTTTTTGTAAAAGAAGAAACATTTCAAGGCCAGAGAGAGAAAATTTTTGGAAAAAAACCCCTTTTTTTTTTTCCTTTTGCTTCACAAATTTCCCGCCCTGTGAGGTCAGGTGGAGGAGCCTTTTCTGCCCAGTTAAGTGCAGCAAAACCTCCCAGGGATGGGCCAGAATGCTGTGATTGCCTCATTCTTCTCTCAGTTCACCTCTTTCTTTGCCTGGAGGGACAAAAAATGGGGAGAAAAACAGATTTAGGGGATGAATGCAGTGGGGACATGCTGCTGGACTCGGTCATTTGTTGGGTTGCTGTCACTTGTTTGCCCTGCAAGGCTGATCCAAAGCCTGGTTTATCTCCTTCTCCTGTTTATTTCCCTTCTCCTGTTTATTTCCCTTTTCCCATTTATCCCCTTTCTCCCATTTACCCCTTCTCCTTTTTATTCCTCTTTCTCCCATTTATTTCCCTTCTCCCATTTATCCTCTTTGCCCAATTTATCCCCGTTCTCCTATTTATCCCCCTTTCTCCTATTTATCCCCCTTTCTCCTTTTTATTCCCCTTTCTCCTTTTTATTCCCCTTTTTCCCATTTATCCCCCTTCTACTGTTTATCCCCTTTCTCCCCTTTGCCCCATTTATCCCCCTTCTCCCATTTTTTTCCCTTTCTCCCTTTTATCTCCTTCTCCCTTTTATCCCTTTCTCCTGTTTATCCCCTTTTCCCTGTTNTATCCATTTCCCTGTTCCCTCCAGGGCAGGTACATTCCCTCCTGCCCTTCCAGAACTGTTCTCGCCTCTCCAAACCCGACCAGCTCCAACTCCTCCTTTTGCTCTTTCCCTCCCCAGGGCCGCAGACCCGGCTACTTCTCCTTCCTGGATCCCTTTTCTCCCGGCGTCTGGCTCTTCATGCTGCTCGCCTACCTGGCTGTCAGCTGCGTCCTGTTCCTGGTGGCTCGGTAATGTCGCGGTGCCACCTAGTGTCACTCGCAGACCCGCGGAGAGGGGACACCCAGGGGGACACAGGGACATCCTCTGCCCCCCAGGGCACCGGGATGGGCTGGCAAGAAGCGTCCCAGCCCTCTGCCAGCTGGGGACTGAGGTTGGTCACCGTGTCCCCGCGCTGGGATGGCCATCGTGCCCTGGTTCGGGATGTGTTTGGCCACAGTGGTGCCCAGAGCTGGGTGGGAGAAAGTTTTGGAGAAGTTTTTGGTGCTGTTTAAATGCTCCCTGCAGATGGTTATTTTTTTTTTACCCCTTGTACTGCGCAGGGAGGGTGGAGGCTCTTAGGAACCTGCAAATCCATTCTGAGGTGTCAGCACAAATTCCAGAAGTGTTGTCTGGCTCCTCTTGGGATCCTGCTAGGATCCAAAAAGTAGAGAATTTTCAGAACACTGGGCCTGCGGGCCAAAACTTAGAATTAAACACAGGGTTTGAGCTAAAACCCTGAGAGAAGCTTCCAAGCTTGGGTGCTAGAAGCAAGAATGTAGGTTTGTAGTCAAAATAGAGACATGTTATGCTGGATAGAGAGAATAGAAATAGTTACAAAGATTACAAGAAGAGTGTAGAATGGATTTGTGTGGCAGAACAAGATAGGTTAGAAAAGCTCATGTTATTGCTGAGGAAATTTCGTATTATTGGTCTAATAATGTAAACATCCTAGGTGTCAATATTCCATTGTTAATAAGACTTTAAAGGCCCTGTGCAACCCAGTTTGTGGAGGAAAGGAAAGTTCATGTATATCTTTGAGCAGCTGATGTGCAGAGCCTCTCCTGGCAGCTCTCAGCTCTGTTCCCCTATGACTAATTTAAATCAGCCTTAAAATACCTCGCTGAGTGCTGGCCTGCAGCATGGCCCCCATGGAGGCCGGGCTCTGGGCTCCAGTGCTGCTGTCCCTGCCCTCCCAGCCCCGCTGTGGAGGGGCAGAGTGGAGCTGTGTCCTGGCACCGTGTGCCACAGCCTGCTCAGGGCTCCACGGCTCTTTGGGGACCCCTTCATGCCCAATTGTCATTACACAAATTGGAGCTGCGCTGTCGCTGGCTCCCTCAGCGTGGCTGAAGTTGTCATCCTGACAGGGCTTTAATGGCTTCTTCCAATGCTGTTACAGCCTCAGGAAGGCAGGTCTGGAGAAGCCATTGAATTATGCAGGGCTGGTGCCTCTTTAGCCCCTTCCTCATGTTTTAAACATGGTCCTCCAAAAAGGTGCCTTTACCCAGCTCCCCGCTGGAGAGGAGCTTTGGCTGCTGCTCCCTGCCTTGCTCAGCAGGAAGGAACTCTTGACCCTGTGAGTTGCAGGCTCTCCCAGAGCACTGGGGTTTGCTGCCAGTGCTTGATCCACCATGGAAAGTCTGCAGGAAATTATCTCCTCCTCCTCCTCCCTGGCACCACAGTGAGAGAGATGCAGGGATGAAAATAACCCCCTCCTTTTGGCTAAATACCATATGAGCTGGCACAGCCTGGCAGCTGTTTTGGCAATAGCCCCAAAATGACCCTCCCAGGCCCCAGCTTTGTTAGCTAGAGCAATAAGATGAAGTGCAGCACGTGAGTTAGCAGACATTCTTAGCAACCAGAGACTGGAAACAGCAAAAGAGAGAGAGAGAGGTGCAGTCCCAACAGTGACAGGCTGTCAGATATTTCCCATTCCCACCTCTGTCCTGTCCCCGAAGGATGGGATGCTTTGAAACACCAGCACTCAGTTTCCAGCTCCACCTCAGACCTTCTCAGATCAACCCTTTGCACCAACACGGCTTTTCTTGATGGTTTAATGCAGTCAGGGCTCACACGCTTTGCTTTTGAATTTCCCATCAGTGCTCTGGCACGGAGCACAGCCAAAGATGTTTGATTTTTTTCTTCCCATCAAGTCCCTGCACACCTGCAGTTCCTGCTGTGGTGTGAATCTGCACACACAGGGCTGCAGGATGCACACAGAGCTGCCCAGAGCAGAGCCTCTCAAAGTTTTTGCAAATCTTTACAAGAAAGCCTCTGGCTCCTGAGCCTTCAGCAAACGTTTCACACAGCTCTGAGCCCTGGGCATCAACTGGCAGCAAAGCGTTTCCTCCTCAGAAAGCTCTGCCTCCAGGAGAGCTGGCGCTTCACAGCTTTTCTCTCTTTTTTTGTTTTTTTTTTTTTAAAGTGTCCCATTTCCCAGCGCATTCCCTGAGCTCGGCCGGTTTCTTGTCCTTGCAGGCTGACGCCATACGAGTGGTACAGCCCCCACCCCTGCTCCCAAGGTCGATGCAACCTCCTGGTGAACCAGTACTCCCTGGGGAACTCGCTGTGGTTCCCCGTGGGGGGGTTCATGCAGCAGGGCTCCACCATTGCCCCCCAGGCTCTGTCCACGCGCTGCGTCAGCGGAGTCTGGTAAGGAGGGCAGCCCTTCCCTTCAGGAAGCTTTCTCTGGGCAGAGGTGGGTGTGGAGGAGGAATTTCTTCATGGAAAGGGTTGTGGGACATTGGGAGGGGCTGCCCAGGGAGGTGGTGGAGGTGTTCAAGGATGTCTGGATGTGGCACTCACTCGCCTGGGTGACAAGGTGGGGATTGGTGGTTTCGGAGGGATTTTGCAGCCTCAGTGATTCTGGGATTCTGAGAGGCAAAGAGTGGGGATGGAGAGCAGATTTCCTGAGGGAAACCACATCTTCCCTTCCCTCCCCCTAGGTGGGCGTTCACCTTGATCATCATCTCCTCCTACACGGCCAACCTGGCAGCGTTCCTGACCGTGCAGAGGATGGACGTCCCCATCGAGTCCGTGGATGACCTCGCTGACCAGACAACCATCGAGTACGGCACCATCCACGGCGGCTCCAGCATGACCTTCTTCCAAGTAAACCCTGTTCCTTGGCTGCCTGGGGGGGCAGGGGGTGCACAGGACACCCCTCAAGCAGATTTGGGTGTCCCCTCAGCATGCTGTGCCCATGTCACTCCAGGGAACCTCTGCAGAGATCCCTGCACGGGGCGAGGATGATGAGATAGATGAATGGTGGGAGAGGCATGGTGGAGGACACAGGAAGGGAATTTGACAAGAAAGTTAAATTTTCATGGGTCTCCACGTGGTTTTAGCTTTTATTTGAGAGTCTTTCAGGTGGGATAAGTAAAGAAACATTTGCACAGCCCAGGCAGGCTTGCAGAAATCCAAGTGCTGGAGCCTGTGTGAGGTCAGTGGCGCTGAAAGAAGTCAAGTGTATGCAAAGTTATGTGGGTCATTTAGCCCAATTTAATTTTTATCTTCCCTGCTCTGCTCAGAAGGGAAATAAATGAATGAATCTTTTCTGCAGCGCTCTGAACACGCAAAGAACTGCTTGAGGATTATTTATTTATTTATTACTTGTTGAAATTCCAAAAGGAGAGAAAGCTTGTTCTCACTCTTTCCCCCCGCCACTCTGAGTCTGAACTGAATTTGGAAGGCTGGGAAATCTCTGGAGTCAGCCTGAGCTTTTCAGCCCAACTTTATACTCTTCAGGGGTATGGAAAAGAGCTACATTTAAGCTAAACTTTACATCTCAAATGAGCTGAGCAGAGCCTAAGTGAAGTGGTTGCATAGGAGGGGCTCACTTGAGGAAAGCTTTCAAGTTCAAACCCCTGACTGTGCCTGCACTGCCTGGCAGTGAGGAAATCAGAGAGGAAATTAGGAAAAGAGGGTTTTTGTCCCATTTGTGGTGCTTTAAGCTGTGTTGGGATCCATTTGCCTCTGGTGTAAGGATGGGGATGTTAAAGGAGTGATGGATAACTGCCTCCACCCCCCCGCCTCCCTTCCTGGGTGCAGGGAGGAAAGTTTGTCCCCTCCTGAGGCACCTTGTCCTGGCAGTGCTTCCGCTGACACTGACACACAGTTTAAGGTTTAAAATCCCCTGACACTGACACACAGTTTAAGGTTTAAAAATGCAGAAATCAGAACCAACCCCCACCCTCCTCATCTGTCTCCTGGCCAAGTGGCTGCAGCCAGAGGACAGAGCTGGACAGATGAGGACAGGAACTGGGTCAGCACAGATTCCCCGAGGCTCTCCAGCATTGCCAGCCACAGAAAAGGAGCCCTGGACAGTGTGAAAATGCTCGTGTAGAGCAGGGTGTGTTTATCTTCAACCTTTGTGAGAGCAGGTTTCACTCTCTGCTCAGCACAGGCAGCAGAGATTAATCATTCTCAGCTTTCTTTTCATTGGACCAAGGTGGTTCAGCCACTGGCAAACTCTGAGGATTTGGGGCTGGCTGAGCTTTAGTTTATTATAATCAATGACAAAAAAAACCCATTTTTTTTTCAGCAAGCACTTTAACTTGCCTCACAGGGGGTGAACCAAATCTGGATTATTTTTTGAGTAAAATTTGTGAGCAACAATCTCCAGAGAACCTTTGTGCTGCCTCCAGCCCTCAGTGCCCTCCTCGGGGTGCTGGAGTCTGGCTCTGACACTGAAGAACTGTTGGGACAGCTGAGGGATGGTCAGCATGGTGTGAGCTCTGCAGGGAGCACCCAGAGCTTTCAATCAACCAAGCAGGAGCTATTTCTCCTGGCTTTTTTTGTGTGTTTTTGATACATGGTTACTGAAATTGTGATGTTTTTCTAAATTTGGATTTACACAGGGTTTTGCCAGACCCTGTTGGAATTGGGGCATTTCATGCCCAGCTTTTCCAACTAACTCCCAACATATTTGGGCCTGTTTGAGATAAATTAAGATAAGGCATCAAAATCCTTTCTGAATCCGAAATCTGCTTTGATTCCTCTCTCCAACGCGGCCTTTCCGCAGCGGCGCCTGACTTGGGGGTTCAATTTTAGGGCACTAACTTACCCCAAATCCCCTCCCTGAGCTGTGCCCGCCTCTTTCCCCCCTCAGAACTCCCGCTACCAGACGTACCAGCGGATGTGGAATTACATGTACTCCAAGCAGCCCAGCGTCTTCGTGAAGAGCACGGAGGAAGGGATCGCGCGCGTGCTGAACTCCAACTACGCCTTCCTGCTGGAGTCCACCATGAACGAGTATTATCGGCAGCGCAATTGCAACCTCACGCAGGTCGGGGGCCTTCTGGACACCAAGGGCTACGGGATTGGCATGCCCGTCGGTAGGCAGTGAAGAACAATTCTGGTCCTTCTCAGCTGTCGGCAGAGGAGCGTTCCAAAGGCTGCGCCGGCTCTAAAAGCCAACGTTGCATCTCACAGCTCTGCCCAGGGTCCTTTTTATTGCTCAGAGCCAGATGTGAGACCCTGCTCTGGTCCAGAGCCAGATGTGTTACCCTGCTCTGGTCCAGAGCCATGTGAGACGCGACCGCGGCTCTTTCAATAATGTGTGAAAGATGTCTCAAAATTGCTGCTCGTTTTCTGCTCTTTGCTGACTGTTTCCTTCCCCAACCGGTGTTTGTGCATGGTTTTGTGCTCCTTGTTTTAATCCCAGAAGTGATGTCAAAGTAATGCTGTGGCAACTCTGGTAGTTTTTAGCAGGAATGTCTTAACAGCTGGTGGTTCTTGAAACTGCAGGCCAGAGAGTTGGGAGATTCAGGGACTATCTCAACTCATCATCAGGTTTAACAAATGCAGGGGTTTTGTCTTTCAAATGTATGAGCTCACAAGAGAACATCACCACTAAATGAGGGTTTAGTCGTTGTTATTCCAAACGATCCGCTGATCTTTTGGACAGCCTTGTCCTGACCTTTAAGGCCTGGCATTTAGCAACACAAAGTTGAGGTGGATTACATAAGGCCCCCGTCACACAAACAGCCACTCTAGTTTAGGGAACACGGGTAAGCTTGTAAAGTCACGGCAACCTGATCAAAGTGAGTACAAATCCCTACCTTCAGGGCTAAATTTGTTCTGACATTGTCTTGTTAAACAGTGAAACCGTAGCAGATAAGAGGAGCAGAAAGCTGCTGGCTGGGACAATAGTGCAGAGTTACTGGGAGATGCACAGTCTTTCCCATGGCCTTTCCTCGGGATCTCTGGTGGCAGACAGGGATTTCTTGTAGCAGACAAGGATCTCTGCTGGCAGACAAGGATCTCTGGTAGCAGACACTGGGACTGCAGCAGAGCTCCGTGCCCAGCACAGGACTGAGCTCCTCCAACATGGACATTTTGGCTTTCATGATCCTTGGGCTCCTTCCAACTCAAGATTTCTATTCTGTGATCAGTCTGGAGGAAGGAGCGTTAGAACAAGATTAAATTTGAGGTGGTATGGCAAGAGTGGGATCTCCATAGTCTGCAGGAGCAGGATACTGATCTGCTCATTCAAAAGCCAAAGCTCCCCTTGTCATGGACCTGCTCCAGTGGCCCGTGTGGCTCTCCTGGTGGCCAGCTAAAGTCACCTTCTGCAAGTGACATTAACCAGGTGCCATTCCCAGCAGGGTGGCTGCAGCTTTCCACGGCTTGCATGGACTGACAGCGCCTCCAGGCCACCAAGAGAGGAGCCGTGGTGGCTGGGCACGCTGGGATGGGGCGAGTGGCGAGGGTGATGGTGGGGAGGAAGGCGGGGCCCTACCACGTCCCTCTCGGCCTTGCAGGCTCCGTGTTCCGCGACGAGTTCGACCTGGCCATCCTCCAGCTGCAGGAGAACAACCGCCTGGAGATCCTGAAACGCAAGTGGTGGGAAGGAGGGAAGTGCCCCAAAGAGGAGGACCACAGAGCCAAAGGTGAGCCCTGAACCCTCACGGGACCAGGCGCAGAAACATCCTGGCCAGAGGTGCACGGATGAACACCCAGCTGCGTGTCTGACAGCTTTTCTGCCTGGGAATCATTTTTTCCTTTTCTCCTGACCTGAGATTCCTTCCTTCACAATTCAAGGAGAAAGCCTAACAGCTCCACTGTGCCTCACGCTGTGTGTTTTTGCCTGGGGCAGAGATAGCGGGAACAACCAAATGACAAATATTGGAGGCATATGGAGGGTAAATTAGCCTCTAATGAATGTCTGGGAAAATGGATGGCTGAAGGGATCAGACCAAAATCCTGAGTTCCTTGAAGGGAGATGGATCTCCACCACAGGCCCGCTGGTTAATGGCTCCAAGTGAAAGCGTCTCTTAAACAGCCAGGGGAAGGGACACAAGGACTTTATTAGTACATTTGTAAACTGAGGAGCAAATTCTTTTGGGTAATGCTATGCAAATTGCCATAAAAGCCACCACATTAGGCTGATCTCCCAGCATGTGAGAGCAGTTGCCAGCTTAACACAGTTGCTGCATTTTTTAGTTTTGGCAGCCGCCCTTTCCTCAGCAAGTGTTTTCCTGCGAGGCCAGCAGGCCCCCCAGTTAAAAGCACAGCCCTGTGACCTCTGTGGGAGCAGAGAAAAGAGCCAGGCCAGGTGTGGAGAAGCTCTTTCGGGGTTTTGACCTTGCAGCAGGTGTAGGTGTGTGTGTCTGTGCAGCTCCTGCTGGGAGCCCACGGGGTTCGGAGGTGATGCTAACTTTTGGGCACTGCTCCTCTACACACAACCCTAGTTATTGATCTCCAGGCTGAAGGTGTAAGACATCAGGTTATTGCTGTTAAAGGAGTTACTTTTGAAGGTGGAAGGGTTTTTTTCCTCCGTGGACTGTGCCAAAAGCAAATCTAAGGTGGAATCTAGGCTGGGGGCTGTTTTGAGATGGCTTTGGAAAGGGGAAGCTGGGCTGTTTGTGGCAGTACTCAGCACAGTCTGTGACCTTGGGCAAGGTTTTGTACTGGTTTGTTCCCTATGCCATGGTTTTATTATTTATAATTTTTTTCATAATAAATTATTTTATTTATTTATGACTCACTTCCTCAGTCTGGGAGATGAGGAAGGCTGTAGCTGTATGGAGAAAGGAAATACCTCTCAGTGAGTTTGGGTGTCTGAGGTGGCACCCAGACAGAATGGCAGGAGGATGTAGTGAGAGGCACAAACCCTAAATTCACATTTGTGAGCTGCTGGGGGCAGTGGATGGCCTTTACCTTTGAATTGTGATTCTGGGCTGGTTTTTCTGCCTTGCCATTGCTACGGAAGCACCTTTGCAAAAGTCTCTGATTTACAGACTCCCTGCATTGCTCTGGGGGTGGTGCCAAAAGAATGACGGAGGAGGAGGCAGAAATGTGACCTGCTAAGTTTCAGAACAAAACAGGTCAGCGATTTACAAGGATTTTGGTGAGGTTTTATGTCTGAAAGCCACGCCGAGATCAAGTCAATAAATCATCGATTCTTACACTTTGATTTAATGCTGCAGGAGGGACAGGAAGATTTTTATAGATGTTCGTGTTGAGTAATGGCCTCTCACAGCCAACCCAGGGCAGAGCACTTGTTTTTTAGTAATCAATCCACTCAGGGCCCCAAACCAAACACAGGAGAGAGGAGCCATATCCCAGGACAGCAGATGTTGGGGTTGGCTCGTCTCACAGGCAGATGGAGGCACAGTTTTGGGGACCAGGGCTGTGGTGGCAGGAGAAGTGATGGCCTCAGCGCATGGAAAGCTCAGGTTTTTAAGGGATGATTTTCCTTCAGCTGGTGAACTTTCTGCAATGGTGGTTATCCCATAGCAAGCAACTGTCCGAGGGAGGTGGGGTGAGTTGTCCATGGAAGGGGCTGTTTCCTCCTCATGGGCCAGGGGTGCTGGGCAGAGACACCCAACCCACAGCCAGGTACCTCTGGGTGGCAGGAACCCCATTTTATCACCCTCTAGTGTGACACAGCATCCTGCTCTTGTTCAGAGCCTCTCCTTTCCCCCTGCAGTCCAAGCAGCCGGGAACGTTTTCGTGCAGTACTTTGTGATGCAATCAAAGGAGCTTTTCCTGGTGCCAGCTTCCTTTAAAGCCTTTCCCTGTCTCCTTTATCTCTGCTCCTTTAACAACCTTGCTCCTCTTCCTTTTCAAGTTCAAAGCCACTGGAGCTCAGTGCTTTCAATTCAGTTTGCAGGGACTGATGTGCCCCACTGATCCCGTGTTTTTGCCCTCCTGTTTTTGGTTCGTCCACAAATTGCTTTGTGCTTCCCTCCAACGTTCTGGCTGTTTATCTGCAAAATCATCATTTCTGAGAAGGCATCTTCGATCCTGCAGTTATTGCAAGTCACTCACTTGGGCCATCTGAGTCATGCAGGGAGCTATTAATAGGACACTGCTGGCTCGGTGGTATTGGTCCCTGGCTGGGCATCTACAGTGCCAACAAAACAGCAAAACCTGGGGGTTCTCTGCAGTGATATTTGAGATTTATGATGTGCCTGCCTCTCCTGAGTGTCTCCCCTGCTTTATTTTAGGCTTGGGAATGGAGAACATTGGCGGAATCTTCGTGGTGCTCATCTGTGGCTTAATCGTAGCAATTTTTATGGCAATGCTGGAATTTTTATGGAGCCTTCGACACTCTGAACAGTCAGAGGTAGGACCTGGGAGTGTCCTGAGGGGACAGGGCGTGTTTATTGCTGTCTGTGGGGTGTCCTAGAGCCAGTCATGCACCCAGGCTGACGAGTAATCCCAGCCAGGACACCTCAAACACAGAACAGGCTTGGTCCTTTGGGCAGGGTCTAAAATCCATGAGCTTCTCGTGCACTCCTGCTCAGAGTGAGGCTGTAGAGATACTCGAAGGGCTTTCAAAGGGATCAAAGATGTGTAAAACGTCCAGGTACCTTTCTACCTGCAGCAGGTTTGGATCTTGTGCTGATCTGGGGCTGAAGAACACTGGGAGGTCTCTGATGAGAGGCGGAGTTGGGTTAAATCAAGTGTAGATGTCTGAGCACTGATATTACAAACCAGCAGCACTGAGTCCATAAACATTTGGTGTCAGAATCGTATCATGGAATCTTAAAATGGCCTGAGTTGGAAGGGACCTTAAAGTTCATCCAATTCCCTGCTATGGTCAGGGACACGTCCAGGTCTCTCCAAGCCCTCTTCACTTCAGGATTCTGTTCAAGGGTTCTGTGTCCTGACCCAGAGCCCCTGAGGGGACTCAGAGCTCGCTCAGGTGAGCAGGACAGCTCTGTTCTCCCCTGCAGGTGTCAGTGTGCCAAGAGATGGTGACGGAGCTGCGCAACATCATCCTGTGCAAGGACAGTTTCCACCCCCGGCGGAGGCGAGCGGGGGTGGTACGGACTCGCCCCGCCCTGCCCGAGGAGCGCCGAGCCCGCAGCACAACCACGCTCAGCAACGGCAAGCTGTGCAGCGGGGGCGAGCCAGACCCCCTGGCGCAAAGACTGGCACAAGAGGCTGCCCTGGTGGCCCGGGGCTGCACCCACATCCGCGTGTGCCCCGAGTGCCGCCGCTTCCAGGGGCTGCGTGCCCGGCCGGCTGCGGGGTCGCCGGCGCGGAGCGAGGAGAGCCTGGAGTGGGACAAGGCCACCAACAGCAGCGGGCCCGAGTAACGCCGGGCCCGGGGGCGGCGTCGGGGTGGGGCGAGAGGGTCCTGTTCCATTTTACAGAACACGGACTTGTACAATGTCAACTCGTTTTTAAACCTATAGCAGTTACCCGGCTTCTCCAGAGCGAGGTGGACCTTGGGGTGGACGCGGAGGCCCGGCCGGAGGGCCGGCTGCGGTTCCGCCGTGCGCCGCGGCCGGGCCGCGCACGGGGCAGGGAGCTCCTCAGGCTGGTGGGTGTCCAGAGGTTGTCTCTGGGAAGGAGGGACACGGTGGGTGGCTGGTGTGGCAGATACTGCCCAGGCAGGGGCAGGAGGGGTTCTTGTTGCCCCCTCCAAGGTCAGGAGGAAGGACATTGCCTCCCCATCACCTACTGGGGGATGTTCTCCAAGGGCACGGGGTGGGGCTTTTTATTTGCTGTGGGAAGGGAGGAGTCATTGTTTGGATTTTTTTTTGGTTTTTGTTTAATTTGGGTA
>VXBQ01013753.1:59735-71102 GCA_013400175.1 Phainopepla nitens
GGTGGGAGGGGGGTTGAGGGGGGAAGGGGAGGATGGGATGGGACAGGCTCCCTGTGAGAAGCAGCATTTGCTGGAAGTTCATCTGAGGAGTTGTTAAAATTACATATATAGAGAAATATATCTATACATAGATATATATATATATATATATTAAAATGCCAAAAAAACAGCCAACAAACACAGTGAACTCAAAGAGGCCTTGAAACGCCTGGAATTTCAGGGGTTCTGTGTCTTTTGTTTCGTTCTGGGGTTTCTTTTGCTTTTTTTTCTTTTCCTTTCTGTTCTTGGGATGGGGTGGGGGGAGCCCTTTGAGGGAAGTGAGTGGGGGGAGCACTGGGGGAGGCTGCTCATCCCCACCAGCCGAGGGAGGAGGTGTTGGGACCCCCAAAGTGTCCCTGGCTGTGCTCTGCACGCTCCTGAAGTGACTCTGGGCTCTGCCCCAGGCTCACGAGCTCCCCAAATCCGTGACCCCACGGAGCACCCTCGATTTCCAGGGGGAATTCCAGCCACACAGCATTTGAGAAAATCATTAGCCCGAGATCTCGTGTAAGGAAAATAGTGACTTCCCCAGAAACAGCAGCAGCTCACCCTCTGCTTGGTACAGATGTGGGGTTTACACTGGCAAATTTAATTTTCTGATTGAAAAAACAAATTCTATGCAATTTCTGGTCGTAAAAGGAAAGAGATGACAATGGAGAGGGGCAGGGGAGATAAAGCCTTGAGTGAAGGTACATCCTGTTCTTGAATTGTTTTCTTTTCTTTTTGTCTTGAATGTACTGAAATAAAAGATGTCCTTGTATAATCATGCTTTTTTTTTTTTTTTTCTCTTTCCTTCCCTGTTCAGAGTCAGGAAAGTTGTGAGACAGTTTGAGGCCCGTCTGCTCAGGGAGGAACTCAGCAACTTGACAGGCAAGAGGTGCTTTGGCTGTTGCAGGTCCCTGCTGCCCAAGAGTGCCCACACCCCTGGTGCTGTTACTTGTAGCTGAATGGAGAACAGGAGTTAAAAAGCAAAGGTCAATTAAAAAAAAAAAAAAAAACAAAAACAAAATACCTGGTGATGAGAGAGGAGAGAAGTCAGAACTGACAGCAGGGATGCAGCTCCGCCTTTTCCATACCTGGTGATTGGAGCCCAACTGGCCAGGGGTGAATCCAGGATGATACCAGGAGATGTTTCTGAGGGGGATGCACAGGGAATGGGGTGTGATCTGTGGTGATGGGCACAGCAGGGTTGTTCTGTTGTTCCCAGCAGATGTTTTTAAGGAGGATACACAGGGAATGGGGTGTGATCCGTGGTGATGGGCACAGCAGGGTCATGCTGTTCCTCCCAGCAGGGTGTGAAGGGAAGCTCTGCCTCCCAGTGACTGTAAGGAACCAAGGAGAGGATTTAGGGCTTGTTTTTTAGGATGTCCTCTGAGATGATCACAGAGATCCTTCCTGGCTTTCACATCTGTGAACCCACAGGATGTTCATAAACTGAGCAGTGAGGTAAGGCAAGGCTCCCCCAGTGCCATGGGGCTGGAGAGGCAGATCCTCAGCTGAGGTAAGTCAGTAAAACTCCATCCAGGAGCCAGGCTGGGCTTTCAGAGTCCTGACAGCAGCACTAGAGACATCTGAGAGTGCCTGTGTTGTGCTTAAAGGCCAACATGTTTCTACGAGCCACAGAATATATTCATCAAAAGGAAGCTGCTTTTTAGAATTTATTTACAGATTAGCAGAAGAAAAGACTCCATGAATCATTTATCAGACCTGATGTTTTTTTCACTGTTCCCTGCATTGAATAAAGAGAGATCTTGACAGAGCCAGACATTATTCTGCATCTCCAAAGATCTTGCAGTCATCTGCTCAGACAGAGGATGTCAAGGAAAAAAAAATGATGAGAAACCACCTGGTTTCTGAGTGTCTTTGCTTTTTATCTCTCCTGTTAGCTTGCTCCACCCGCGTGCTATTTTATATCTGGGTCTGTATTTTAAGGAGATTTGTTTCATGTCCCTCTTGCCCTCCTCTCTTTTTAATGCTGTTTTTTTTTTCTTTTTTTAATATTCAGAGGCTTTGCACTCAGAGCAGGAATGGACCTCAGACAAAGAGCATAAAAGCTGCTGTCATTGAGATGCCTTTTCTAATGTTCCTCTGTCCTGTATTTTCTGCTCCTTGGTAAATCCTTCCAGGTCCCACCCTGGAGGGAGCAGGCAGCATTATGCATGTGCTGGGTTTGTGCTCACACACATTTGTGTGCCCAGATGGGTTTACATCTCACATATTCCCTCTCTCCCCAGTCTTTTTTTTTTTTTTTTCCTTTCCTCTCATCTTTTAAACCATTGTGGGGGCTCTTTTGCTCAGCCAGCCCCAATGCTAATGCAGTTCAAGATCTGGAGTAGTTTGCCTTGCAAAAGGCACTTTCCCAGTATTGCTGTCTCCTGATAAACCCCGGGTAATTCTAGTAAGATATCTCTGCAAATTCCACCGGGAGCCAAAGATTAGATCAATTAAAATGTAATACTTTGCTTTATCCCCTCTAACCAGCGTGTCTGAGCCTCCTGCTGCCCTCTGTTTCAGGCTCACGTCTCTCCCTGCCCTGACAGCCAATTCTCCAGCCCTGGCTCAGTCAGCAGCAGCCTGGCAGCTTGCTAACTAAAAGGTCTGGAATCTCTCCTCGTGGGCTAGAACCCGTGTTTGTGTTGTTTTTTCCAGGCAGTTCCATTTTCACCTAATGATAAAAAGCTGTTTTCTCCCAGGAGGTTGCATGGGTGAAGGTATTAACGAGGCCTGGACTAACCTGGGGGCATTTCCTGAGCTGAGCCGTGTACATGAAATAGAAAAGGGTTGTTCTGTGAGCACAAAACCTTGGGAAGGGAGATGCTGAGCTATAAATTATAGAACAGACACTAAGCCCTCACTGGTCCTGAGGCAGGAATCTTTTTAACCATTCCACAGCCACAGAAATCTTCCCTGCTCCTGCCTTTCTCCTCGAACCCCAAGTGTCTCAGGTAAGTGACCCAAAAGGTGGAGGAAGATCCACAGGGAACAGCTCTTTTTTTTTTTTTTTTTTTTGCTGAGATTTGGAGTTTAGAAGGGATGTGAATCCCTGTGAGCTGTCAGGGATCTGGGAACTGCAGCTGTGGGCACAGGGAAACTTGGATAGACACAGGAATGGTTTGGGTGCTTCTTGGGTGATGGCTCTGAATGGTAGAAAAAAGGAGGTAAAAAGAAGAGACCTGTGGATGAGAACTGTTCAGTGGAGGCTGGCTGGTTCCTCAGGAGGTTTCTAAGGTGGTTTCTAAGATTCTGAAAGAGCAAATAAGCAAAGATGGACTGGTTTGGGGTGAAGCTGTCACAACTTGGCTGTGAAAAGCCCAGTGTGAGTGATCAAAGCCCCTCCAACATTTCAGTTCCATTTAGCTCTGCAGTTAATTACCTGCAGGATGGGTGTTTCTCTCTTCTGCTTCACTTGGTCATCCAGTGAAAGGGATGGAATTTCTTGCAGTGACTTTGGCTCGAGGGGGAAAGCAGCAGTGGCCATCAGGAGGACAGTGAGGCACCGCTCCAGGGCAAGGCAAACAGCCCCAGTGTGGGCAGAATCAGGCAGGAAGAACTGCAAACTGCCACCAGAAATGGTAAAAAGTAAGTCTGGGCTCACATGTGACACTTGCAAGTCTGCTGAGGATCTAAGGGTGGGGGAACATCACATTTGCCTGGAGTGAGGGGCTGAACTCAGCTCAGGGAAGAGCTCAGCCAGCCCAAACACCTGCAGAGCAGAGCATAAAGCACCCACAGTTCCAAAAACCCCATTAGGGTCTGATGGCCACTAACTGATTGAAAAGACAGAGCTGGACTCTTCTGGGCACAAAGCTCTCATGAATTCAGTAGAAACAGGCTCCCTTGGAACCCGACACCACACTGGGAAAACCAGCCCCGTATCAGGACCATGGGCAGGTTTATGCATCCTTCAGGGAGGGATTTTTCCCCCTCCAAGAGGGGAATCTGCTGTGTTCCAGGTGAGTTATAAGTCTGGCTGGTGGCAGGGCTGCAGCATTTCATCCCAGAGATGATTCCAGCAGGAGGGTGAGGATCTGCAGCTGCCCTGGCTCAGGCAAGGGACGTGTGGCACTGCCTGACCAGCACAAAGAGCCACACAGCAGCAGCTCCCTGAGAGCCCTGCTGGGGCCAGAGCAGCATGAAAATGAGGCAAGCTTAATTAACAAAGGCTTTCTCCTGTGCTGTGTTGAGGTCTGCAGTTATCAGCAGAGCTGGCAGTTCTCAAAGACTGAAATGACAGTAGTTGGCTGTAAAAGAGATAACTGTCAGATTAGCTGGGACATATCTCTGCCGAGGTTTTCTATATCATACCTATCTTGAAGCATCTCCATGTATCAAAGGGACTAGTTGGCCATTTGCCTCTCCAAAGTACCCTTTCCACCGTGATAAATAAGGCTCTGTTACAGGGGAAAGGCCTAACATTTCTTGTGCCTTGACTCAAGCAGGTTTGGAGCAGCGTTTTTTGGGCTTTGATCAATGTGTGGAGATGAATCCTTGCTGTTGTTTTCAGTGTTTGATGTATTGAGTTGAGGGTGCAAGGGACAGAAAATGCCTGTTGGGGTGTAAAGGCAGGGGGAAGGGACATTCCTGGCAGGTTCTTCACAGGGCAAGTGGGATTTTCACTGACACTGGTGAGGAAAAGGCACTTTAGATTCATTTTTTTTCAAACCTCTTCCATCTTTTCCTATATCACTGAATCCCATTGGTTTTGGTTGGAAGAGACCTTAAAGGACCTTGTTCCATCCCCTTTCCATGGGCAGGGATGCTCTGCCTTCCCAGCACGTGTCTCTTTGCTGTTCATCCCCAAATGCTTGTCCTTATGTTGCTCAGTCCCAGAAAAAAAGCTCTGAGCCTGGGTTTTGCCTGAACTCCCAGGAAACATTCCTGAACGGAGTCCTCTGGCTTTCCAGTTCTTGTTGAGCTGAGATTCAAAGCAACTTCCTTTTCAAAGCCAGAAATGAACACAAATGAGGGGAAAGAACCAGGGGAGGAGAAGAAGAAAGACCTTTTTATTCCCAGATGAGTACCGAGATGTCTGAGCTGCGAGCCTCAAACTGATTGTTCTTGCAGAGTCTACAGCAAATGCTCCTGAGTGTTCCTGAGCCAGGGAGGATGCTCTGATTGCTGCTGGCTGAGCTAAACTGGAACAAGGAGGTGAGCACACAGCCCCTGGGTTTATTGAAGCCACAGCATCCTGAGTTCTCAGCTGAAATGAAGGTTGGGACATGGTAGGGAGCCAGGTGTGAGCAGAAAGCCACCAAATGTCCGTGCTCTGAGGTCCTGGCAGCCAGACTGCTCTCCTCTGTGAGGAAAGTTTGTCTGCTGGCCATGTCTAATGGCCCTGGCACACTGTGGCTGGGTCAGATGGATGATATTTCTGTTTGGAGCTAGCCTTGAGGGGAAAACTGGAGTTTTGTCAGGGAATGTCTTTGAGGAGGAAGTTTGCTGTTTTAGAAGATGTCATTTTTTACTCTAACCAACCTATTTCATACTAATTCCTCTACATGAGCACTGTATTTCAAGGGGACATCACTATTTTGGACTGAAACCCACTGCTTTTAGGTTTGTTGTGGACAGGATCATGTCCACAAGGAGCTGTCAGAAAACAGCAGCAGGGATGGCAACACTGGGTGGCAAAAATGCCACCGAGCCGTGGCAGGGACAGGAGAAGCTGCTGTCACAGCACCCCGTGCTCTGTGCTTTGCTCAGGGCTGTTTCTGGGTTATTTTCTGCTGTGTCCCAGCAGCCAGGACAGAAGCAGAACTATCTCTCCAGCAGTTTGCTGATCCGTGACAGACTGGGCTGAGTGTGCATCCCTTTCCTGCTTGGACTTTCTTGCCAGGGAGATAAGGATGAAGCCTTGTCAGGCACAGGAAGGATGGGGCAGGGCTGGAGGCCACAAAAATTCATTCTTGATGCACCAGCAGTGCCTGTTGGGGCTTTGGAAATGTCACTTTTGCCACCACTCTGTAAAATGGAGGTGACCTGATTATTTCCCAGTCTCACCCTGTTTGCTAAATACCCTGTCAGAGAAGAGAAGTGGAGGGAAATCTTTGGATTAATGTGTAGGACTGGCAAGGTTTAATCTGTTCCTGTTTGCAGAGGGCTCTAAGAGCGGGTGGAGATTTGCCAAGTGTTTGCCAACATTAATGGTTAATTATTATGAATTCTGGCAGCCCACAGACGCAGCCAGCATCGTTCTCCAAGTGGGATCCAGACCTGTAATGGAGTTGTTACACACAGAAGATGGGAAGAGACAGCTTCTAGCTCTGTTCTGTCCTGTTCTCCCAGCCAAAGCCCCATTCCAAAATCAGACAGCAGTGGCACCTCTCTGTCTCATCAGAGCTGCAAATCCAGGACATTTGGCAGAGGGAGGCTCAGCCTTTTCCATGTCTGGGCTCATTTGTGTCTGCTGGTGCCCTTTTTGTCCGAGTGAACAGGATGGAAATTGTGGTCAGTGATGAGATGTGTCTGGAAGAGGTGGGTGCCACGCCAGGGACAGATCCAGAGCTGGCTGCAGAAGGGCTCTGGGCATGATCCGTGCCCAGGCTGGGTCAGTGAGTGCCTGGCTGTGCTCTGGCACTTCCAAACGTGAGGGTGCCACGCTGAGGGATCACAGGAGAGGACAGAGCTGGCACATCAGCTCACACCTGAGTTTGGGGGTCTCCCAAGCCCAGCAGGGCAGCTGCACCCTGCACTGGGTGCCCAGAAGGGTCCCCATGGTGATGGAGAGGGTGAGAGCAGCCAGCTGAGCGAGCGTGGCCCCCGTGGGGGAGATTGGATTTGCCAGACTTCATTTGCAGCAGTGCCATTGCAGCAGGACCTGAGAAAGCTGCCTTTATCTAATAGTAGCCATCCAGAAAATGAAATCAACTGCATAAAAGGCTCAAGGTTCATTTGGTCCTTTGAGCAGGCCTAGCAATTGCCAAATTATGAAAATGCAATCGATCTTGAGGCTCCACGGGCGCTGATTTATTTCTGATTTCTCTGTTCGAACGCGCAGCCTCAATTTCTGAAGCATTGTCCCAATCTTTGGGCCACTGATAATATTTGAGAATTATGGCCGCAGAGAAATGTTTGCTCTGAAAGGTAACTTCAAGGTGCATTAGTCTGGGATAATTGACAGAGACTGAAGAAGTGATTTGGGAAGCGTTTATGCGGAACCAAAGATCCCAGTGAACAGTTACCTTAAATTAACGGTGTAGCGAGGAGCAGCTTGGGCTTGATCAGCTGGCACCGGTGCTAAATGAAGTCAGGCTCTAAAGTTATTAGCAAAATATCTATGAAACAGCTCTGCTGTGGATTTATGAGCTTGCTGGAGTCTTTAGGGGCCAAATCTGCAGTGTGCTCAGCGTTCCCTGGCTTGGGTGGGAGCAGGGAATGCTCAGCACCCGTCAGGATTGGGCTCTCCTGGAGCTCAGGTCAGGCTAGCAGGGCTCACACCTTTAACTCCCTTCTTAATCCCCAGATGGAATGGAAGGTCTTCTCTGCACACTTAGTAAATCTCCAATTTTATTTCTCATTATTAAATCATGGAATTGGCCATAAATGTTTAAATTAAGTGAAAGGAAAAGAGATTTGTGAGAAAATTGAAGCCTCTTTGAGGAATTGAAGAATAATCTCCAAGGATGAAGAAAGTTGCATTTGCTAGACCCAAAAGTGAAAGGATCAAAAAGCTACAGAAAAGAAATAGAAAATTGCATGGTTTAAATCCTCTCCCCCGCCCTCCCCCTAAAACCTCTGCTGTTTTTAATATAGGGAGAGTTATTCTGATAAGCAACAGAGTCTAAAAGATGCTGCTTGCTCTGCTGCTGCCATTATCTCTGTGTGTGACCCAGGCAACTCCTGTGACCTCAGTGTTCCCATGTCCCCAAGTGTGACAGTGACACTCCTGCTCTGTGTGCAGCAAGACCTTTTGAACATTATTAGTGGGAGCAGGGAATTAATTGGGTTTAGATGCATCGCTCTGGCTGGAATAAAGCCTGCTTGCTTTTTTTTTTATTTTTTTTTTCATTAGCACAGCGAGTAATTAACTGTTTGATTTTTCACAGACTGGGTTTTTTTTCCTCCATCTCAGGTAATTTTTCAGGAATACATGGGAGGGGGTTTTTGCCCTTCAGACCGAACAGAAGTGAAATTAGGGGAGTTTGTGGCTTTTATTCTGGATGTGATTCCCTTCTGGCCTCAGTTTGTGCGGGTCAGACTCTGGTAAGTGCCCCCAGTGACAGTTGTTGGTGACATTAATTTGTGGTGCATTAGAAACACGAGTAATGAGGGAAGGCTTGGGACAGGATTATTTTCAGCTATTGAGGATGTTTTGCTTGCTGAGTTCAATCAGGTTCAGCTCTAAAATTTGAAGATAATTCAGATTTGGTGGCTCTGTCCCCTCAGAGAGCCGTGTCAGGGTCCGAGTGTGGGTGTGAGGTGTCACCGCTGGTACCCCCTGCACAGCCAGGGAGGAGGGATGTGCTGATCCCAGTTCTCCCAGTTCCCATGGCCTGTTTAACCCCGGGGAAGCGGCTGTGGGAAAGAGGGGAGCCTGCCAGGGAGCGGCCAGGGCTGCTAAAAGCTTGGGCAAGAGGATACCTGTGTGCCAGGGACGAGGGGACGGACACCCATCAAAGCCGAACAAAGAGACAGGCAGCGTGATAAGCACTCGGGATCTGGGTTAGCTTGGGCTGAATTCAAACCGCTCCCAGGAGGGGGAAGATGAGATTGTGTTGACAATTCCCTGAGCTGGCCGGGCTCCGTGGAAATGGGCTCTGAAGTCAGCCAGGGGTGCAGCGGCCACTTTCTCACACTTGCAGCGCTGACCCAGCGGAGGTTAGCACAGACATTGCTCTATCCAGCCCATCTGTAATTATAGAAAGCAGCCCCTGAAATGTGTTCCGAATCAAACTGTGGTGCCAGTTCAAATGTGCTCCGTCTGCCTTCCAGCAACTAAATAGCCCAGGTGAGCTGTGCAGAAAGAAACCGTGAGGATTGTTAGGGAGAGAGCGTGGCCTCCGAATGCAATGGAATTCTTTATCTCGCTGAAACAGATCCGAGAGGCAGAGGGGGAAGGAAAACCAAGTGCAGACAAAGCTCTCTCCGGAATGTATTGAAAGGACCAAATGAGCCGTTCAGAGCACGGAGAGAGGAGGTTTTTTAGGGAGTGTTAGCGAGGAAATGTTGGGCTGTGCTGGTCTGCCCAGGAACCAAATCAGCCAGTTGTGTCAACAGGGTAGAAAGGAACGACAGCCGAGTGGTTTTCTCTCTGTTAAAGGGCAAACAGGCCCGAGAAATGAATTTCAGCGTGGGCTGCTGTGCTGGGAGGAGAGCGAGGGTGGCAGGGGGGGACACAGGGCACAACTGGGGATGGGGGTGGTCAGTGAGATGTGGGCTGTGACACCTGGAAAGCCCTGAGCCCCTTCCCACAGATAAATTTGCCACAGGATGTGCAGGAGTGATGTGAGTCTGTCAGAACCCTGGCATCAGGCAAGGTTTTCTGAAGAAAATGACTCTTGCTTTGTTTAAAGAGCTGCAGTGAGCCCAGCCCAGCAGACACTGCAGCTGTGTTTTAGTTGTGCTAATAGGTTTGGGCACCTCTGATTAGCTCATTAGATTCTATGACTAAGCCTATTACAGCTTTTAAGTTTGGAGCTGTGGTTAATGTGATGTGCTGATGGCTCCAGCTCTGGCGATGGTCTCACTTTGCTTCTTGGGAGGGAGATTTTCTGCTGAGAAATCCTCAGTGCATCCTCAGAAATCCTGGTTTAGGGATGCTGGACAGGGGTCCTGGGGATCCAGGGTTGTGTCCTCGGCCTGGCATGAGCTGTGTGGCTGCAAACCCACGGCGTCTGTCCAAAGTGAGGCAGGGCAGGGAATTCCTGGCAGAGCAGGAGTTAACCCAGCCCCTGGGCTGGGGCTGAGCTCCTTCTGTTCTCCTGTGCCTGGGTAGCCCCCACAAAGCTGCCATTGTGCCTGGGGGAGCTGCACAGCCCGGGGTGGGTGGGTAACAGGATAAAGCTGGCCCGATGGTGTTACAGCCCGGGGAGAGGCACTGCAGCCACTCAGCCATGGCTAATGCAGCTCTGCTCCAGCTCCCCTGCCTTTGCCAGGCAGGCCAGGCCCTGTTGCAGGAGTTTCTGATTGCTGCCATGCAAGGAGGGAGGTGGGGAACCAGGCTGGGAGGGTTTGTCCTGCTCTCAGCATGATTTGTCATCCAGGCCAGGCTTGGAGCAGGCTGGGCGAGTGGAAGTGGGATGGATGGGATACCTCATCCAGAGGGGTGAGATGGGATGAACTTTAAGGTCTCTTGCAACCCAAATCGAGCTGGGATTTTGTAATTCTGTCCTTGACCAGCAGCAAAGGAGGTGCCAGCACAGAGTGAACAGGAGAGAAATGGGTGAACTGGTAAAGAGCAGGTGGGCACTGCCAGCAAAGGGGTGGAGCTGCTGCATGAGCCATGTCACATCCTGAACACGCCATGGCTGTGGGCTTGCAGGTTTGAGGTGATTTTAATTGTAATTTTAGGTAATTGTAATTTTTTATCTGGCTCCAGCAGGACCCTGGGGGCATGGGGGTGCCACCCTGAGGCAAGAGCTGAACCCTGGCACTGCAGGGATCTTGGCATCATCTCTGTGTGGCATCACAGACTGGGCCAGGTAAAGAGAGCTCAGTGGGTCACTGGGTGCTCCCTGCCCCAGCACGGCCATCCCAAGGCACAGGGCTGTGTCCAGGTGGTTCTGGAATCTCTCTGGTGACTCCACACCTTCTCTGGGCGGCCTCTTCAGGGCCTGGTCACCGAATAATGAAAATCTTCCTCCTGTCCGGGTGGAACTTCCTGGGACCAGTCCCTGCCATTGCCTTGTGCCACGGCTGGGTCAGAGCAGAGCCTGGGCCCTGCTCGGAGCCCTCCCTGCAGGCACCGACAGACGGGGGAGAGGTCCCTGAACGGCCCCTGAACGGCCGCAGCTCCCTCATCTCAGTCAGGGAGCTGCTCCGGTCCCTCTGTCGCCGTCCCCGCTGCGGGATGTCGCCGTCCCTCCCGAGCCGCACGCAGCAGTCCCCAGGGCCGGGCGGAGGCTCGGGGTCCCCTCCCTGCCGCGCTGCCATCGCTCTTCCCGCCGCGTCCCGGGGAAACCCTCCTCGGGGACAAGGATGACGTCATCGGCGTCGCCGTCTCCACGGCAACGGGGGGCGCGGCCCGCACGTGACCGCGCGCGGCGTCACGTGATGTCGGGAGCTGCTTCCGGGTCGGTGCGGGACGCGGGCGGCGGGCCTGGGTGAGCGCGGCAGCGGCTCGGGGGGACCGCGGGGACCGCGGGGACAGCGGGGACAGCCGGGACAGCC
>VXBQ01013753.1:71407-113198 GCA_013400175.1 Phainopepla nitens
AGGGACAGGGGTTTCTGGCAGCAAGGACAGAGGTTTCCAGCAGCAGGGACAGGGGTTTCTGGCAGCAGGGACAGGGGTTTCCTGCCTGCAGTAATTGCTGGTGCAGTGGGACAGGGTCAGAGTCGGGCCAAGGGACAATTCTGGTGTCTCCCATGTGCTGGGCTCCTGAGCACAGTGCTGTGGGGAGGGGACAAACAGCCCCAGTCCTGGGTTGGGCAGAGTGTCACTGTCCTGCAGGCTCAGAGGGTCAGGCTCCCTGCCCTGCTGCAGCTCCTGATAAATCCTGCTGGGATTCCCTGCCCGGGTGGAACTCGATGATCTCCAAGCTCCCCTCCCACCCCAAAGCATTCTGTAATTCACTCCTCTGCCTCTCGAGATCAGCTCAAAAATAATTGCCCTGCATCCTGTCTCGAGAAAGCGATGCTGCAGCTCCTTGCAGGGGATGTTTGTGCCCTTCATCCATTCCTCACACTTTGTTTTTTGTTTTTACAAACGAGTCAGGACGTGTTTGGTGTGTGGCTGTTCAGGATGTGCCCCGAAGGAGTTTGAGTGGTACTGGAATCTCATTAGCATGCCATTAATGATGTCATTCTCCTGAAGGATCCCTTCCTCTCCTGGAATGCTCACAGCACAGGGGATGGAAATATTTCTCAGTGCTGTTTTTGGTGTTCTCTTGGCACCAATCTCGAGTCAGGGCCGTGCCCCTCTTTCCTGACACTTCCCAGAGCTGCTTCCAGCTGGGGAATCCCAGCAGAGGAAGGAGCTGGAGCTGCTGGGGAGAGTCCAGAGGAGGCACCAGGGTGAGCAGAGGGATGGAGCAGCTCTGCTGGGAGAGCTGGGGGTGTTCACCTGGAGGGGAGAAGCTTTGGGCTGACCTCAGTGTGGCCTTGCAGATGGAGAGGGACTGTTTCCAAGGGCCTGGAGTGACAGGACAAGGGGGAATGGCTTCAAAGTGTCAGGGAGTGGCTTTGGATGGCATATCAGGGAGAAATTCCTGCCTGGCAGGGTGGGCAGGCCCTGGCACAGCTGTGGCTGCCCCTGGATCCCTGGCAGTGCCCAAGGCCAGGCTGGATGGAGCTTGGAGCACCCTGGGCTGGTGGAAGGTGTTGGAATGAGGGATTGGAATGAGATTGTTTTTAAGGCCCCTTCCAACCCCAGCCACTCTGGGATTCTCTGCCCTTTGTCAGAGCCCTGCAGCAGAGCACTTAAACACAACAACAAAGGCTCTTTGTTGCCACCTCTCAAAGCCCAGGTGCCTGGCTGGGAAAAGCCAGAGTTATTTGGAGAGGTGAGTTGTTCCTCTCAGGAACGTGCACCGTGCAGGTCACCCTGTGCTGCCAGCATTCCCTGGAAACCTGTCATGCCCTGGGCACATCCTGCTGCTCCTTGCTCCCAGGGCACTTGTGGCATTCAGAGAAGCCACAGATGATTACAGGGGGTGTGAAGCCCCACGGGAAGGGAGGTGGGAAAGGTGACTGCCCACTCCACCAGGTGTTTGTCATCTCACACTGGTGTTCAAAAGCAGAGCTTGAGGAAGAAAATGTTGGGGATTCAAAGCTGTTGGATGTAAATGTCAGGAGTTTTTCTTCTCAGCTCTGGATTGCTCTCACGCTGTAGCTGAAAACACCATTTTTTTTGCCTCTGAGGTGAGTTTTTCCTGTGGAATTTCCAGCTGTTTGTTCAGCAGATGAAGAGGGATGGAGCTGGTGGAAAAGCCACGTGAAGGACGTAACAGAGAAGGCTTTATGTAATAAAAGGAGGCTTTATGGCCATGGGAGTTCCAGAATTTCCAGAGCAGGAGGGCTGAACGTGTGTTTGGAAAGCCCTGTCTGTCTGTGGGTGGTGCTGAGCTCCCAGACCCCTCTGGAACGAGGCCTTTCAGCCTAAAGCCTTGGCTGTCAGTGCAAATTGTTCCTGTAGCACGTGGAATGGTTTAGCCTGAAACTAAATGCCTTGTTCCTATCAAACTCCAAGATTTATTTTTTGATTCTAGACAGAGTAGTGACATGAGTCAAGTTTGAGCTATGAATCAACCAAGCTGTTGAGAAATTAAAATGGTGAGTCTTGGTTGTTTTTTAAAGACTAATCCTGTAAGTCCCTATTTGTGACATTCAAGCTTTATATAGAATATAAAATGATAAGATGCTTCAGTCAATTGTTGCTGATTGTACTCAAATCCTTTTGATTCATGGGTTTTAGGTAGTCTGGTCATGAAGAAGTGAAGTGGAACTTGTTAAACAGGTGATTCTCAGCAAAGGAGCCTTAGTGAAATCCCTTTTGTTTAGAACTTTATATCTAGATTTATATCCTTGCCTGTAACAAGTCTAAGGGAAAGAAACATGCAGAAACTTTAATTCAGGATTAGCAACGTGGCCTGCAATGAATGTGTTACCCCAGTCTGAGGTTTGAAAATGTGATTTTGCAGTAATTAGGGGAAAAGCTGCCCAAGGAAACCTGCACTGGTTCCTGCACATTGAGGACTGTGGTGCTGTGTCCGTGATGGGGAGCAGGACTAGGAGACCTCTGCAAACAGCCATTTCTTATTTCGTGATCCAGGCTGTGCTCCTGGGTTACAAACCCACCAGGTGCCAAGTTCAGAGCGTGCACAGGAGAACAGGGCAGAGAGAGAGAGGCTGAGTCCACCTGGGCAGGGCAGAGCCTCGGCCACGGAGGGCTCCTGGTGCCAAGAAGCCTCCCAGCTGCCTGTCAGTATCTGTGCAGGCAGCCCAGCAGGCTGTGCTGAGGCCAGGCCTTCTTCCTGTGCTGCTCTGTGCCGTGCCCAGATATGAAGGGCACAGTTATTATCTCCCAGATCCATCAGGCAGCTGCAGAATGGAGCTGGCAGAATTGCCTTTCAGCCTGGCCAAACCATGCCTGGTGACACAGCAGAAAGGGGAAGTTGGCAAACAGCTGTTGGAGCAATCTCCTGCCCACAAACAGCTGTTTGCCCCTTCCCCTCCTGGCTGCCCTGGAGATGTGTTTGAGAACAGCTGTGGATTCCTCACAGTCCTTGTGGGAGGGGCAGAAGTGACAAGGACAGAAGTCACCTTTTGCAGCCTGGAATTGTCCTGGAAGAGCATTTGGGGTAAGGAGGTCTTGAACTTGACCTGTAATGCTGTGTTTGTACAGCACCAAACTCTCTGGCTTTGAGTTCTTTTTGAGTAATGCTTTACTTTAATCTTGAATTTTAAATAGGACCTGTTAGATGATCTGGAGCTCAGAAATAAAACCCCTGCCCCATCTGCTTGCTTTCCCTGTGTTCTCAAGCAGCACTATTAGAAGTGATTATTGCTTGCTGACTGCTCACATGCTCTATTTTTCTCTTCTTTACCCAGAAGTCCAAGAAGGGAGCATGGACCAGCCCAGTGGAAGGAGTTTCATGCAAGTTCTGTGTGAGAAATACAGCCCTGAGAACTTCCCCTACCGCCGTGGGCCTGGCATGGGGGTGCACGTGCCAGCAACTCCACAGGGCTCACCCATGAAAGGTAAATTCTGATCTTTCTGAGCATCTGGGGGGGTGCTGGGAGCAATCAGCTGAAAGAGGAATCACCTTGAATTGCCCAGAAAAAGAACCATCACAATATATGTTTTTACTGGAGAATTGAGAGGCTGGAATCCGTCAAAGGTAGAAAGTGATTGAACTGGCTGCTGCAAAAAACCAAATTTTTCTACAGTGTGACAGAATCAGAATTAGAGAATGGAATGGAATGGAATGGAATGGAATGGAATGGAATGGAATGGAATGGAATGGAATGGAATGGAATGGAATGGAATGGAATGGAATGGAATGGAATGGAGCAGAGCAGAGCAGAGTCATTTGGGTGAGAAGGGACCTTCAAGATCACCAGGTTCCAGCCCTTTGAGTGGAAGATGGACCTAAAGCCCTCTGCACTCTGTTTAGAGGGTTCAGCACTTGGAGCTTTTCTTCAGGCCACTGATTCTATTTTATTATTGGCTGCAGCAACAGTTGTTTTGGCAGAAGTGGCTTAAAAATCCATAAGATACCTAAATTTGGGGTTGGTTCCCATGCCAGCAGCTGGCTTTGATGGCTGCAGGACAGGAGCTCGGTGCACACAGGAGGAGGGGACATATTTCAAGCAGGGTGCTGAGTTGTTGAACCTCCAGCCAGGCTGCTCTTGTGACAAGTGCCTCAGGTGAAGTTGCAGTGTGTCCTTTGTCTTCTCAAGGCACCAAATTCTTTGTGACCTAGTGGAGAATTCCCCTCTCCTGTGCTCCTGACCTTGCTGCCTGGAGGGAATTCAGCCAGGTGTGTGTCTGAAGCTCTGAGCTGCTGATGGATGTCCTTGAGCCTCCCAGAATCTGTGTCACCATCTCTGAACTAGATCCATGTGACCCCCTTTAGTCTTTCCCTCATGCTCTGATGCTGGCATTTAATTCTTGGTTTGTACAGATGGGTGTGAGATTCACACTGATGCCATCAGGGCTGCTCCTTCTGTGTGCCACACATCTTGCCCATCATGATCTGTAGGAGGAATCCAAACATCCATCAGGCCAATTTGTGTCACAACCAGCCCCAGAGGGGAAAAAAGCCATGGAAATCAGCTGGATGAAGTTTCCAATAACTGGGTTTGACAGAGGAGAAAAAAGGGCCTGAGTTCAGTTGAGGATAAAACATTCTCAATGAACAAGAGTAGAAAAATGGCCTGATGGAATGTTCAGCCAGTGCCCTCTCTGCAGGTAAATTCACCTCTCTCCTGCTTACCTGAGCTGTTTGGGTGCTGAAAAGAGGCCATATCTTAAAATGTGACTGAGGCATGACTTAGAAATACTGCATTAGGAATTCTCAAAGTGCCTCACTATCCTTTTAAGAAACCAAACACTTACGAGCCAGAAAACTTGGAAACCCAGATCACTGCAGGTGATTGTTTGCTGCTAGAATCCCTTTCTAGTTGAGCAGCTGTCAAATGTTAGGGAGAAAAAAGGGGCCACCTATCTAGGAAAAGGCTTGTGGTTAGATTTTAATGGATTTCAGTACTCCAGAGAGGTGGGAAAGCCATGTTGTACGTGAAAGAGTGTAAGACTGATGGCTTGCCTTGCCTCAACATGGATTTCTTGTCTGGAAATATTTTTCTGTTACACACCCCCAGCTTTTTGTCGTGGTTTAGCCCTAGCACAGCAGGCTGTGACTGAGGTCCAGGTCCTTGGTTGGAGCTTTGAGTACATTTACCTGTCTGAGGAGGAGCTGGAACAAAACCAAAGCAGAAATGGAAAGGCAGAGCAGACACCTGAGTTTTTGTATGAATGCTGAATGCTCTACACTGTACCTGGGGAAGGGAAGGCTTAGAAAGGAAATGTTTAAATGCCTCCTAAGAAATGTTTAAATGCCTTCTAAGAAATGTTTAAATACCTCCTGGGTGTTTCTAGGCCCAAGTGGGCTCAGGGCAAGAGGATAAGGGAACCTGACACTCCCCTAGTCTCTTGTCCTATCTGCAGCAGCAGCTGCCTGGGGAAGAGCAGAAGCTGTGGCAAGGACTGATAGGAAACAGGCCATAAATGACAAAAGACAGGCTTGAAATACAGAGAAACACGAGGAAAAACTGAAGAGCTCTGGTAGGAGTGGTACTTCATGTTTACAACCAAGGCTTCAGGACCGTGTCAGTTACAAAATCCATATTTAACCTGAAATCGATGTCAATTCTGCCACTGCTGGTAGATTTCTCTTGCTGGCTGTGACATCCATGGTTGGGGCTGGGCTCTGTAACTCCAAGGCAGTGCTGAGCAGAGGCAGCTTCTGTTTTTCCCTGTGCCAGACCGCCTGAACCTGCCCAGTGTGCTGGTGCTCAACAGCTGTGGCATCACCTGCGCCGGGGACGAGAACGAGATCGCCGCCTTCTGCGCCCACGTCTTCGAGCTCGACCTCTCTGACAACAAACTGGAAGACTGGCACGAGGTAAAATGGTGATGGGCACCTCACTGGGTGCCTTTCCCAGCTATTGCTGCATTGCATTGATGAGAGTTCCAATTTTGTGGCTTCTTTCTCATCTCTGAAGGTGATGTTTATGTACTTCGACAGCAGCTGAGCAATACGTGTGATGAAATTAATCCAGTGTGGCACTTCACTCCTGCACCTTGTGACTTACTGTCTTGGCCCCTGGGAGGAAAATCTGTATTTTTATTTTGTCTCATCATGCAAAGCACTGGAACTGGCATTTCTAGCACCAAGAAGTTAATGAGCAGTTTAGTTTTTAACAGTGGCAGTTGATTCCCAGCTTTACCACTGTGATGGAGGGCAAGGTATTTATTCCCTCTCCACATTTGGTGCCTTATCTGCAGAACAGATTTAATAATATTTACCACAAAGGGTATTTCTGCAGCCTCATTAATTAATGCTAAATGCTGTTATAAAATCCTTTGAAGTGCTTGGGTGAAATAATGCTCAATAAATGCGATGTAACAGGAGTGAAACAATCTCAATCCATTCAAGTGTCATTAAGTTCCTCCCTGGATTATGCTCTCCTTTTATGTTAATGTTTATTGTTGGAAATATGTGGAAAAAAATAGGATATTGTGGGGTTTTATGCCATCAGATTGTCATGTCTTTAAGCAGGGAGGGAATGCAGAGTTTGCAGTGTCCCTGCTCATACTCTGGTCACTCACAAGCTGCCCATCTCACACCCTGTTCAGTCTCCTCAGGCTGCCCTGGAACTGAAAGGCTTCTGTGTGTACTGGCCCCTTCCTCTGAGACAGGATTAAGTTTTCACAGCCCATCCACACCAGATAAATATCTGCCCACTCCTAAAACCTGCCCCTGCTGGGGATTCCAGGTCCCTGGGTAGCCTGTTCCCATGCTTAGCTAATAACCTCATAAGCTAAACTGTGTAATTTAAGTCTCCTGTGCTGCAATTTTAGCCAATTTCTGCCTGCCCTGTTCTCAGCAGGCAGGAGGAGCATCATCACTGTTCCTCATAGAGCAGCTTTTTATATCCACTAAGAAGAATTATAATGCCCCCTTTCCTTATTTTAGTATAACACTGAAAAAAATACCCTTCTTTCAATCATCCATCATAAGCCAGTTTTTCCTAAATCTTGTGGTTTTGCTGGGTTGATGTCATCCAGTTTTCCTACTTAATTCCTGAGGTGCAGCACCCAAACCATGACATCAGGAGGCGTGAAGTGAGGCAGACTCATCACCTCATGTTTGCCCCACCTGAATTCATGAGACAATCATGAGACAAACACCCGAATCCCAACAATCATTTGGCAAAGAAAACCCATCAGAAAACCCATTTGGGCCATTTTTTGACCTCTGTGTGCCCATCTCTGCCCATCCCAGAGCTTGGTGGAGTGGAGCTCTCCAGCCAGCCGTTCTCTGCTCAGAATGATTTTCTGCACTGATGTCGGCTGGTGTTGGAAGCTGCTTCCCACTCAGTTCCTCAGTCGAGGAGGGAATCAGGGATGGGCTGAGCTCTGTGGGGAGCAGTGGGAAGCTGCACAAGTGCTCAGTGTTGGCCATGGAGGCAGGAGAAGTGTCCATGGTCCCCTGGGAGCGAGGGCTGGCTCCTGGAACTGCTGCTCAGCCTTGGCCTCGAGGTGGATTTTATGACCTCTCTCAAGGGACTGCCTTTCTCTTATCAAACTGCTCCTAGAGTGTAATTAAATGAACTCTTGAGGAGAATGAGCAATTAACCAATCCATCTAGATCGAGAATGGCTGGAGTATGAATTACAGGTAGATATCCCAATGTTTCTCCCCATATCATTTGTGATGATTCCACAGGGCCCCTTTTATGAGGTGGGATATTAGTGCCACAGGTCTGATTACTGCCTGATACACATTTCTTTCTTTCTATTTCTTTTTTTTTTCTCCCCTCCCCACTTAGGTCAGTAAAATTGTGTCCAACGTCCCCCACTTGGAGTTTCTAAACCTGAGTTCCAACCCTCTCAGTTTGTCCGTTTTAGAGAGAAGTTGCGCTGGGTCTTTCGCTGGCGTCCGCAAACTTGTGCTCAACAACAGCAAAGCTTCCTGGGAAACAGTGCACACCATCCTGCAGGAGTTACCAGAGTAAGCCTGCCAATCTGGGGCTTTCCTGCTCTCAGCTCAAGGCTGGGTTATGGAGTCGTGTGGTGAGGGATGAGGGGGCTGTGAGGATGCAAATATCAGCAGAGAAAAAGAGATGTTCTCCTTTGGGAGTTTGGGAACTCCAGGTGAATGCTTTACATTGTCCTAAAAACCAAATTTGGGTGGTGCTGCGAAGCCCAGGCCTTCTCCTCCTCCAAACCTAAATACCAGAGATGGATGATGACCCCAAAAATGTAGGAGGGTCACACCTCCCTCTGAGTCACTGTGCAGGGCATAGCTGTTAAGTGGGAGGTACCTCTGAGGGTCTGGCCACCTGTCAAGGAATATTTCATCCTGCTTTTGTCTGCTAAGGTGTTCATTTCTGTGGTTTGGTCATGGGCCACCTTGGCATTCTGCTCCCATGGATGTCCTCAGTGGCTTTGTTTTGATGACAGATCCCTCTTTGTGTGGCTTTGTAAGCAGAGATGGTGACAGCAGAGTGTCCTGCCTGGCCAACCTACACTTCTCTGGGATTGTGAGAGTTCAGTTGTCTGAAAACTTAGTGGAACCTGTTCTTTCCTTAATGGGATCTGTTCTTTCCTTAATGGGATTTATTCTTTCTTTAATGGGAATCTTTGGCAGTGATGTGGGGAAAAAAAAATCATCATCAGTGTTGTATCAAAACCCCATTTTAAATGAAGCTGAGAGCACTGGGAGCAGGGCTCAGTCACTGTTGGAGCTGCTTGTGGGGCACAGACGTGGAAGACAACCCCAACCAATCTGTTACACAATGCTGGGAGAGACTCAGGGAACACTTAAAAGGTGTTTTAATCTCTGAAGATATGGATGGGAGCAGAGATGTAGTTGAAACATTCTGTGTGGAGTGCTCAAAGGCTTTCTCCACACCAAGGTTCTCAGAGCTGTTTCAGGAGGTTGTGTTAAAACCACATGAAATTGATGGCATGATCCTTTCTGCCCTGTGCAGCTTGGAGGAGCTCTTCCTGTGCCTTAATGACTACGAAACAGTGTCTTGCTCTCCAGTTTGCTGTCAGTCTCTCAAGCTACTCCACATAACTGACAATAATCTTCAAGACTGGACTGAAATTCGAAAGTTGGGAATTATGTTTCCATCACTGGACACACTTATCCTGGCTAACAACAACCTCACCACCATTGAAGAGTCAGAAGATTCCCTGGCAAGGCTCTTCCCCAACCTGAGATCCATCAACTTGCACAAGTCAGGTGAGAGCCTGGAAGCTGGGATGGGTTTTTTGTTGGTTGATCAGTCTCTCCTCCTGTGCAGATGACAAGCAGTGAACTTGCCCATCTGTGGGATTTCCCTGCTGCTTTGGGTAGTCAGCCATTATCAAAAGATGAGTCAGAGCAGTGTGGACCAGTTAATCAAAATGAGCTGGAAAGGTTTTTTTATGTTGGTAGTTTCCCTGTTTCCCATCCCTGCCTCAGGTACTCCTGGCTGGGGAAGGATAAATAAATGTCTGGCAGCAGAGGGAATGAAAGAATCCCATTTTCCCTTTATTCCCTGTTTTATCTCGGGTAAAATGAGGGCATGTGCAGGTGTGCAGTGTGGATCAAACATCCCCCAGCAGAAGCTGTCTGTCAGCTGTGCTCAGTCATTACAAGTGATGCTGGAAGCTGCTTTTACACTCCAGCCCCAGAGAATTTTCAGCCAACGCTCCAGAAAGAGAATGAGCAGTTGGAATATTGGGAGGAGCACCCTGTGCTGGGAGAGAAGGAGCTGCAGGGCAGCTCGTGGGGGCTCTGACGTGTTTCTGTATGACACACACACCAGAAATTCATCTGCAGGAGTGCTTCATGCACCAGCAGCTTTTGTTCTTTACAGCTTTATATGCTGTGCAAGTGCTGCTGAAGTGTCAGGCAAGTAGAAGGGACTTTATTAACATGCCCTACAATGTAAGCACCAAAGAATCCCTGTAATAAAAGCTTAACTAGAGGAGGAAAAGCCTGTTAAGCTGCATTTGAAAGCACTGTCTCACCGAGGAACAAGTGCTCCTCTGATAAGCAGTTTTGCAGTTTTGATGCCAGGTGCTTGAGAACTCTGGGCTCTGTGTTGCATTTTGATGTTTCGAGTGCTCAAAGTCAAATAGGAATCCCAAGCAGCTTGTTAAAACTTTTTGGGGGTTTTAGAGAAAGCTGCTGAACTCTGGAGTTCTGGCAGGTGAGGACTCCAAGATGAGCTGTGTTGATCTCAGCACACACTCATGGCTCTGCTGTGCTCAGTCCTCAGCTTTGCTTTATTTTGCCCTCCCTGCTTGTTTTGTTGTCCCAAATGTCAGGTCCTGAGGGGGCTGAAAACAAGTTAAAACCTTTTCCATTAAATGGCTGGATGGCTTCTGGGACTGTTTCAGCGTTGGGTTGTGAGCAGAAATGGGACCCAAGGTGGTCGTGTGTGTGAGGTAAAGCCATTTGATGGCTGTTTGGTGATGCCTGGAGTAAAGGAAGTGCTGGTGACTTTAAAACTCTGAAGGCAGCATCCCTTGATAGACACAACATCACTGATACTGGTCAGTCCCCAGCAGCGAGGCTGAGTGGTCCATAAAAAAGCCATGGAGAGCATCCTTCTAGACCTGGAAACAGCACAAGAGAATTTCAGCTCCTCTCTCTTGTAAGCAAATGTCAATTTTTTAGCAGCACATCATGAGCAAAAAGCCAGCTCCTCAAAGGAACAGCAGTGACACTCTCCTGTCACATATGTTCTTTGGCTGTGTCTGATTATCTTGGATCCACGATGTGTTTTCTGTGTTTGTTAACACAAATCTTTCCTCCTGAGCAGGTTTGCATTGCTGGGAAGACATTGACAAGTTAAATTCTTTCCCCAAGCTGGAGGAAGTGAAATTGCTGGGAATTCCTCTGCTGCAGTCTTACACCACTGAGGAACGCAGGAAGCTGCTAATAGCCAGGTCTGTTGGTTTGTTCTGCTCAGCAGAAACCTGAAAAGGCAAGGAAGGGATGGGAGCAGGGAACCAGAGGAAGAGGCTGGCAGGAGATGAAGTTCTGTGTGAATGCAGAAAGATTGGAGCTTGTTTTGTGGAAAAGTCAGAGGAGTGAAAATGTTAAATCTGACCGCTCTGCTTCTCAGGGGATTTTTCTGAGTCTGCTACAAATCTGTGGAAATGAAAATACTTAATTTTGAATGTCCTTGAGAAATTACATGGAACTTTCCCGCTCTCTCAAAGGGATCAGGGCCGGAGCTTCCTGGCTCAGGAATTCTCATGGTGTTAGAGCTGAGGCACTGTTGGTGGGGCTCTCTGGGCTGCCCTGCTGGCTGACTGTGGCTCTTGGTGTGTGCTGCAGGTTGCCATCCATCACCAAGCTCAACGGCAGCATCGTGGCCGACGGGGAGCGCGAGGACTCGGAGCGCTTCTTCATCCGCTACTACATGGAGTTCCCCGAGGAGGAGGTCCCCTTCAGGTGGGAGTTCCTTGTCCTGCAGGGACAGGAGGGTGGAAATATGTGACAGGAGGGTGGCCAGGTGTGCCAGCTGTTCCATGAAAACACACCCCTCACCTCGCTCCAGCCTTGGCTCCTTCGGTGTGTTTGGGCTGAAGTTGTTACCTGATTGTTGTCTGGTGATTTGTAGGGTCACTCCCGAGGCAGATTTGGTCTTAAAAGTACCTGTGTCAGGTGCTATTAAACAGCAGGACTGTTCAGTTCATGACCTTCATTGTTTCCTGGCCTCTCCCACGGCTCCCTCCATACTCCACCTGTGTTTGGAGTGCCCAAAGCCAGGGCACATCATGCTGCCAGGCCAGGGCATCTAATCCTCTGGACCATCTGGTGTGTGGAATGGGCCTGGCAATGGGAAGCTGTCCCCTCACTTTCAGGCCTGCAAATCACAAGTCTGATGGATTTTCTTTGCCAAAAAAGTACATCCAATGATCTGTTCATCTTGATAAACTAATGAACTTGGACAGATGCTGTTCAGTCTGTATCTTTTTTGTGCCAGCATGCACTTACTGCTTCTAATGGGCTGAGGAGGGATCATGGAGCATCAGGCCACTGCCTTTACCTGCCCTCTGCCCTAAACCCTCATGTGCTTTTGGACAGCAAAGCTTTATTGTCCTTTTTTCACAGAAAAGGGGTAGGACAGGAGTGTGTGTGTAACTCTGAGGGCACAGGCAGAGGTGGGGGCACACTGAAGGACGCAGGTACAGCCTGGCATGGATGACAGAGGTGCAAATGGAATCTGCTCAGTGTTCTCCTCTGCTTAACTCTCAGCTAAAAAGCCTCTTGATTTTCTAAAGCACTGGTTATATGACTTGCCAGTCCAGTAAGGGGATGGGAAGGCTGGAATGGGGAATGAGGGCATGGCATTTTGTGTGAATATTAATAGGGTCAGTGATTATAATATTTGTTAAAAGCATGCTGGGGTCAGTTCAGAGGCAGAGGGCACTCATGCAGTCAGGGAGACAAGACAGCTGGTTCTTTTTCTGAGGACAAGTCCTGACTTGTAATTTTAGAGGGCCTTGAAGCGTAAAAATTGAAGGAAATATTGGAAGGGATAACAGCAGAGACAGAGAATGCAGGAGAGAGGAAGGGGCAGGGGAGACTGGGACTCTGAGCTCATGGTGCTGCTTCCAAAAGGGATTAATTTCCATAACATTTCACATTTCTTGTGTTTGGTGGTGACAGAATGTCAGTGATCCATATATTGCTGGGATGGACACAGTGGGGCGTAGCTTGAGGCACTCAAGATGCCTGGGACATGGGTTTTGGGAACAGGCTGTGTGTTACACATCACCACACACCACTGAGATTGATTTGCAGGTGAGATCTCAGGTAAAGGATTACTGACATCTCACCCATCCAAGAAAACCAGGCTAATTTTGACCAACACTCCAGCTTTATGCTAGAAAAATTACCTCCCCCTCAGATTTCCTAGCCTTTAAACACTGGTACTGCCTTTTCCATGGTCAATGGCCTCTTTGTCCAGATCCCTTCATCTGTGCAGCTTTCCAAGAGACTTCTGCTGCTACCAAAGAGGGTTGTTGTGTGCTGGAGGGCCTGGGTGCCACTGCAGACTCTTTTCTGGTGAGGCTGCAGATGGCTGAGTGTGACCCCAGTGCTGGGTTTCAGTTCCTGGACCCACAGTCAGCAGCCCTTGTCTGAAGGGAGACCTGGCATTCCTTGCAGAGGGATTCTGTGTCTGTTTGTTGCTAAAGCTTCCCCTTCCTGGCTCCCAAATCCGGTGTGGTGGCTCCAGCAGTGGTTTGTAATTAGAAACTAATCAGGACACACATGTTGTGGCTGGGGTCTGGCATCTGCATTGCAGTGCTGCCTCGAGCAGAGGGACAACAACTTGAGCACAGCAAACTTCCCAGTGGGAGCAGCCCCTCTCCAGACTGGCAAGGTGCAGCCTGTGATAAGCTCTGGCAGCAGAACCCTCCTGCTTGCTGCATTGCTGTCTGCAGCTGGAAGGGATCAGGCAGGCAGGGAAATGGAAGGAACAATTTATCTCTGTGGATGTCGTGGCTGTAGGGAGCACGATCCAATATTGGTCTTGTGGAGCGACATCCTCGTGTCTGGGGGGTTTTAATGAGCCCTCTGCTTGTCTGCTCCACTGGTTATCTGCAGACTGTCACAGGCACTTCCAGCCAGGCTCAGGTCTTCAGCAGCCTCAGAGTCTGCCAAGCTGCAAGGGGTGATTAGAAAAGTCTCCAGGGTGCCTATTATTGGGGTCCAAAACATCCCTGTACCAGTCTGCCTTGGTGCTGATTGATTTGAGGGCAGCCAGTCACTCACACTCCCCACTTTCTTTGCAGCTCACAAAGGAGCAGGTTGCAAAGCTCATTCTGCCCTTCCTCAACACAGGAAAATTTCGGGCAGGTTGACCCACTGCATATTTACATCACATGTTTGGGTAATTGTGACTCTCTCATGGTGGTTCTCTCTCTCAGCTTGTCAGAAATTTATCCCCCTCTTTATCCTGTCCCCACCAACAGCCCAGTTCACTCTTAGTGCATGAATCATGACAGCAATTGTGGCTGGCCTAGAAGTTGTTGCAGGTGTGCAGCAGCAGAGATGGTGAGGATTAAAGGGATATCCCAAAGAGAGCTGAGGGTTTGGAGCAGCAGGAGATGGGCTCCTCTCTCCCTCTTCCCCATCAGATGTTGCTGCTGGCAAATCCTTCCAGGGAAAGAGAAACCCTCCCCACTGCTGACACCTTGGCTGGAATTTGCTCTGCCTGCAGGGGAGTTACACGTGGGGAGTGTTGTTTTCTCTCAGCACTAATCCCAGATAAACGGGGCTGCTCCTACCACCCTTTGAGAGCAGGGCACCGTCCCGCCCTGGGACGCTCTGCTTGTGTCCGTGGGACTGGGGAAATCCTAGTGCCTGGTGGCCCTTAGCTCAGTGCCCAGCACACAGAGGGGCTGCTGTTCTCCAGGAACATTCCTGCCTCCAGCAGGACTCCCTGGGGCCACCCAGCCTGCCAGCTGCCATCGCTGCCCCGGGGCTGTGACACCACACCCATGGCATTCAGCTCCGAGCACAAAGCGCTCTCTGTGCAGGGGCTCTGAAACCTTACCTGTCCTGGGCAGCTCTCAGCCTTTGTCATCCCAATCCCATTGTGTTCTGTGCTGCCATTCCTCCTCTTTCCCAGCCAGGCAGGGAGATCCAGCCTGGCCCCATGGGAGCGATACCAGGGGGTGGGGGTGACACAGACTTTGCACTGCAGGGGCCTTGGGAAGAACACTCAGAGAACTTGGCTGCAAGGACAAGGTGACAGTGGAGTGTGTGCCTCTGCTAGTAAAATTCCCATCTTGTTTTAGAGCAGGTGTGAGGGATCAGCTGGCAAGAAGTTCCCTGTTTGTTATCAGCTCTCAAACTGTGCAGCAGCTCACCTTGCTTTGGTGATCTTGATGATCCTGTGCTCAGTGGAGTGTAACATTTGGGACCTAGCTGGCCTTTTGGGAAACAGCAGGAATGTTTGATGATCAGTTAAGTCGTGAGGCCACATATACTGGGAGTCTAAACTGAAGGCTGTGTCCTTTTTGTGAGCACTGGCTCGGTTCTGGCACTCTTCAGTGAAGTGTTTTCACTGGAGCAGGAGGCGCAGAGTTGTGAGCACAGCTCCTCTCTTTCTTCCAAATCCCACTGCAGCCACGGCTGGGATTTCTGAAACTGTAGGAGCCCAAGCTGTGCTGCTCAGTTTTGTCAGGAAGCTGTTTTGAGACCAGTCAGCTTGAACATCTCAGGCTGGTGTTAACTTCACCTTCCTCAGCAAGATACTTGTCCCTAGTGGGACGCTGAGCTCGTGTCAGTGCCACAGTGGGGACAGTGGGACAAAGTGACAGGAGTGCTTGGGCTTTCTGGGGCTTCAGGCCATCAGCTGGAATCTGGGTCAGTGTGGGGAGCACTCAGACCTGGGAAACGTGCATTGGCTGCACCATAACTCTGGAGTTGTTGAATTTTCCAGATATCACCAGCTGGTCACCAAGTACGGGAAGCTGGAGCCCTTGGCCGTGGTGGATCTGCGGCCGCAGAGCAGCGCCAAGGTGGAGGTTCACTTCCAGGACAAGGTGGAGGAGATGTCCATCCGCCTCGACCAGACTGTGGCAGAGCTGAAGAAGCACTTGAAAACTGTGGTGCAGCTGTCAACAAGCAACATGCTGCTCTTCTACTTGGACCAGGAAGCTCCTTTTGGTCCCGAGGAGATGAAATACAGCTCCCGGGTGCTGCACTCCTACGGCATCCGGGATGGGGATAAAATTTACGTGGAGCCCAGAATGAAATAGCCTTTTTGCCCACACCCACACGCCCCCACACACCCACACACATGCATTGAGGAGTTTTTTGCAAGGTTTTTATTTCGGTTGGTTGGTTGAGGTTTGGTTGTGTTTCTGTAGCAGGTGATTTCTTAGCCCGGAGGAAGTGCCCTGATCTGAGAACCATGCCCACCATCCACTGCAGGTGACCTTGAGGTGACAATTGACTTCAGGACGTGTGTTTCAGTGTGGGCAATACCTTGATGTTTCCTTTGATGCTCCGGTATACTCGTGATTTGGCATGAATGGTCAGTTGTTCAAGCTAAACAATGCCAGGGTCCATAAGGGAGGAGACAGCTCGGTGCAGAGTTTGACCTGTTGTTTTCTTTTCCTAAATTTTTTGGTGTTTTGCTCCACCAGAGCTCCCTTTGGCCTAGCTATCCAACTGTGGCTCGAGCTTGCTGTAGTATTTTCTTGCAGCTTGGTGCTGTCTCAACCTTTTGTTGTGCTCGAGTTCACAGGAAAGATCTCCATCAGTATTCTGCTTGATTCAGAGCTCAGGTACTTTAGTGCATCCACTTCACTCCGCTGGTTTGCTTTCTGTGAGTGCACAAAATGGGGGAAAGAAAAAGAACTTCCCAGGAAGAAACTTTCTTTTTTTCAAAGTGCACGCTCTACATCCACCTGATTTTGGGGGGAAAAAAGAGGTTTTGATTGCTGTAGCCATCTCACATGGTGCCTGCAGCCTATGGGGATAAAGGGTGTGCTGGAAAGTGAATTTTGGGACGTGGTGGATGAGCGCTGCATTGGAAGGGCTTTTAGAGCAACAGGTCACCAAGGGGTTGAAGAGCAGCTTCCCCCTTTGGCCATTGTCCATCCTGATGCTGAAGAGATCCTCCGTGCACTTCACCTTGTACCAGTGGCTGCTGCAAGTGGAATGGCTAAAATTCCTCTCCTGGGAGAGAGGAAGAGTCAAGTTGAAGTTTGTGTTTGTTGCTGTTGCACCAGTTCAAACCTAGCACTTTCCCCGGGGCCCCTGGCCGGGGGTCCCTGCGTAGGGCCCGAACTCGGAGGATGTGTTGGCTCGGATCAGCCTCTGGAAGTGGAGGAGAAAAGCAGCTGGACTCAGTTGGGTGTTCAGCTCAGCTGCACTCACAGTGGGTGTTGAGCTCAGCTGCACTCACAGTGGATGTCCAGCTGCACTCACAGTGGGTGTCCAGCTGCACTCACAGTGGGTGTTCAGCTGCACTCACAGTGGATGTCCAGCTGCACTCACAGTGGGTGTTCAGCTCAGCTGCACTCACAGTGGGTGTTCAGCAGGTTTCACTCTCTCTCCCTCGTAGGCATCGCGTGCTGCTGCTTCGCCTAGTCCCTGTTTCCTACTGCAGAGCAGATCCCCTGCCTGCTCAGTGAAATCCTCCTTCCGTTCTCTCTCGTTTCGCTTTCCTCTGTCTTCCCTGCTCCAAGTTCAAGACTTGCTCCATTTCCTGGTTACAAGCAGCTGCACAGCAGTTTTTGGAGCTGTGCAGCCAGGGCTCTAGTTACACGTGAACTCCTGACCTTTGTTTGGAAATGCTCCCTTTATCCCCACGTGCACTTTCTTTCCCAGGATGCTTTCACCCACATCACCGAGCTCCTTTGGTATTCTTGGAGTTGTGTATTTCTCTTCACATTTTACCTGGGTTGTGGGGTGGGATCAGTGGGGAGGGGATGAAGCATTATTATCTCATAGTTTTCAGGTTTAGGATGTGGGGATTGTTCTGAGGGGATTAGTTCCTTATCCAAAGCAAGGGTTAAAATGGGAGGATTTAAAACAAGTCACGAATTTGTGCCTCATCTCCCTGCCAAAAATAGCAATTTCTTGGCCCCGTTGAGATGAGCAATAGGGAAGGGAGTGAGATTTTCTATAGGTAGCATAGATTTCCCATAGATCCATGGTACCTGTAAGCTAAACAGCAGGGAGATAGTGGCAGTGTAACATAAAATGATGCTTTTATAAGCTAGAGCTTTACTGAAGATGTATTTTCCGTTTGGGCAGCGAGAATAATTTGCTGCCTGATAGCAGAACCCTTAAGCCAACACTTCTGTATGATATATACATACCTTACCAATAGGAAAAGTTGTGGTTAATAAGATATTTTGTTATAAAGCAAAGTTTTATGAAGATATGGTTGTTTAATATTAGAAGCCTATTTCAGCCCTTGACCTCCAGTGTAAGTAGGTTATCCCTGAGTGGCTGCAGAGTCCGAGGCAAGTGACCTTTGGGGATGCAAAAGTATCTCTGAGCTAATTCTCCAGAGCAGTAATTGCCTCTGTGGGTGTATTTATGGCATTGTACCTGCTATTACTGAGATGCTGTAACTCTTGACCAACTTCCTCAGCACAATTAAGTGTCTGGCTTTCAGAGAAGGGAATAAACAAAGGCCATTAAAGAGTGGAATGGGATGATAAAGAAGAGCCAAGTACGTGCTTTTAAGTTTGTTTGCCCACTAAAAATTGGGCTGCCCCTGGAGAGATTGGTGCTGTCACCAGCTCAGAACTGGCAGTAAATCCTGATTTTATCTGTGACAGACCTGGTGGGAACTGGAAGATTGAAAAGAACACAGAAGGTTAACAGGTGCTGGGGGTTTGGTGCTGACACCCAGACCTGCTCCCCTGGTCTGCTGAGGTATGAAATCAGCAGCCTGCCACTTCTCCAGGAGATGGTTTTTCTCAAGGCATTCACCTTGTGTGCAGACAGTGCAGCAGTCGTGGGGTAGAAACCAAAAATCTTGGTTGGCTTCCCAAGGAGGACTCACCCCAAAAGCCAGAGAGAGTTTATGTGTGCAGATGATCAGCTCTGGGAAGTGAGACCAAATGGCACACAAGGATGTGGCAAAATACCCCCAATCAGGATAGCTGGTGGGGAAGGGTCTTGAGTGTGTGCCACCCAACAGGGGACCATGCCTTGGGGAGAGAGGAGAAGGTTCTGAGGGGGAGAGGAGGTTTGAGTGAGGGTCACTCACCCTGAGTGAGGGTGCAGATGTGGCAGGAGATTTGATTTAAACCTCTGCCACATCAGGAGGGGCCGTGTCCAGGCACTGCCAGCATGTTCCTGCATCAGCTAAAGGCCCCTGGGTCTGTCCCATCCCCTTGAGAAAACAAAACAGATTTGCAAGCTTCCCTGCCTTGTGTGTCCTATCTGAGGGCTCCTTTTGTCAAGAGCTGAGTTGTTCTTGCTAGTTCATGCATAAAAGTCTGCCACGAGCAGAGCACCTGCTCCATGAGGACATGGGTGACAGCTGCATACCAAAGTGTCCCACAGCTCCGTGTGCCGAGTTTGACGCTGTGCTCTTGTGTTTTTGGGTGTGTTGCTGTTGAATATCCTCATTTTTGGCCAGATGTTCCGGGCAGATCGCCTAACAGGCGCTGTTATGAATACACCCAGGGTGCTTGCTGTCCTCTGCTCCCCTGCTGGGATTTCTAACCTGGTTTTTTTGGGAGCTGCAGGCGTGCTGGTGGTAGGTGTGACCCGTGGTGGCTCGGAGGAAGTGCTGCTGGGGACAGGCTCTCCCCATGGCCTCTCCTCCTCAGCTCTGGAATCCGACAGAGGAGGCTCTGCCTCCTGGCTGCTCAGTGAGATTCTGTGGGTTCTGTTCCTGTGCAAGATTGGAGAGTGCTTAAAGCAGCCCAGAGGCTGAAATGTGCATTCCTGGCAGCTGTGCCTCCCTCCTTTGGATGTGGCACTTTTGTGGGCAGTAGAGAGACGCCTTCCCCAGAGCAACGTTGGAGGGGCTTCAGCCACCTCGGGCCTTTGCCTCTGTGATTGCTTTTCTGCAGCTCCTGGAAACTTCAAATATAATTTAAACATGAAGATCTATTCTTGCTCCCTGTTCATGTTGCATCCATATGTAATTTCAAAGAAGAAGAACTGTAAGCCTGGTTTTTTATTCTGGTTCCTCTCCCTGGGGATACACGTCCCACTCCCACGATTTGCCTTTGGTTTGCTCGCAGACTTAGCGGTGGAATTCAGGCCAAAATAGGTCATTGGTTTGGATCAGTTCAATAAACTTCTGTAAGTTTTTACACAAAAACCCCCAGTTGTCCTGAGCTTTGCACTTCTGTGTCCCCTGAAGCAAAAATGTTCCCTGTTGTCACCCCAAAGGTGTGAGTGAAAACCGCTGGGGTTTTTTTGTGCTGCTGATGGGTTTTTTTTATTGTCTGTCCATGAGCTTGGGCACAGCCACCTCACCTGTGCAAGGTGCCACCTGTCAAAAGGAGAAGTCACAGAGCTGGAAGATCTGTTCCTCTTCTGGGCTGGCTGTATTTCCTCATGACTGGGATTCATCCCCGCTTCCAGGTGAGGAATAAAGCTCAAGCTCACTCTCTCCTCAGAGAGACTGGCCTTGGGGTTAAAACAAATTTCACCCTCATGGCCTGCACCAAATGACCCTGGGGGAGGCAGGAGGGGAGAGATGCCCCTCTGGATGGGAAACAAATCCATTGCCAGGACACCTTCCATGGGCTGTGCCAGGTCCTTGAGCTGGGAACAAGACAAGGCACTGCCTGTGGCTGCTGTGCCAAGGTCAAGCCACCACAGAAGCCCTTGTGGCACCTTTGGATGCCTGTTTTTCCTCGAGGTAAGGCAGGGGAGGAAGTTTCCTGCTAGAAGAATTGAGAAAAAAAAGTATTTGGTTGTTTAGCTCTGATGTGTTCAGCACTGCATGATGGGAACATCCCCTGCCAAAAGAAGAGAGGCTGGAAGACAAAGTCTTCCCCAAAGACACAGTGAGACCTAATCAAACTTCATCAGTGTTCACTCGCCCAGGACAAACAGGACCAGAATATTAAACTGACAGAGGAGCAGAGGGAAACCTATTTTCACCAGTTTTCTCAGTGCTACAAAACAGAATGAGGAGAGTCAATTGATTTTCCTGGAGCTGGTTGTAAAATGTTTAAAATGTATGGGAGGGAAGGGAAGAGCCCAGGGTACAGGCTGGAAGTAATCTGCCCCTGGAATATCAGGCAGTGCTGATATCCCCCTGCCCTCCTAAAATAGCTGTTGGCTTGGAAAAGGGTAAAAAATAAATTGAAAAATGAAAGATTCCTGCTAGCAAGGCCATGCTTGGAGGATGGAGGGAAAGCAAATTCTGGGATTTGCTGTGGAGGCAGCGAGCTGCCTGGTGCCCTGATGTGCTGAAAGAGAGTGCTGAGGTAAGAGACAGCTTCTTTTGGGGGGAAACTTGCTGAACACACTGCCAGGAGCACCCGGGGGAAAAAAGTCTGGGCTCCTTATGGGCTGCTGGCGATCCTGTCTCCTCTGCTCTGACAAAGGCTGGAAGAGAGAAATTAAGAACAAGAGGAATTAAGAACTCCTGGCAGGGAAAATAGGGAATAAAAGGCCCCCACCCGAAATGTCAGAGGGGAAAATCAGCCAAGCTCAGGCTGTTTTCCCACTGCTGGGGTTGGAGCAGTGCCTGTCTCACCCGAGCCTTGCTGCAGCCTGGAAAATCAGCTCCAGCGTGGCTCTGCTGGTGGATCCTTCACCCCTCAGCTGCTCTTCCAGCTCTCCCCCTCACCCAGCACGGATATGAGCCAACTCAAAGCAGCTGAAATCTTTTTTGGGGTGCAGATTGGACTCAAATGTAGAGTTGTGGTCAGCCCAGGTGCCAGAGAGAGGGGAAATCCCTGTGGAAATTGCAGTTGTAGGAGTGAAAATGATGATAATGCTCACAGCTGTCCCCCAGTGAAACTTCCCACCACCACCAGTCCTTCCAGAGAGGATGGGAATGGCAACAGCAAAGAAACCTTCTCTGGGCTGGGTGAGTTTTTCCTTTTCCACCTGTAAAAGCAGGACTTGGATGGCAAAGCAGCTCCATTGAACCTTCAGGGCAGTGCCTTTGAAGGGTTCTTTAAGCCTAGCACTGTTTAATGCTAATCCTGTAACTTTATATAGATGGGTTTTTTTTTTTTTTTTCCCCTTTACACAAAGGAGGAAGGGGCTCAGTTCTTCTGAGGGTTGGGTTTTCTGTTCCCTGAGCAGCAGAGCTGCGAGCCCAGCTCCGTCTCTCTGACATTTCCATCTGAATCCACCTGAAGGGGGTGAGCTTTTGGGGAAGAAAGAGGCTTCTCTCCCTCTCCAGGCCAGAATCTGATCTCCAGATTAGCCTGCTGGTTATCAATAGAGGAACAACACTTGTGATTGCAACTCAACACTGCTCCAGCCCTGCAAGAGCGTTGAGGAAAAGGCAGTTTTCAATTGGGAGAGCAGAGGACTGAGCCATCGTTTCAGTCATCAGCAATAATTGGCACAGGAGGACGGGCATGCATTCTCCATTGACATAGGATTTTGCCCTGCTCTACCAAGACTGGTCTAAAATTTCAGACCTGATTGCTCCTCTAGCCTATGAAACAGGTTGGTAATATTTTTTTTCCATACCTAAAAAATTGTAGTTTTGGATGGGATGTGTTCAGTAGCGTGTTCTTTGCTGGCTGTCCTGTTCTGCTCTTGTCCTCGCACTGCCACAGTCCCCACTGGTCACTCTCTGCTGGTCTCAGCTCATGAGACTCAGATTTATGATCTATACAACATTCTGTCACTCTCCTTTCACCTTTCCATGACAGGGAATGTGCTAAAACTTTTCCTAGGTGGAATGAACTTCTCCCCATGCAGAATGTGGTCGCGTTGATGTGAGCGAAGAACTTTTCCTTCCACTGTGTTCCAAACTTTCCAAGTAACGGGAGTCAGCTGGCAGTGAAAAGGGATAAATGATGGGATGTTCTCCCTGTAATCCTGTGCCCTGTGGCATTAGAAGGGGTTGGATCTGTTGATCCATAAAAACAGATCCAGAGGGAGAGCACAAAGAGACGCTGGGTTTTTCCGGAGGTTTTTAAGTCTGGGAAGGTGGGGAAGCTGCTGTTCGCACCCAGGCTGTACATAATAATGCACACAGCTTGTGTGAGGAGCTCCCACATCCCTTCCCAGCACTCTGGGAGCACCCCAGATCTTCCTGAGAGCACCCCAGACCTTCCTGGGAGCTCTCCCTGAGCCGTGCCCATGCAGAACGAGCACGATCGATGGGCGAAGAAATCGAAGCAGGTGTTTGAGCAATATTTTCTATTGGATTAATAACGAGGAACAAATTGCATTAGGCACAGAAGGAATTAGAGCTGGCACAGGATTTCATTGTGTACCTGCTCTCTCTGTGTCTCTCACTGATTCCTGCACCAGGAGCTGCCCAGCTGTGTAATGTTTGTGCTCCTTCCACACTCACCCAACCCCCTGAGCGATGCTTGTGGCAGCCAGGGCAGGGGATGAGCTGGAGGTGAAGCCCCTGGACCATGAGAGCTCATCTCAGTCCTGTGTGTGGAGCAGAGCTGCTGCCCTGGGGTCAGCCAGGAGTGGCCAGCCCTGCTCAGAGCAGATCAGGAATTGCTCCTGAATGCTCAGGAGAACGAGGAGCCCACGGAGAACCGTGGCTGTTCACAGCTTCCAGACACAAAATGAGCTCTTGCAGGTGTTTCTGGGCTTCCTTGGCAGTGATTTGCTGTTACCACCATGGAATTCTCCTCACACCAAGCCGTGGGACAGGCATTTCAGGGCTGCCTGGCAGGTGAGGCACCTCCAGCTCTGGAACATCCCTGTGTCAGCAGCAGTCAGGCAGATTCGGGAATCGCCTCAAGGATGTGTTTTCCTGCCAATGTGATGCATGGCTGGGTTTGTCTCCTTCCTGTAGGATGAACCAGAGATCATTTCTGGGAGCCTGGGTGGCCCTTCTGGTGATAACAGCACGGCAGCGAGGTGAGTATCACTGAGCAGGAAAACATTCCCCAGCTGGGCTGTGCCCAGAGACCCCAGAGGGTTTGGAGAATGACCCCAGAGGGTTTGGAAAATGACCCCAGAGGGTTTAGAAAACGCCCCCAGCTCCTTGACTGGAGCAAAAACAACAACCAGGGTGAACTGAGTGTTTCCCATGAGGAGAGAGGGACTGAGAATCCTAAGGGGTGCTTGTGTTCATAATTTATATGGCTGTGTGTGCACCTGGAGCATTCCAGAGGGAGCAGGAGTTTGGAAATGTCTGTGTTAGGGCTGCTGAGCAGGTGTGGTATTGTGGCACTGGCAGAGCTAAAGAAGAATTGAGGAATGCCTGCTGAGCCTCCTATTTAGAAAAGAAGTAAAATCCATGTCTTGTAGCTGGGCCTTGGCTGTGAAAACTCATCAGGTGTGTAACAGCTGGGAAATGATTTATTTTACTGCCTAGCAGGAGGAATTTGCTGTGGCCCTTTGGATATGCCTGTGGAGACAGGGCTGTGGCTTGGGCTCCATCAGTGCCCCCTCCCTTTATATCCTGCAGGGCACACAAGTGTCTTGGGAAATCAGGATGCCAGTTAAGATTTCCCCTTATCTCCATTTTCCCAGGGAAATTTGGAGCCTGTGAAGGGTCAGTCAGTGACTCCTTTGGAGCATCCTCAGAGCTGAGAGAGCCCCTTCTGTGTCCTTGGGAACACAAAGCAGCCTGGCCTGGGCTGGAGGCAGGGCAGGGCCCAGGAAATGAGAGCATGTCCTGAATCCAGGTGAACAGAGCCAGGATTGTTCCAAGCCCGGGGGCTCTCTCATCCCAGATTGAATGTCATGAGGCTTTTCCACATCAAAGAGGGGAGAAGGGGGAGGCAAACCCAGAAAAATCCCCGTTTGCTCCGTGAGGAGCTGGCTGGAGGAACAGGACATGGACTGACAGCAGGAGTCTGGCAGTGGCTGGGACAAGAAGGGATGTGTGCCCCGGGGCCTGAAGTGGCTGCTTGTGCCTCAAGCTGGTGGATTTTAGGCTGGTAAAAAAGCAGCAGGCTGAAATGTGTCAAAACCATCTTCTGAAGTACTTTTGAGAGAGACAATTAGGTTCAGTGGCAGTGCCTTTTAGCAGGAAACTGAATTTTGCTGGGAAAGGTCGGAGCAGTGATGACCCCTCAGGCTGTGACCCAGGGGCCCTGGCAGCGGAGGAACAGGCAGGAGGAAGGTGGCACTGCCAGGAAGGTGGCTCTGGGGGTTGGAATTGGTGCTGCTTGCTCCCCTGAGCCCCTCACCATGTGGAACAGCCAGTCCTGCCCACCCTGCAGCAGGGCATGGAGCTGTTGTCCTCGTGTGAAGCCAAGGCTTAGGGGGTTTGGCTTGGTCACAGTCCCAGGAGAGGAAAAACTGCAGCTGTGGTGCATCTCGTGGTCATTTGCTGTGCCCTGACTAACCTGGGTGATGCTTTTTCTCCTGAGCCTGTCCTAAAGTCAATTCCACAGCCAGCAGCTGTGCCCTGGCTTCAAGCACCCTTTGGTGCTGATGTTGGGGTCTGGTGCTGATTTCTGTGGCCTCTCTGAAATCAGGACTGTCCTGACCCTGCCCTGAGGACTCTTCTCCCTCTCCTTCCAGCTCACACCATGGCAAGCCTGTATCCATTCTGGCAGAATGACACCAAAACCCCCAAAGTTGATGATGGGAGCTCACCTGAAATCAAGATCTCTGTGCCATTCATCTTTTTTGGAGCCCCGTACAGAAGCATTTATGTAAGTGCAGAAAGCAGATCTTCCCTTCATCCTTTTCCCTGCCATTATTGGCTGCATTTTAAACATGCTCTGCCTGTCATGAGGAATTGGAAGATTTATTAGCAGCTACCTGACAACTTCTTAGATTTCACGAACTGATAGGTTTTATGATTAAGAAAGTCAAAGGTATATTTAATGGGATAATGTTCATAGGAAAAGAATCTAAAAGGCAATAAATTTTCTTTGTGGGTGATTAAATGGCACAGCAAAGCGAAGGGCTTGACACAAGGGACATTATTCCTCCTCCATGACAAGAAACAAGAACATGCAGGACCTGCAGGGGGGGAAAGGGGTGACAGTTTTGTGGGGAACAAAGGACAGGCTGCTGCTGCTCCCAGGTGATGGCACAGCAAAAGCCTGGCTCAGGGGACACCAGGGCTGGGCTGAGAGGGGCCACCTGAGCTCACCTAAACCTTAGACAGGGCCTAAGCCAGCGTGACTGTGCCACATCCCAGGTTTTGGGTCTCTGTGGGATCAGCAGAGAGGCAAAGACTCATCCATTCTCCAATTCATGTTTGTGCACAGCAGCACTGGGAAAGCAGAATCCAAACCCTTGTGTGTGTGACAGCAGTGCCATTTGTTGTCCATTCTCTGCAAAAATGTTGTTTTGGGGAGCATCTTCAGCAGACTCTGGGGAGGCTGAGGTGGCACCTCCCTGCTCTTGGGAAGCCTCAGGATCTGTCACAGGTGACATGAAGTTTTTGCCATGCAGCTGCCTGTGCCACCATCATCCACATCCTCAGTGCTGCAGAGCTGCTCTCCAAGAGCTGAGTAATCCCAGGAGCCCGAGGCAGTGTCTCAGTAGATTTGGTTTGCCACCCTGCTCTGATGGGTGCCTCTCCTGTAGAACCCTCTTTTGAAGACTTTTCAGGGTTTTCTCCTGCTTTTGGGGCTTCCTGCACCAACCCTTGACCACCACGGGCAGGATGAAGCTGAATCCGTGCCCAGATGGTTGGGTACAAATCCCAAACCTCCTCTCCCCGCATTTCCTGACGAACCAGCAGCTCTGTGCTGATGTATTCAGCTGAACCACCTTGGCTCAGACAAAGTGGGGGTCTCCACGCAGGTCAACAACAACGGTGTGATCTCCTTCAACGCCCTGGTCAGCCAGTTCACGCCAGAGGCCTTCCCGCTGACCGACGGCCGCGCCTTCGTGGCGCCCTTCTGGGCGGACGTGCACAACGGCATCCGCGGGGAGATCTTCTACAGGGAGAGCACGGAGCCAGAGCTGCTCCTCAGAGCCTCCCGGGACATCCGCAGGCACTTCAGGGACATGGCCTCCTTCTCTGCCCTCTGGGTCTTCATTGTCACCTGGGAGGAGGTGACCTTCTACGGGGGAAGCAGCACCACGCCGGTGAGTGGTTTCTCATGGGTGTGTTTCATGTCTTGTCCCGTCAGCTTGAGGCCTGGGAAGGCTGAGCTGGAAACAGAGACTGGGTAAATAAAAGGATAAAAGGGAGTTATTGAAAGGATCCAGCTTGGGCAGTGCAGGAACCCCTTGGGGCTGCACCCAAGTCAAACCCACAAATGGGCACAAAATGGATCCCTGGGCACGAGGCCTCACACTTTGATAGGTTTGGGTCCATCAGCAGATTGGAGTGAATTGTCCAATTCCAGCTACAGGTGATGAAGCTCCATCCTCCTCGTTCCCTCTCTTCCTTCACTGTTGTTTCCACTCTTGGGCCTCAAATTTGTCCTTGGTGCCCAGCTGGAAAGGAATTGTTTTGTCTCCCTGCTCTGTGCAGAGGGCTCACCAACCCTTGATATGAAGCCCAGAACTGCACACTAAACCAGCACAGAATTTGAAAAACATAAAAGCTAAAACTTAAGGTGTCAATCTGTCTGTAAAATCGAGCGAGACACTTTGTGTTCCTGCTCCCCAGCTCCCTTCTGGGCAGAGGAGCACCACGGTCCTTGATTCTCTCCCCTGGGAGCCTGTAGGAGCCTCGCTCCCTGCTTTAAGCTCTCCAGGGAAAGCATCTCCTCCTCAGTGTTTGTAGGATCTAAGTGAGGCTCTGACACCAATTAAGACTTCTTGGCCTGATCAGAATGCATTTCTTGCTTACCAATTCGGATGTTTCTGATGGCAGCTCCCTGCCTGCATGGGAGATTGATCACACTGATCATAGTCACACTAATGACTTGGCCGTGTCACATGGCCATGGATGCGTGAGCTGTGTGTCACAGGAGGGGGATGGCAGGGGAATGTCTGTCAGGGCATGGACAGCTTTTAAATATCTGGTGAATTTGTGAGCTCTGACTGCAGCTGATGTCCATGCTGGGCTGCTGCTAGGGCCTGTGCTGGAGCTTGGGGTGACGATAGAACCAGAGTGGCTTGGCTTGGAAAAGATCCCCTCTCAGGTAGAGAGGGTTTATAATTTGGTTGTATTTGGGAATGTGTATTTTTTAAAAAAATTATGGCATTTAGGAAAGTTTGTGGGGTTTTTTTGGTTGGTTGGTGGAGATATTGTTGTGATTTTGTTGATGATGTTAGTGCAAATTTGATGCTGTTTATTTTGTTATTTTAGTTCTAGGAATTGGATTTTTTGGGTAGGTTTTTTAATTTTGTTTTTTTTTTAAGGTATAAGGAAAAAAAATGATTTATTAACTTTAAAAGGGAAGGAAAAAAAAAGAAGATTAAGAATGAAAATTTTAAAATATTTTTTCTCTCCCATGGGTAGGGACACCTTCCTCTAGACTAGGTTGCCCCAAGCCTCAACCAGCCCATCCTTGAACAGCAAGTGAGGGATCCCAGCTATTGTCTGGATTGTTCATGATTAGCCTGTGTGCTGTAAGTGCCAAAACCCAGCTTCTCCCATCTCCAGGAGTTGGCTCTGACAAACACTTCAGCTCTTTTCCATTTGTTAAAGAAGCTTGAGATTTGATGCATATTTTTTTCCAGTCCTGGCAGCACTTGCAGAAAAACCCCACATACATATATATTTATATATTTATACATATATATATATATTTGCAGACAGCAAGCAATATAGAGATTCATGTATTGCCTGAAGAATTACATTTGCAACACAATGCAATTTATTTTGCTGTACAGCAGCCTTCCTGCTCAGCAGCAGCCAGGGCTCGGGGTTGGCACAAGGAATAGCACCGTGCAACTTAAGCAGGAATTTCATCGCAATGCAGAAAAGCTGCAGAAAATTTGGGAATGTGGCCTCAGGGACGCTGCAGTTGCTGCCTGGAGATGTCACCTGAGCAAACAGCTTCATTTTCTGAGGGCCTGGTTGGACAGAGAGGGTGCTGCACAGCCAGGAGCTCCAAAGAGGGGAATTTTGGGGGTTGATGGAAGTGTTCTTCATGAGGAGAGCCAGGTGTAAGATTCACCTCCTGCCACCCTCTCGGGGGCTCCTGAGCAGAGCAGGGTTTGTTGCTGTGTGGAAAAGCTGTTGTGGCCCTCTCCAGGTGCCACTGCCTTTATGTGTGATGTGTTTGTGATCTCCCAGCACGGCGAAAGGCTTGGCAAAGGAGAGCAAGAGGAATCCATCAGTAGGAGAAGGAATCCCAGGGACAGGATGAGGAGTGGAAGTGGCTCTGCTTGCCCTGGTGTGAACTGTGCCATTTGCAGCTGCTGAGAGGCAGCTCTACCCACACCTCTCTCTCTCCTGATAGCTCCCAGAGCTGCTGCACCTCCGTGTTCCACAGTTCTCCTGGCAGGGGCCTCGTTTCCTTGGCAGTGACATCCCCTGTGGTCTGCAGGCAGCGAGAGCAGCCCTGGGCTCCCCTCCAGGCATCCTCAGAGCCAGAGGGTTTGCTCCAAGGGGATGGAACATGGTGCAAAGTGACCCCCAGCCCTCCCCTTCCTCCAGCAGCCACCACCTGCTTGCAGTGCTCAGGCCCCACGGGCTGTCCCAATCACCTGGGAGTTGTTTCTGTGGCTGTGGTTTCCTCCCCAGTGTGCAGTGCCCAGGTACTCAAGCCAGGCTAGAAGGGTTGTTCTGGTTTAATTAAAAGAGAGGCAGCCCACACTTTGTGCCCTGCTAAAATCCTGCTTGCTCAGAGGCAGGAGGAGCTGCTCTCATGGCATGGTCCCAGGGCAGGGATGGGAAGGACAGGAAAATGCAGGGAGCTGAGAGAAGTGACTGACTGAGTTCCCAGTGAGGAGCTCTGCTGCTGGATCTGCAGGATGGAGGGGATATCTCAAGGGAAGGAGCTGCTTCTGTCTTTCTGCACATCCCTAAAAGGGAAGATGGGCTCTTCCCACCCGGATCCTGGCTGGAATGTGCCTGGAGTCTGTGGGGCTGGAAATGCAGAGTCATTTCACGTGAAAGGAAGAACACAAGCAGAGGATTTAGCAGGTAGGGAGGGGATTTGGCAGCCAGCAAAGTGCGGGATATACACGGCTGGCTCGGATGTAATCCACCCTCAGCAGCGTTGTAGGCTATGAATGTGGAAGGGAACGGGAAAGATAATGCAGGAATACAGCTAAGACAGGGTAAGGGGAGATAACAGATCACAGCCACCCAAATCCTGCCCGCTGCTCCTTCCCCGTGAGCTTTTCTCATGCTGCCATCTGTTGGTGCTCCCTTGGATATGAGATGGTCTTCGCACGCTCCCAGGAGGAGGAAGGAGCAGGAACAGGAGCTGCTGGAGCTGCAGCAGCAAGAACAAACCTATTTGGGGCCTCATGCCACTTCTGCTCTTCGCTGCGAGGCTCACCCGAGCCAGACATTGATGGCAGAAGGACAAAAGCAGCATCACGTGTGAGTGTGCTGGTGGTTTTCCACAGGTGAACACGTTCCAGGCTGTGCTGATCACAGACGGGGTATCATCCTTTGCCTTGTTTAACTACCACGAAATCAGCTGGACCACGGGCACGGCCAGCGGCGGGGNCTCAGGTGAGGCTCTTGCTCCCGAATCCCCATCCCTGCTGAGCTCTTCAATGACTGCCTGTGGCTTTCCCAAGGTATCCATGCTTGCTCAGGCTACTGAGTCCCTCAGCATCCCCGGCACTGGCCTGCACTCAGCTGCTGGGATGAGCACTCCAAAATTTGCTGCCACCACCAGTACCTCTGCCTGAGGAAGGGGGCATTCCTGCATAAGGAATGTAGGAATCCTGCATTCCCCACATTGATTCCTCACTTTATCTCTCCCTACGTTGCTCCCCCACTTTATTTTGGTCACTCAGTTCACACACCCTTAGATCTATATGTACATACATACATAACTATACAAACATAAATCCGTGAATACACATCCCTTCTGCTTGTAGTGCCTGTTTAGCTTTTAATTCACATCCAGACTACCTGAAACCAGAAATTTAGACTACCTAAAACCAGAAATCTCCAGAAAGAACTGTTAAAACTGATGAGGATGCACTCAGAGCAGAACAGAGAAGTGAGGAAATGCAGCCTCACTTTCCCATTGCCAAGAAAGGGGATGAAATTTGCTCTCTCTCTGGTTTAGGCTGGCTTCAATGGTGGAAATCTCACCAACTTTTTCAGCATCCCAGGCTCCAGAACCCCAGACATTGTCAATATTGAGGAAACAACCAACGTAAACGTGCCTGGGCGCTGGGCTTTCAAAATTGATGGCAGAGAAATAGACCCGGCCAACGGCTGCAGCCTGAGAGGTAAGGGAGATTTGGCACTGCTTGTTCCCAAATTTTGGGGTGCAGCGTAGCAAAAGGTGATGGTCTTGGGGTGCTGCGTGATCTGTGCTTTTGCCAGGGCATCCCCATGGGCTGCAGCTGCAGGGACAGAAACACAAGAGAGGGTTCAGTCCTTGCACATCTCCCAGTTCCTGCGATAATTGGTGGCCACAGGAAAGACCCGGGGACAGCAATTTCCTCCAGCCCGTAAATTAAGGAAGCTGAACTTGTGGCCATTTCCCTTGTTTGTGCAGGAGGAGCAGCAGGTTTTGCAGGCAGGACAAATGCCATGTGCCTGCAGCAGTTAGAGAGTCTGTGCCTGCCACTGACAGCGTGGGGCCATAAAGGGATTAATCGATGCACACGCTGGCTGCACAGGGACTCTGCTGCTGAAAGATTATTGCACTTCCATTTGATAAATAAAACTGTCAGGAGCTTCCACTGTGCTCCCGGAGTCTTTCCAGCAAGAGAGGATTGTCATTTGCTGACAGGCACCGGAGACACGTGGCTTCTTTATATCCTAGCTTAGGACTACTGAAGGTCCATGACATTCCAAGGCTCTTGCAGCTCCAGCAGAGTTTTGGGTCCAGCTGCTCCAGCATTTTCCAGCTGCTGACCCCAGGAAGAAAGGCTGGACTTTGCAGAGCAGCTGGAAACCAGTCTCAGCTCTGCAGGTGACAAGAGGAGTGCAAGTAGATCCCGCCACTGGATTTGAATTTCACGGTGAACGGCTGATTGCCCTCCATGAGATGCAGCACGAGGTGTTGGATCCGAATGACACTCCTTTCCCAAATTCCCCACACCAGGATGGTTGGAGCGTGGGCCTTGCCAAGAGGAGACATTTGTTGCGGGGAAGTGGAAAACAACTTTTTTTTGTTGTTTTTTTGTAGGAGGCAGGGAAGAGAACAAAAAGTTTAGGAGAGGTAAACTCAGGCAGCGCACGGCAGAAGCCACGCGAGGAGGAGTGTGAAAAATGGCCAGATGGAGGGGAGAGAAACTCTCACGGGGACTTGTCACCCTTGTTCTCCTGCCTTCTCCCTGCCTCTCCTGTCTGTCACCAGCCAAACCCCCTCCCCCTCTGGTGGTGTAACACGTCTGCTCCGTCTGGGGCTGTGCGATCACTCAGCGCTCTGCTGGGGCTCCTGTGTGGGGTGGAAGTTGCTTATCAACAGCTCTTTGGTGTCGTAAATACTACAAGCTCTTCCTGAATGGGAGTAAATTGCTCCTGGGGCTGCTGATGACAGAGTGGCTTTTTGACCAGCAGAGTTACGTGAACAGGGGAACTGTGGAAGTGACAGCAAAGCTGGAGGATGGTGCAAGTGCAGCAAAAGTGCTGGAAACTGCCTCCAAATGGGGCTTTCCCTTTGGGAAAACAGCACAAGTGCCTCTTGTGCCCTGCAATACTCAAGAAGAGCCAGAGTGGTGGGTGTCCAAAATGCATGGAACAACCGTCAAGTTTTCCAGCCTGGGTGTTGTAGCACTGACCCCATGTTTGTGACAGCAAACCACTGGACCACTTGCAGCATTCCAGGGACTCGTGGCATGGGTATGACTGGAAGAGGAAGCACCACACGTTAGATACGAAGCTTGGGATTTGCTGAGCAGCTCTTGCTGGGAGTTTGCACAAACAAAGCAGCTGAGAAGCCAAGCAGCAGGACACAGTGGTGGCATCCATCACAGGACCAGCAGACCCCCCCGAGGTGGCACTCAGAGCATGTTTCTGTTTCAAGAAGTGATGTAGCGTGGCTTTTTCCCTTTCTCTCTTTCTAGGACAGTTTCTCCGCCAAGGGGAGATCTTTTGGGACAACGCCAACTGCACCACCAAGTGCCGCTGCCTGGACTTCAACAATGAGATCCTGTGCCAGGACATGGCTTGTGGCCCCTTCGAGGCGTGTGAGACGAAGAGCAAATTCTTCCAGTGCGTGCCGGTGGAGAGCAGCACCTGCGTGGTGTTCGGAGATCCACATTACCACACCTTCGACGGCTTCCTCTTTCACTTCCAGGGTTCCTGCTCCTACCTCCTCGCCAGGCAGTGCTGGCCAGGCTCCCAGCTGCCCTACTTCAACGTGGAGGCCAAGAATGAGAACCGAGGCGGCTCCTCCGTCTCCTGGCTGAGGGATATTTTTGTGGAGGTCTACTCGCACAAGATTGTTCTCCCCAAGGGCGGCTTTGGGAAGGCAAAGGTAAGAGCTCTGCTGGAAGGGGAGAACTTACCAGGTCAGCTCCTCTGAGGTGGCAGCAGCACTGTGCCGGCAGCCTGGAGAGCGTGGGATGGCACTTCTGGGCCTCGTGTGTCCTGGGGAATGGACATAGGTGACACAAAGTGCCTGTAGCTTACCAGTGGCTGTCCCTGTGTGTATGTCCCATTTCATTCTGTCCCCTGAGAGCCTGTAGGAGCCTCGTTCCCTGCTTTAAGCTCTCCAGGGAAAGCATCTCCCACAGCAGGGCTGTCCTGCCTGTGTCCCAGCACGAGGGCTCTGCTATTCCACGCGCAGGCTCAGCTGCCGGGTGTTCCCCCGTAGGTGGACGACCTGGTGGTGTCCCTGCCCATCTCCTTGGAGCTGGGTGCAATCAAAGTCTACCAAAGCGGCCTGTCCACTGCCCTGGAGACTGACTTTGGCCTGCTGGTGACCTACGATGGACAGCACTACGCCTCCGTGTCCGTGCCGGGCTCCTACATCAACGCCACGTGCGGGCTGTGCGGCAACTACAACAAAGACCCCGAGGACGACGTGCTGCGCTCGGACGGGAGGGTGGCCGCGTCCGTGCCGGAGCTGGCCGAGAGCTGGCAGGTGCCCCATGCCGAGCGCAGGTGCTCCACGGGCTGCCTGGAGAACTGCAGCCTCTGCGACCCCGCCACCGAGGCGCTCTATTTCACCCCCGAGTACTGCGGCTTCATCAACAAGAGCGGGGGCCCCCTGTGGGAGTGTGGCTCTGTGGTGGATCCCGCTGCCTTCATCCACAGCTGCGTCTACGACCTCTGCAGCGCCAAGGACAATGGCACCGGGCTGTGCCAGGCCATCCAGGCCTATGCCACCGTGTGCCAGGCCCTGGGCATCTCGGTGGGAGAGTGGCGGAGCCAGACGGGATGCGGTGAGTGTTTGGGAGCAGGGGAGCAATGCCAGGGGTTTGCCCCTGTGCTCAGGAGTGTGTGACAGGAGGGGGAGGAAATCCAAGGGAGGGAATTGCCTGAAGTGCAGGGAAGTGGGAGAGAACTGATTGGTTCCTCCTCTCCATGGCATCACACCCTTGCTCTGGTAAAAGTGTGGCACAAGTCAGGCGTGAGGTGGGAGCTCCACATGGCTCTGGAGGCCATCAGCTGCCTTGAGGAGAGCTGGAGGCTGGACTGGAATGGGGACTGGTTGGTCAGTCCACCTAACTAACTGTGAACAGCTCAGTGGCTCTGGGGCTACTTTGGAGAAGCCCAGGACTGGCCAGGGAGGCCTGGGTGGGAAATGGAGGGGTAATCCTCCCACTGCGGGGTCGATGGGTCACTCTGCATTGTCTCTGCTGTGGCCAGTGAGAAGGTGGCAGCTGACCCTGAGCTGTGCTGTGACATGGCCCTTCTGTTTGTCCCCCCTGTGCGCCCACAGCGGCGGCCGTGCAGTGCCCGGAGCTCGGCCAGTACTCAGTGTGTGCCAGCAGCTGCCCTGCCACCTGCTCAGAGCTCACGGCCCCGCTGGCCTGCGCCTCGCCCTGCACCGAGGGCTGCGAGTGCCCCGAGGGCCACGTGCTCAGCGCCCACCGCTGCGTCCCCGTCCAGGCCTGCGGCTGCGACGTCAACGGCCGCTACTACGCCGTGGGGGAGTCCTGGGCGTCACCAGACTGCACTGTGCAGTGCCACTGCCAGCCTGGCGGGGAGCCCAGGTGCTTCAACACCACCTGCCCCGAGGGAGAGATCTGCACCATCGAGAACGGCTACCGGGGGTGCTACCCAAAGCGGGAGACCGTGTGTTTGGTGGGGCAGGAGCAGGTGCTGCAGAGCTTTGATGGCATTGCCTTCCCCTACCCGCTGGAACAGTCCTACACACTGCTCAAGACCTGCCCAGAGAGGCCAGACTTCATCGAGGTGGACATCAACCAGAAGAAGGCCGGCTCCGCTCCCAACGGGCCGCGCGTCGTGCGGGCCCAGGCGGCCGGCCAAGAGGTGAAGATTGGAGGCACCAGGCTGTCAGACATTAAGGTAAAGGGGCTGCTAAGGGACAGGGTGGGAGGTGGTGGCTTGTGGTGTGATCCAGTGGAGTCTGTGGCTGGGGACACCGCAGGGACACTTGAACCATCATATGGCGGCCCTTTGGGTGCCTGTGCAGTTGTTGCCACAGCACGGCTCCTTCTATTTGCTGAGGAGGCTTCCCTGCCTCCTCCTTCTCCTGCAATTTGCTTTTTCCCTGGAAGAAAAATTGCTTTTTGTGAGGCAAAACCCAAAGATGCAGCTGTATGCCCTCACTCAGAGGAGGCTCTGGGCCTTGGAGGGTAGGTCTGGGTCAGGAAGTGTTTAATGTGCACAGTGTGGTTGGGCAAAGCCACATCACCCTCCCTGAAGACTCTCCACCTCTCTCCTTGTAGGTGAATGGTTATGATGTGGAGCTGCCCTATTTCCACCCCTCTGGGCGCCTGGAAATCTACCGGACTGACAACAGCACCGTGATGGAGTCTGAGGGGCTCCTGACCATCAGCTACTACGACTCCGGCCTCCTCGAAATCCGCCTCTCCACCTCCTACTTCAACTGCACCGGGGGCCTCTGCGGCCTCTTCAATGACAATGCCACCGACGAGTTCTGGCTGCCCAAGGGCAAGTTCACGGACAACCTGGAGCTCTTCCTGGAGAGCTGGATCACCTTCGACGAGATCTGCAACGGCGAGTGCGGGGACCTGCTCATGGCTTGCAACAACGACTCGGAGCTGCTCAAGTCCTACAGGAGCCGCTCCAGCTGCGGCATCATCAACGACCCCACCAACAGCTCCTTCCTGGAGTGCCACAGCGTGGTCAACGTCTCAGCCTACTACAGGACCTGCCTCTTCCGCCTGTGCCAGAGCGGGGGCAACGTGTCGGAGCTGTGTGACTCGGTGGCACGCTACGCCAGCGCCTGCAAGAACGCCGACGTGGACGTCGGCCAGTGGAGGAGCCACAGCTTCTGCCGTGAGTCCACCAGAGCTCCTCATCACCCAGGGTGGGGAGAAGGGAGTTTGGAACCCACCAAACCCAGGCAGAGATGTTTTGTTGGGGATTTGTGGGCGTGCATCAGGTGGGATGCTGGAATCATCCAGGCAGTAGTTTCTGGTGCCAGCAAAGACAGATTTGCCAGGGAAGAGGTTTCAGGGTGGCATTTCAGGAGGCAGCAGAGGTTTGATGGTGTGCTGTAGGAGTGTTCTTGAGCTGCAGATGGTGTCTGGCGGTGCCGTACGCCACCACCAGAGGATAATTTGAATAACACTGTTTTTTAGCTGTCACTGTAAACTTACCGTGGTTGGTAGAACAATCATAATTCAGAAGTAAATGTGAAAAACCCTGAGTGTGGATGGTGGGAAGGCTGTGCCTGTCTCTGCTTCACAGGCTTCGGGGAGGTGTTTGTTTGGGAAATAACAGGAGGAGGTGATGTTTGACACATGGCAGGACAGGGTTGAGATGTGAGGGGGATGATGGCTGAGGGGAGAAAGGGTTGCAAAGGGAATGGGATGAGCCAGTGGCCACAAGATGCTGGGAGTGTTTTCCCTTTTCCCCTGAATCCATCACCACCCGCTTTTTGCCCGTTCCTCACCCTGTGCTGTCGGAGCTGGGTGTTCAGCCTCTGCGTTTGCCACCCCTGCAGCTCTCTCCTGCCCGGAGAACAGCCACTTTGAAGAGTGCATGAGCTGCGTGGAGACCTGCGAGAGCCTGGCCTCGGGCCCCGTGTGCAGGGACACCTGCTCGGAGGGCTGCCAGTGCGACGAGGGCTTCGCCCTGCGCGGCACACGCTGCATCCCCCGCCGCGAGTGCGGCTGCAACTTCGAGGGCCGGCAGCTGGCCACCAACCAGACCTTCTGGATGGACATCTCCTGCCACTTCCTGTGCTACTGCAACGGCTCGGACAACAGCGTGTACTGCGAGAACGTGTCCTGCAAGGACGACGAGTATTGCCTGGAGGAGAACGGCCTCTACTACTGCCACGCCCGCACCGATGCCTCCTGCATCATCTCGGGCTACGGGCACTACCTGACTTTTGATGGCTACTCCTTCGACTTCCAGAGCAGCTGCGAGCTGGTGCTGTGCACCACCATCTCCCGGCCCAGGGTGGAGCGCTCGGACACGTTCCCGGCGTTCACTGTCACGGCCAAGAACGAGGACCGGGACACCTCTCTGGCCCTGTGGGTGAAGCAGGTCCAAGTGGAGGTCTTTAATTACAACATTGTCATCCACCGTGCCTACAAATACACCGTGCTGGTGAGTGCAGGGCCGTGGGGCCGTGATTGTTACTGCAGGTGTGACTCCCAATCTGTGGAGCAAAACCCTAGACCTGAGGCCTTATGGCTTGAAAGGTTTTCTAGGGGTCAGGTCACGCTTGGGCCCATCCCAGGGTGCAGCTTTTGGAGAGGATTTTTGTTTTGACTGCCTTTTTTAGGGTGTGGAGGTGAGGTCGGCAGGGACCTATTTCTGGGAATGCCAAGCCGCCCTTATTTGTGTCCTCCTGTGGGAGCTCCCACCATCACTCCCCCTCACAGCCTGCCTTGTTTCCTCCCTGCAGGTCAACGACGAGCGCCTCTACCTGCCCCTGAAGCTGGGCCAGGGCAAGGTGAACATCTTCGCCTTCGGTTTCCACATCGTGGTGGAGACCGACTTCGGGCTGAAGGTGGTGTACGACTGGAAGACCTTCCTGTCTGTCACCATCCCACGGGGCTTCCAGAACCTCACCTACGGCCTCTGCGGCCGCTACAACGGCAACCCCGAGGACGACCTGGTGGCCGCGGGGGGGACGGCGGCCAGCAGCATCGGTGACTTTGTGCAGAGCTGGGCCAAGCGGGACGCCTTCTGCCGCGTGGGCTGCGGCGACCGCTGCCCGGCCTGCGGCAAGGTGGAAGGGTTCTGGAAGCCCCAGCAGCTCTGCAGCCTCATCCCCAGCCAAAGTGGTGTCTTTGCCAAGTGCCACAGCAAGATCAACCCCGGTTTCTTCTACAAGAACTGCCTGTTCGACACCTGTGTGGATGGGGGGGCCATGCAGACAGCCTGCAGCTGGCTGCAGAACTACGCCAGCACGTGCCAGACTCAGGGCATTGCCATCACTGGCTGGAGGAACTTCACCTCGTGCTGTAAGTGCCACCCTGGGGTGCCAGGGAGGGGGAGGCCAATGGCCTGGCAGCCAATCCCTCCCACGCTTGCTGGGTGAGGTGGGTGAATTCTGGGACGCTGTATTCTCTGGGAGTTGTCACAAACTGCATGTGGTACAACAGGAGCAGAGAAGGAAAATGGGGAAGCCTCAAGCTGAGAAGGAACAGGGATGGAAAATGGAAAGCCACAGGCTCAGAAGGGACAGGGATGGAAAATGGAAAGCCTCAAGCTCAGAAGGCATCAGCCATCCCCCACTGTTAACCAGGGATTGAATCAGTCAGCCTCAATGCCAGCAGTGCATGTTTGCTCTAATGAAGCTGCAGCCCCTTGTCAATAAGATGACGATGTGCTGTTCAATCAGGCTCCTGAGGATGGGCACTGCACGCATCCCTGGCAGCCAATCTGTCTGGCAAATCAGATGGGAAGTAATTGTCTTTGCTAACGAGACTGAAAATTAAATTTGTGTCGTTTCTCCCTTCTAACAAGCAAGCCAATGGCTCAGGGGCCCCGCTCTCACGGGGTGGTGAGGCCACAGACTGGCACCATGCATGACAGCTCTGAATCAGTCCCTGGTGGGGAGCCAGGTTGGTTGTGTCCACGGAGCTAATCTGTGCCTGTTTTGTGCCCTGCTCAGCTGTCAGCTGTCCCCCCAACAGCCACTACGAGAGCTGCGTGTCCCTGTGCCAGCCCCGGTGTGCTGCCATCCGTCTGAAGAGCGACTGCAGCCACTACTGCGTGGAGGGCTGCCAGTGTGACCCTGGCTACGTCCTCAATGGCAAGAGCTGCATCCTGCCCCACAACTGTGGCTGCTACTCTGATGGCAAATACTACGAGGTACTCAGCTCTTGGGGCCTGCTCCCTCCCTCTGGAGGAGAACAGCCTCCACTACTGCCACGCCCACACTGATGCCTCCTGCATCATCTCAGGCTACGGGCACCACCTGACTTTTGATGGCTACTCCTGGGCAGAGTTTGAGTGGGAATGGCAGTCAGGATGCGCTGGTAGCAGGGCTAGAGAGGATGTCCCTCCATGGTGTGCTGCACAGGGAGTCTTTCTATAGCGGCAATAAAATCATGCAGTTGTTGGTGAAGGTGACCTGGGTGTCAAGCACAGGAGGGAGCTGGTGGAGGTGGGAGGGAGGGAAGGGTGGTGGCTGAGGAGGCTCTTTGATGAGTGCCAGAGTCCAGTATTGTATGATCACATCACAGATTTAGTGTTTCACGTGAAATTCGCTTTTTCGCAGCTACTGGATGTCACTGAGGAGTTTGAAGCAGCAGAAAGCTGTGCTGATAGCACTGGTCATATCACAGTGGGTTGTATTTTGTGCCAGTGAAACTGTTCTGTGTAAGGTGCCTTTGCTCCGTGAGGAGCCAGTATCAGGGTACTGATAGGGGGGAATAGGGGTACTGATTAAGGGGGCATTAAGCACTGTGGCTTTGTGTGTGCACGAGAGGTGAGGGAGGTTGTGGTGGCAGTGCAAACGTGAGTGAGGGTAGCAGAAATGTTGCAAGGTCGGTTCAAACCGCCAGCGTGTTCTTTGCACCCTTTCCTCTGCCCTCCTTTCCTGCTCTTGCTTGTCGTGCGGCAGAGGGGTGTAAACCTCGTCCCGGACCCCCTCAGAGGCTGCCGGGGCAGGCGGTGATGGGTCCCTCTTTCAGCCCAAGCAGCTCTTCTGGAGCGGGGACTGCACGCGGCGGTGCCGCTGCTTCCGGCGCAACCTGATCCAGTGCGACCCTCGGCACTGCAAGTCGGACGAGGAGTGCGCGCTGCGCAACGGCGTCCGCGGCTGCTTCAGCACCCGCAGCTCCTTCTGCCTGGCGGCCGGCGGCGGCGTCTTCCGCACCTTCGACGGCGCCTTCCTGCGCTTCCCCGCCAACTGCGCCTTCGTGCTCTCCACCATCTGCCAGAAGCTGCCCGACTTCTCCTTCCAGCTCATCATCAACTTCGACAAGTGGTCCTCGCCCAACCTCACCATCATCTCGCCCGTGTACTTCTACATCAACGAGGAGCAGATCCTCATCAGCGACAGGAACACTGTCAAGGTGAGGTCTTGTCAGGGGTGTCCAGTGTGGGGCTGGGAGGGGATAGTAGGTGGTGGTCCAGGCTGCACAATGGTCTCCACAAGGACCCCACACTACAGTTGTTGTTTTCACAGCTGGGATATGGGCAGCATTTGTGGAATCATTTACAAGTGGCTCACACCTACATTCGTAGGGGATTTGGGAAGGGACATCAGCTCTGTGTCCTTCTCTCGTGCCAGGTGAACGGAAGCCACGTGAGCATCCCCTTTGTCACGGGGCTGTCCACCAAGATCTTCAGCCAGGAGGGCTTCCTGGTCATTGACTCCAGCCCCGACATCCAGATCCGCTACAACGGCTTCAACGTCATCAAAATCACCATCGGGGAGCGGCTGCAGAACAAGGTGTGCGGCCTCTGCGGCAACTTCAACGGCGACCGCACCGACGACTACGCCACGCTGCGGGGCAAGCCGGCCGTCAGCAGCGTGGTGCTGGCACAGAGCTGGAAAACCAACGGCATGCAGAAGAGGTGAGTGGGCAGTCAGCCCTCCCCCACCAGGTGGGAGTGGGAATGTGTCACTGCAGAGTTCACTCAGCGGCAATAAAAGACTCCAAATACATCAGAAGGCAAGAGAAGCTAAAAGCCTTTATTAAGAAAAGAACTGGACTTTTATAGATGAGTTTGTTAGATCAATTCACATTGATCAGTAGATTAACAAACAAAGGCATTCTTCAGCTGATTGGTGAGGGAAAAGAAAACAATCCTCTGAAAAACACCTTAGGACAAACATCACGTAGCTCGTGTACAAACCGAACATCAGGTGCAGATAGTTTTCCTCCCTCTGCATTCCTCAGAACTTTCCCAGGATAGCCTGAGGAAGCTGCTGATTTCTCACTTGACCAAGCTGTGTCAGACAGCCTGGCGACCAGAGGAATGGGAGTGGGGCTGGCCATGAAAGGAGCCCCCACAACATGTTCCTCACCACAGCTGCAACGAGCTGCAGTACTCGCAGTACGCCGCCTCCTGCGACAACGTCCAGATCCAGGAGCTGCAGAGTGACAGCTACTGCCTGAAGCTGACCGACATGAAAGGCTTCTTCCAGCCCTGCTACGGCCTCCTGGACCCCCTGCCCTTCTATGAGTCCTGCTTTCTGGATGGCTGCTACAACCACAAGAAGGTCCAGCTGTGCGGCTCGCTGGCTGCCTACGGAGAAGCCTGCCGGACCTTCGGCATCCTGGGCACCGAGTGGATCGAGAAGGAGAATTGCTGTAAGAGAACTGGGGCTGCTCAGGTCGAGGGGAGCCACTGGGGAGATGGGCTCGAGGTGGCTGCCCCACGGTCTGAGGGTAAAGGTTGTGTTTGTGCTGTGTCTTGTGCTGTTTAGCAGGAGTGGTGGAAGATCCCTGCGTGGGCGCCGACTGCCCCAACCGCACCTGCGAGCTGGACAACGGCGGGGAGCTGTGCGGCTGCATCGAGCCCCCACCCTATGGGAACAGTGAGTTCTCTGCTCCTGGCCCTGAGGGAGCAGTG